>JAGFMF010011876.1:1149133-1199138 GCA_019455555.1 Galemys pyrenaicus
ATCATATGGAAGTTCCATTCTTAGTAGACTGAGGAACCGCCATACTGCTTTCCATAATGGTTGGACCAGCTTGCATTCCCACCAGCAGTGCAAGAGAGTCCTTTTTCTCAGGAGAGTTTCTTGGGGGTGGCCTGGGCTCCTATGGGGTGGACGACAGAGGAAAGGAGCTGAGAAGGCCAGCAGCACAGAGAGACATGTGCGTCTACTTCCAGATCTGAGGTAGAGTCAGTGGGCATCTGATCTGAGCGAGGGGGATGCACAGTGCAAGTTCACTGGGGCAGGAAACACAGTCACAGCCAGCCCTAAGTGTACTGCATCAGAGCCTAGGGAGGAGAGGAGGACGCTACCTCTGGTGGCAGAGCAAAGCAAGAGTAGCTTGGCTCACAAGGGGAGTGTTGCCCTTGGCTTGCCAGAGGAATATTCAGAGGGGGCTGCCCTTGCAGGCAGGCCAGCAAGGCGCTGACTCCTTTGCAGAAGGAAGTAGGCAGGCATAATAAATTTTGCATTGTACTGGAATCATCTAATGCTGTCAGTGCAGTTGACATCAGCTGCAGTGTGTTAGCATCACCTGGCCTCAGGATACCCTAGCTGTCTGCAGAGCAGGTCTCAGAGTATCAGCAACAAAATAGGACAAAGACACCTACCTCAGAGATTGTTGTAAGACTATATGAAAGAATCACCAAGTTCGCAGTACAGAGTACTTGCTCAGTAAGTATCAGCTCCCTTTAAGTCACGGCTCCTTGGTTTCAGCCGTGCTCACTGACAGGATGCAATTTACCTGTTTACATGATAATATGAGAGTGGCAGAGTAGGGTTCAGGCTTGGTCCATATCCCAGGCAGCTGCTGGCTCTCTAGTAGCTTAGATCCCCCATCAGGTCCTGGGGATAGGTGGCTTATGAGCCCTTCACTATGGGTTACTGCAAGGGGACAAAGACCTTGGTTTAATAATGTAACAGAAGTTACAAAAGAGGAGGCCAGAGGGAGCCTGACAATACCTGCATCAGATAGTGGCCTTTTCAACCAGCTGCTTTTCAGGAAATGAGTGGAGCCACCATAACGACTACAGCCTAGGTCTCCTGAGGAGTAACGCATTCTATAATGCTACTGTTTGCCTGCTCCTGGGTCTAGGCAGGAGGGCACCTCTCATAATCTGAGCAAGAAAAGACTCAGTTTGCCAGTTCTCCAAGTCATGGAAGGGGCTGGGTAGAGGGAGTGAGGAATCAGTAGGTTCCTGGACACTGGCATTCAGGTGAGGGGGTTAGCTCCGAGTTCTGGGCCCTTTGTTCAAAATGGATTTAATTTCCAGGGACAAATCAAGTAGATGTAGCATTGCTGGTCTACCACCTGGTTATTATTCTGATAATTGATTTTATTTTGAGTGCAATGCACTTGGTAATCCAGGGCTCTCAGTGATCTCAACCAATTTCAAGACTTTAAATACTAGCTAAACACTAATGACTCCCCAAATTTTTCTATGTTATCCCTCTACTCTCTGCAAACACTTAATTCCCCTCTGACATCTGGATGTCAGACAGGGTCCACAGCTGTAACGTGTCCAGGACAGAACGGTTCTTTTGCCAGTCTTTACCCCACACCTGTTACAACCACCCACTTGTCGTAGTCCTAAAACATAGACATCTTTAATGCCCCCTTTTCCTCATAGTCCTCATCCAGTTACCATCAGTGCCACTGGGTGCCATTACCCAAGCAATTCCTGGATATGCCCACTTCCCTCCACCTCTACTACCTGGTCCTCATTGCCATTATCTTTTGCCTCCTAATCAACAGGCATCTCTGCCTCCAGGTTCCTTCTCTTTCTAAGTCAGATAATTTCTCTCTCCAATACAAAACTTCCCAGTTCCTTCCCATATATTTAGACTAAAGCCCCAGCTTTTTATCATGGCCCTTGCATCCCCTCATGCTTTGATCCCTGCCCATTTCTGCCACCTCACCTCCTACTCTGCAATACTCACAACTAATCTGACATCTCTGACCCTTTAAGAGATCACTCTCGTTCCCATCTCTGGGCCTACAGTTCCTCACTTTTCAGGTTCCACTTAACATCACAAAGAAGCCTTAGTTAAAGTAACTTCCTGATGCTCCTTCTCATAATACCTTGCTTTTTCATATATATAGTACTTGGCATTATCTGGAATTTTCTTATTTATTTGTTTTCTAATCTATGTTCTTCAGGCATTGGGGTGTGAACTTTACCAGAGCAGGAACCAGGATGTATGGTGTCCATCTGCTTAGAACAGAGCCTAGCACAGTGCCGGGGACACAGGTGGCTCTCTGTAAATATTTATTGGATGAATTAATGAACAAGTGTTTTCCTAATTTCAATAAAAGCTAGAAAGTTGGTTTTTACTTGCTCAATTTTACAGGAAATTGAAATTCAGAGCTCTCAAATATCTTGTCTAAAGTTATCCAGGCTTATCAGTAGAAGAGATAAAGTTCAAAGTTAGTATGATCTTACTTCAGTGCTCTTCTCCAAAGCCATACTTCCCATTCTAAGACAAACCCACTTGAGTGCTTCTTCCATAAGAGAGGGTTTGGGATTCCAAGCTAAGTGTTTCTTAGCTGACTTGTGATCACTATAAAAAGGGGTTACTCTGTCTGAACATGGGAACCTTTGCAGTTACCATTATCATCATTCCAGCAGGTGCAGATGAGAGAGCAGATGTGAATATGTGTATAGAGGCTGGGGTAGGAGGTAGGTGGGTGAAATGATAAGAGGCTGCCCTAAAGTTCTGAATTATCCTCATAAGGATCTGTCAGGGTGACTCAGTGATGGCCAGCAGCCAGTCCACTTTAGGTTGTTAATCCAGTAATTTCACAAAGCTATTAAGGCAATCCAGAGCAATGTCTGAGAAAAGGAAAGCCCAGAGGCCCTAGAATGGAGCCATGTGGGCGGCTCTTTGAGCGCACACACTGCATGCAGTGTCTCCACGTGGGGACACAGGGGTTGCCCTGTGGCTTTCCATCCACTTCTGTGACCTGATCCTTCTCTTGCTCCCCCTAGGGAGGGGACTCCTTCAGTGAAATCCTTCACTTTCCAGTCCATCACATACTTCAGTTCTTACTTGAGTGACTTGTTTGTTCTGAGCTTCATCTGGTACCTGAGTATAAGGTTGACTGGATTCAAGGTAGTAACTTGCCTTCCCTAGGAGGGAATTGATCCTACCCGCTCTGGGAGCCCTGAAAACTACAGCCCTTCTCGAAGATCCTACCCGCTCTGGGAGCCCTGAAAACTACAGCCCTTCTCGAAGATGTAAGCACATCTTAAAAGACTCTTGAAGAAGAGGTCTTTTGCTAACAGTGTGTTAGTTCTCTCTCTCATTGCCACTTCTATTCCTTATAATTTGGATCTAGTACAATTAATCAAACTGGAAGAGTCCAGGACATTAAGAAGAATTTGCCATTTTCATGCAAAGCTGAAAGACATGGCTATTTCACATGTTGCGATTAGACATTTTTATGGCCAACCTATCACATTACACACCACAGATTTCCAATAAATTCAGTAAAGCTAGAATGGGGGCTGCCAGTTGTATAACAATCCAACTAACAATATCGTGGACAGAACAGTGCTCTCTTGACATCTAATTTACTCAATTACATGAGTGATCATGTCACTCCTTGCCTAAGCTCCTTCAGTGTCTTTCCATAAATAAGAATGGCACTGACTTCCAGTGCTCCCCTCCATCATGGCACTTATCACAACACACCACGAGACTATCCCCTGGTGCCTCCCCACAGGCAGGGTGTTTTGGGGGGCAGGAGCCTCACTATATTCTTGGTATCCCTCTGATTAGTGTCCCAAGAGAGCTCAGCAGAGGTTTGTTGAATGATGAATGACTAATTAATTCAAGATACCATGGACAGGGGCATGATTTAGCATGTCATGGTGATATTTCTGATATTTGACACCTTGCCTGGAATTTTCTGTCTCAGTATAGGCTTTTAGAATTATGGCAACTTAACTACTGTGACAGAGGTTGAGAGAACATGGACAAAAGAGAGAAAAAAGAGGGAGAAAGGGAGGGGGTGAGAGTGACAGGGAGGGAGAGTGGGGGAGGGAGGGAGGGAGTAAGCGAGAGAGAGAGAGAGAGAGAGAGAGAGAGAGAGAGAGAGAGAGAGAGAGAGAGAGAGAGAGAGAGAGATAGAGATGATTCAGATTCCAAAGTCTATGAGAGCTTGCCCCAAAACGAGTAGGGGCAGGCAATGGTTTTGCCTGTTTGCTTGTTTGACATATGGTCTGAACATCTTCTCTGAGTATGATAAAGGACTTGTTATTCAGGTGACCCTTAAAACCTATTTCACCCCATGCTCACCTCAAGTAAAAGGAAACATTTAAATTTTCTGGAGTGTAGTTTTTATACATGAGCGACCCAGCAGTTTTAAAATTTTGAGGTTTCAAAATAAATTGATCTGTATTCTAATGGACAACTAGAGTAATTGTCTTTTTGCCTGGTCTGCATCTCAGCAATAATAGTGTATATATTTATTGAGAAAATAGGGCAGTCGGGGCTCATTGAATGCTCTTGCCAATTCACAATGTTCTGCCTGGAGCTACCTGCGAAGTCACTCTGAGATGGTCATTCCCCTCATTTGGCTGAACCCGCTTCTCTGCCTGCTGTCCTTCTGAAGAAGCTGTGGCACCATGGCTCCTGATAACCACATCCCAGTGTGCATTGTGCAGAGCTCCAGAGTGTCCCATGATGCTCCAGGCAGGATGGGCTAAAGGGACATGGAGGGGCCTCCTGCATGCTTGAAGAACAGAAATAAACAAGAGCGCAAAGGTGAGAGCTCTCCCCAGTAAGGTTCCAGTTTGGTTAGACAGGCCATGCAGCTCCTCTTAGGAAGTCACTAGCAGTAGTTTGTCACTCACGTTGGCTTTACAGGCTGAGCAAGGAGAATGAGGAGCCCTCCTCTCCAGAAAGGCTTTGATAGCTGCAGAAATAGAGCTGCTGACGTGGGCTGGTGCTGGGGTGGAAATAAACTCAGCATGGCTTTGCAGGGAACCGGTAGAAGGTACCAGGCTGGCCTGTGGCTGTGGGAAGATTGCTCCGGCCTGGCCTGCCATTACTCCAGCAGGAGCGGACACAGCCACGGTCAGATGTCCTTGAATGCAATCATGAAATCTGGAGTTTTCTGAGAAATCTTCACTTTTTAAATACGAGCAACAGATTTTTAAATCGTTATCTACTGCTATTCCCCACCTCCCTGAAAATGCCTGTGAGTAGCCCTGGAATCGTTGGCTCCAGTGGTCCTGGCGGCAGCAGCTTGTCCTCAGTGGCCTGGCCAGGCCTTTGTGCTGAATGCCTCGTGGGCACATGGTGATTCACACTCCGCTGAAAGCACAGAATCATGCCCAATGTGGAGACAAATTTATTTTTCTTTTTGCTGGAGAATTTTCAGAAGGAGCAAGCCCAGCGTGTGGGTTGTGTTCATTATAGTAGTTACCCGAGGGCCTATTTATAGAGCATGGGGCTCCCATTCTCCAGGCATTGTCAAGCCCCCCTCTCTGCTTGTCTCTGTAGCAAAGTGAGCTTGCATTGTTGCACCCTCTCCCCGAGCTCATGGTTCCCATCTGGGGAACAGTACTCTTCCCTCCCTTACCTTATCCTTGTCTGACTTAGGGTAACCAGCAGCCAAAGCTTTTGCATCACTTCTGAGGTGCTGTCCAGAGCTCAGCACCTGGCATCCTTAGCTCTCATTTCTTCAGGGATGGTACTCCTGTGGGGCTTCCTGGCATCTGGACAAGTTCAAGGGTGGAACCCCTGTTCGTCTATGCCAGGCAAGGAAGCAGGGCAGCTCCACTCAGACCATGGCATGTGGCTCTGCTGGCTCCTGGGGAGAAGCCCAGTATAGTCCCTGATCTTTTTCCATTTGAATCAGCCAGGAACAGCTGACCTGTCCACCTGGTATCTCACCAGAGTTTTGTGTTGGCGGGCGGAGGGGAGCAGAAGGCCAGCTGGGAGAGAGGTTTTGGGCAGATGGAGGTACTGCCGGCAATGGAGACGGGTATGTGTGGGCAGTAGGAGAGAACTGAATGCCCCCACCCCGTTCCAGCACTAGAGGGAGTGAAGGGCTGATGGACTGCAGGAGACCCCAGGGAGGCCAGGCCCGCATGGCATGATAGCCTTTCTGCCCCACTCTCTGCTTTGATGCCACTGCAGTCACAGAAAGTAACTTAGCACCTCTCAGCTTTCGCCTCTGCATCTATAAGATGAGGATAATAACCACCTCTCAATGTGGTGATGAGCTAATGTTTGTGAGCAGGCTGGAAATACCAGCGATCGCTATACCTAAGTGAGATGATTATTATGTTTACCTATTTTTATTCCACTTCTCAAGTACTTATTTTTCTCCCAGGTCTTTAACGCAAAAATTTTTAAAAGACATTCAAAATTGAGCAGGTCAGGGGAGTGGCCACAGGGCCTCTTTTGAGTCTTTGTCATCTTCTGCTGGAACAGAGATGTTCCCTCTCCCCTAACTCACCACCCAGTACCCAGCCTGGTGACCTCTCTTCCTTCCTCCACACAGCCTCCCCAGGGAATTCCGAATAGTCTGCACCTGACCTTGTCATCTCCCTGCTTCACAACCTAAAGTTCATTATCAGCTTTTACACCAGAGGTGTATGCTGATCTCTATGTGAGGTCTGGAGCTGGGAATGGAGACTGTGGGCATGGTCTGTCCTTTGGCTCATGAGCCAGGGCTTCCCAGCTTCTGCAGGACAAGGATCACAGCTCTCAAGTCCTCTGGCTTGTCCTTCTGTCCAGCCATCCTCCTGAACCCCTCCTCACCAGCCTCCAGGTTGAACTCCCAGCATGGGCTGGCCAGGCTGTCCTCAGGCCATGCTCAGCTGGTGCCCATCTCCATCTTTGCCTACATACCTCTGGGATGCCCTTTCCCTTCCCTCCATCCTTCTTTGTTTGCCTGTTTCATGCCCTGTTTCTATGACTCAGCTTCCACAGGATTGCAAGGGATGGGACTCCAACTCAGAGTGACTCGAAAGAAAACTCAACAAGACCAAAAAGTCAAGATAAACCAAAGGGACCATGGTGGGGGGAGGGGAAGGAGGGGAGGGCATAGATGGGGATGAGGGCAGAGGTGCACAAGGGACTGAGGTGATGGTGCACCGGTGAAATGGTGGTGGGTACTCCCTGGGGACTACAAATGATGTCAAATATAATTAATAAAAAAAAAAGCGAACATCGCACACATAAATGAATGAATGAATGAATGAATGAGGAAAAAAAAAAAGAAAAGGGAATTCATTGACCCACAAAACTGAAAAGTTCCATGATTTCTGGATCCAGGTACTCAGGCAGTATCAAGACCTGGTCTCTCCTATTTTCACTGCCCTCTCCATGAACTTCATTCTAAACAGGGACCCAAAGTGGTGGCCAAGAGGCCTCCCACAAGCTCAGTCTTAAAATGCAGACCGTGTGCATCTCCATGTCAGTGCCAACAGAAGGCCCTAGGTGATGTTTTAATAGACTGATTTGGTGGTCACCAGACCAACTATTGTGGCTGGGGGTTCTGGGTTAGTACAGGGCAGATGCTTAAGTTTAGGGCATCTCATAACTTAGGGAGGTATAATCCAGAAACTGAAAGTGGGAGGGTGTATTTTACCAGGATAGCATCAGGATGCTCTTATTAGAGACAGGGGCCATCCATGCTGGGCTGGCGAGCACAGTAGTTTCCCGCACACTGGCTGCTTCCCCCACCCCAGGTTTGCTTCCCACATGCCTGGATGCTTTGTCAGAGTGGGATGACTTTTGCTCATAGACTCGTTTCTCTCATTACACTTTGAGCTCCCTGCAATTAGACCTGTGTCCCATTCAGCTCTGACACCTGACCCCAGACCTATATCCAAGGGGACTCAGTACCCCGTGAACCCAGTGTATGAAGGCACAATCTCAGACTCATGCACAGATGGACCCACACTTGAAAGGGCCTGGAGTCAGGTGACAGACTTGGAGGTCATGGTCCAGGATAATGGTTGTGGTAACAGTTGTGGCTCCTTGCAAGGAATACTGGTCTAGATCCTTCAGGTCCTGTGATCGAATAAGCTCCACCCATTGGGCCTCTCCATCATGACCTGAAATGTCGTGTTGTGGACAGGATACCCAGAGAACCTCAGCTTCCTGCAAGGATGGTGATGAATGGCACAATGTCATAGGAACTCGTCCATGCCCTGGTGGGTAGAAAGCAAACCATAGCCAGCTCACATCCCCCAAGGAGCAGGGGCAGCCCTGAAGCTGTGCTCCCCCTTTGTGAGCATCTCTCCTTATTCTCCTCTGACCCTCAGGCCTCTGCATTCAGTCCCGATCCCTGGGCATTTGGCTGAGCAGTTTGCCCAAAGATTCTAACTCCAGACACAGGGTTTACCAGCAATGGGGACATAGGCCACAAGAAAACGATTACTGAAACAAAGAACTAAGTCATGAATGATTTGCTTTTAAAACAAATGGTAAAGGTTCAAGGTTATTTACTGACTCAACTTCCCCTGGTGACATGTGGGAGAGAAGAGGGGCACCATTATAGAGAACTGAGGACTGTGGGCTACCTGTAGTTGCTTATTCCCACTTGATTTTCATTCATTTATTTATTTTTGCTAGAAGAACTGGGGCTACCTGGTGCAAAGCCTGTTGGTGTCACTGAAGCTGGATCTGGGAATATCCACTGCTCTAGACTTTCCTCCTTGACTTCAGCAATGGGATTCCTCCTCTCACCCCGAGGCTCCCAGTGCTGCCAGGTCCTGAGATCTGGGTGAATCATCAACCCAGGAGGGGCAGCTGGGGGCTGGCCAGCCTCTCCTTTCTTCCTCTGCAGGCAGCTTACTCCCTGCCTCCTCAGCAATGGTGAGATGGGGTTGGCACCCGCAGTCTGTCATTCTTTACCCCCCAGATCAGCCTTGGGTGACTTGGAACTCTCTAGAACCTTCTGGCCCTGTCCCAACTGGTCTTTCTGAGGGGTATTTGTATATCATAAAGTAAGAACAGGTTTCAGTCTACCCTTCAAACAATGTCTTAAGGAAAGGGCTCAGGTGAAATTAGTTGTTGTGACAAGTCATTTTCCTTCTTTTAAACTTCAATTTGCTCTTCTTTTAATGGAGAACCAGCAATATATAGGGCAGTAACAGTTGGTGGCTTATTTTAAAGTTTTTAAAGAACAAAGAGAGATTGGAAACCTATGAATTAAAAACCACCATGTTAATAGAGAGCATTGTCCCAAGGGGTTGACATCTTCCTGCCTCGCCAGGGAGTGGGGAGCTGCTCACTGAGAGCAGGGCAGGAAGGCTGAGCTCATGGGGACAGAGGTCTCTCTGCTGTGACTTCTGTTGGCATCCAGAGAGCTGGAAGGAAGGAAGGAGTTGGCTCCTTTGTGACAAGTGTGATTTTCCCGGTGAGGGGCCCAGATTCTCAGGATGAAAGGGGCCCTCAAGGCCACATAGCCCAGCCTTTTCTGCTTTTGTCAATCACACACCAATCAGTTTGATGCATTTTGCCAAACGGTTTTACTCTCTATCCCATTGTTGACTCATTTTTTCAAAATTTAAGTGTATTCATTTATAAAAGGAAGTTTCAATCACTGTAGTATATGGGAAATTGAATGAAAGCAATAAAGAGAAGACAACTGTCATAATGAATCAAATGGAAAAGATAATAATAAGCTTTAGCTGAACTGAAGCTTGTTTTCTTGTTTTGTTCGGTTTGTTCTGAGTAGCAGTTGTTCAAGGGGGGATTGAAGGGGTACCACACCCAGACTAAGACTTTTCCCCTTCAGATAATCAGAAGGATCAAAAGAGAGTTGAAACCACTGAGGTCATTCACTAGGATTTAGTGTGGTGTCTGGCACCACACAAAATTACTTTGCATGTCACCCATGGTGTCTGTCTCTTCCCTTTTCTCCATATGCCCACGGTGCCCAAAGCTGACTGGATGCAGCAGAACGGAATCCACATTTTGAGACTGAATAAGGAATAAAATCCTTGAACCACTGCTCATCTTGGAAAAGTGTTGTAACTCTATTCTCAACCAGAACTTCCATTAAGAAATGCAAAGGGTGGAGATTCAATGAGAAAACTGGTCCCATGTGTTCAACTTGAGAGGAAGGGAATCAAGTTTGAACAAAGTTCTGGTAGAGATTAGATAGATCAGCAAAGTTTTCATAGAATGATTTATAACAAAACCTAGCCTGATGCCATCAAAACAGACAAAAATCAAATCCCAAAAGGGCATTGGTACAGTCTGGATTTGAATGTGTCTAAGAAGATGAAGAAGATCAGAGAAATGACATAAATGATGCCAGGGGTGGGGGGTGGAAATCAACATTCACCCAGAGGCTGTCTCGGATTTCAAGAACAAATAAATATCTCCTCTGAGGAGGCTGCAGGTCTCCTTCCTGGAGGAAGAGAGGTCCTGGAGGCTTCAGGCCTCTCCACACAGCCAAGAGGTGGCCCCAAATACTCTGGAGGGCACTATAATGTGGCCCCATTGCTAGGGACCCTGGGTTATACAGCTCTACCCCATCACTGTTCAGACAAGATTTATCTTCCTGGGTCTCTGAGAGCCAGGAAGCGGCGTGAGACTGCAGTGTAGGAACTTCGGGGCTGTAGAGCTGAGGGCAGAGGCTGAGGGTCTTCAGCCCTTCCAGGTGCACTCAAGGAAATCCCAAGCATGTTCTAACAGGAAGGCTAGACAGCTTGAAATTGGGCTTCTGGGTCCTTCTTTCAAGAGGAAAGAAATGTTATTGCTTTATCTGTGAGAGAAAAGGGTGTGTGAGAATTATGCAGCCAAGGGTTCTGGGACCTAGGGTGCAGTTAAGAGGAAAAAATTTGTTCCTCCAGAAAATGCCATTTCCACACTCACTGTGGCAGAGTAAAGGTAGCAGAGGGGCACTCTGCTCCTGTGCCTAGGCTTTCTTGTTGTCTGGGGCCATTTCATTAGCTGACAGTCTTTGTACCAACACCAACATCTCTACAGTGGGAGATAGCATCTCCCAGAGAGGCAGCGGTCTCAGTGGCTCCACAGGAAGAAGTGTGTGTGTGTTTCATGTGTGGTAGGTATATCAGGTGTGTGGCATGAACAGAGCAGTATACTGTATGCTGATGTGTATGGGGCAGGACAGGGCATATTGATAAAAGCTGGCATATAGGGGCAGAGAGTTATCAGAAAGGAGAATCCAACAAGCAAAATGCAAAACCCAGGCTGGCTTGAAATAAAGGCAGGTGCCTTCATTGGTGATGAATGAGACAAACCTCCAGGCAGAACAACTTCTCCTGGAGTCCCATCTGCTCCAAACTGATGGGGCCACTGGAGAGACCTAGTAGCAGAAACTGAGTACCAACCACATGGAGAGCCAGTTCAAAAGGGATCCCTCTTTATAAACTAGGCAAGACCTCCAATGGAAATCGGCCTGACACTAATTGGTTTGTGTCCATCAGCAGTTTCCACAGACATCCACAGCAGAATGGTAAATAAAATGAATAATTGAAAGGGAAGAAGAAACTCAGATAAATCAACCCCTCAACACAGACATAGATCTTATTTTTAATCCCTGGAATTCTGACTTTTTAAAAAAGAGCTTGACTTGGCAGGCAGCAGAAGAAAATGTGGGCGTGACTACTGCAATGTCTGACCACAGTTGGCATGGCTTCCAATCCAAGATGACTGAGCAAATGGAAATAAGGGTTCACGGAGGGTTAATAAAGCTTTATTGCAAAAACCAAACAAAGAATTCAAGGAATGAAATGATAATGGGGAGCTGTCCAACAATATTCTTTGGGATGCATCCAAGACTGTAATCAGAGGCAAGCTAATTCAGTACTAATTTCAGGGGAAAAAAGATGGGGAAAAATGGATAATTGGAAAAGAAAATGGAAACAGTAGAGGAATCATATAAACATAAATTAAATCTCAAAATACTAACATAATTAATCACAGCCAGGGGTGAATTGAACCTTGTCCTATCAAGAACTGAATATTTCCTAAAGTGTGCAAAAGAGGGCTGAACTGAGAGATGTATAACCAGCCATAACGACAACAGAAAAACCCAAAAAACACTTGTCAGAGATTAACAGCTGAAATGCAAGAGAGAAACAACATCTTCATTAACCAGTATGGTTGAAAAATGGGCTAGAAAACACAACAAATGCTCATATTCCTCAAAGCCCAATCTCCTTCTATTGAAATTACAGCTATAACTTTCAAAAATCTTTTTATTTTTCCTCTCTCAGGGACAGAATGATTCATTGTATACAAAAAGGAAAAGAGAACAGAGGAAATAATAAAGCTATAAAAAATTCCCAATTATAAAGTATCATAGTCCAGATGGCCATAATACAGATTCACCATGAAGAATCAATGTGTGTGTGTGTGTGTGTGTGAGAGAGAGAGAGAGAGAGAGAGACAGAGAGAGACAGAGAGACAGAGACAGAGAGATAGGGAGACAGAGAGAGACAGAGAGAGAGAGAGCGCACATGTGCTGAACCTGAGCGAGGGAGGGTTGGAATGAGGGAGGGAAGGGAGGAGTGAAAGAGGAAATGAAGACACTGAAGACCTGGATAAGGATATGCTGTAAGAACATTTCTTCCCTGCTGCAATTGGGAGTTTTTAGGACTGGAAGGGAATATGCAGGGTTGCCTAACTTGATTATTGTCACACATTGTCACTCCTCCTTGAAGGAGGAGAAACAAGTCTGTTCTGAGGAGCAGAAACTGGACACCTACCCTAAGAAGAATTGTTAAGGAAATGAGGGCAGGCTGGAGAGAACCCCAGAATCACTGCAGGGGAGAGAATATCTCCATGCAGTTTACACCAAGTCTCTGATTTGGGTTCTGTCTTCCCAGGTGGCAGTCTTACTGCCTCCTGGGTATAAAGCTATAAAAAAAAAATCTGAATTTTTTTTATCCAGAGGGATTCAAGTACTGAATTTGAAAGATCCCATTTAATCCTTGTATTTTATAATTCTGAGATTGAAAATCAGACCAACTTTAAACCCCTCCAGAAAGATCAAGTGATATATTTAATATTTTGGAGGAGGAGCACATCCTTGCTTAGCTTTTAACAACTGGTTGTGAACTCTGAGCTAACTATTGAGAAATAAAGGGCATGGTTTTTCTTGCAAAGAGAAATTGATGTGGAATAGGGCACTGAACAATGTGTTAAATATGCATTTCATTCATCATATCATGTCAGTTCAATCAGTCACAAATGGTTTGTTCCAGTTTAAGAAATGAAAATATGTAGCTACCATGAGTTTAAGTGACTTCCGTGAGGCTGCCCCACTGGTAGGTGATGAGCAGATGGGTTTGAGGTCCATGCATTCTAGAACCGGGTGCCTTACCGAGTGCTGCCTCCCATCTAGCCTGTGTCAGGCTCTGTGGCTGCATCTGGACTGTTATGCCAGTGATGGTCAAGTAGCCAGGCAGTGTTCCAGGGTGAGTTGCCACTGACTGAGTCCCAGGTGTCAGAGTCTGCGATACACCTCCGCCCCGTGCAGCAGGTGGGAGAACATTGGTGGTTTGGAGGAGCCAGAGATTTGAATGTTCCTTGTGGGTAGTACACAGCTGGAAGAATTCACAATCCATGAGCAATCACAAGTCTATTACTTCATGAAGGTTCAAAAAACTTTTGTATGCATATGCTTATTATAAATAAATGAGCACGAGCTTTCTTTTAACTCTTTGAAAATATATGCTTGAAGTCAAAGCTGCTTAGATGCTATTCCTGGGGACTCAGATGTTCATTTGTTCAGAAGGTATTCTGTTCTTGCTAGAGAGTACAGTGGGTTCTAATTAGTTGAGGTTCAAAGACTGAAAAAACATTGGACGTGGTTCTGTTAGTTAAACAAAATGTCAAAAAATCAGCATAAATGAGCAACAGGACATGAGTTAATAAGGCCATTTTCTTTCCAAGGACCTAATGACCCAGGCCATATTTTCTTCAGTTAATTTAAATTACTGCATTTTAAGAGGCGAAGGTCCTGGGCCACTGGAGTATTGAAGAGAAAGCCTCTCATTTTCCTCTGTTGTGAGGGTTGAGCTGAACTGTACCCACACTTAACACATATGGACACAAGGAAGGTGCTAGACCAATGCATAGACTTTGAGGAATTCATCTATTTAGCTCTGGTTGGAGGAACTGCAGTCAATCAATCAGCAAACATTTATTGAACACTTACATAAATAAAGGTGTGCTGAACTGACATCAGCCTTTAGAAAAAAACTCAAGAGTGGATGCAGTGATTCCCACACTGCAGGTCTTAAAGGTGGCTTTGTTTTGAATTCCCTGAGCAGTGATTGAAGTAAAATAGTTGGGATTCTAATGGTGAAAAGAGTTATTTATGCTTTTTGAGGAGGTAGATGAGTGCAAGAGCATTGTAAGGACAGATACAGAAAATAAACTTTAAAAAAGGTCTAAATGGAATATCTTGAGATAAACATCTGAGATGAGAAATATAATGGAGAGGATTGAAGGAGGATGCAGAATTGCAGAAAAGTTTAGTGAACTGGAAGATACAGTAATAGAAACAATCCAAAATGAAACCGAGGAGGATAAATGATTGAAGAATAATGAACAGAGCATCAGCAAACTGTTGGCATTAAAATATAACAAAACAGTATGTATATAATGTTAGACAATTCAAACAGTAGACAGAAGCACAGAATGAAAAATGATGGCCTCTTTTTCCAGTCTGCACCCCCATTTCCTTCTCCAGTAATAATGATGATAACAGTTTCTTGTGATTCCTTTCATTAAAGTAAATACGTTCATGTCCCTCTTTTCATATTTTTAGTGCTGAGAGAGTCCCAGGTGTGAGTACTTTCAGATGGTCTTCTCTACTTCTGTAGTGCTAGGATTCCCTCACCAAGTATTTCCATGGCCTCCAATGAATCTTCCGAAATATCATCGATAGTATCAGAAAGAAGGGATCCTTGGCTTAGAAAGTTGAGGAAGTCCTAGGAGCAGCAAAGTCAAGTGTGGGGGCCTATTGCAGACCTCTTGCATATTTTATCTTATGCTCCCAAGCTCCACCACCCCATTACCCCTATTTGAGGAAACTGAGACAGAGTGAATTTAAGTTACCCCATGTCACAGTGATGGGTGGAGTCCAAGGAGGAGCCCACGACTTCCAGTGATTGAAATCAGTGATGCTTCTTTCCAACATTCAAACTAACTCAGTGGAACTTCAGACTCCTGGTGAAGGAGACAGAATAATTGCCGGTCTTTGATGAAGGAGCTCCATCAAGGAAGAGCGGATATGTCTTACCACAAAGGCCTTGAGGGAGTCCTCTGAGAGAAGCTGGGCAGCCAGCAGGCTGGAGATGCAGCTGTGCTGGGAAAAGCAGATCTCTAGCATGGTCCTGTGTGAGCCTGATGAAGGGCCACTGACAGTGAGCATGGGCAGTCTTGGCAGCTGAGGAGAAACCCAATCTGGGCATAAGTGGAGGCTAATCCGACACACAAAGATGATGCCTGGAGAACTGACTGTTGGCTAGTTGATAACTAAAAGAAGAAAAAAACTTTCTGGTAGGAGATGCTAAAGCAGGTTAATTCAGTTGTAGAATAATGAAGTGTGAAGTTTATGGAGAGGCAGTTCTTCCCCTTGAGTTTTGCAGAAACAGGAGGTTTCAGGGGGACCCAATCTCACAGAGAGGACGTTGGCAAGTGCAGAAGGCCTAGCGTCAGGTAGCTCTTCTGCCTGCTCTTTCCATATCAGTCATGTTTCCTGGGCTCCAGCGCGGTTATCTGGTCCAGGGGGACTAGAACCTGTTACTTATGTTTCTTGGACACGTCCTGCTCCAGGTGCTCTTTGCAGGCCTGATAGGAAACACCGACCGACTTCTCACCACAACCCAGAAAGCCAAGTACTTTTTAGTCCCAGAATTCACAGATGAGAAAACTGAGGGCTGGAGAAATAGAGCCGTTTATCCAAAGTCACATCGCCTGTGTGTAGCACAGATGAGAATCAGCCTCAGGCAGTATTTTCTCCCATGTTCATGTGGCATGTCATTGTAAAGATAAAAAGAAAATCAGAACCAAGGCACAAATAAAGTACTCCATAAAATGTTTCACCTTTCCTTCTTGGAAAAAAAAGTCAGTGAAGCATTCTATGAAGGTATCTTTAACTAAATATTCTTCAGCTGTAAGAGCAGCTAGTGTTTCTTGAGTGCTCATTATGTGCTGGGAACTAGGCAGACCTCTTCATGTTTTATCTTATGCTCCCAAGCTCCACCACCCCATTACCCCTATTTGAGGAAACTGAGACAGAGTGAGTTTAAGTTATCCCATGTCACAGTGATGGGTGGAGTCCAAGGAGGAGCCCACTTCCAGAGCAGAGGTGGTTACACAGTGGTTGAAATCAGTGGTGCTTCTTTCCAAAAACATTTGGGAGGACATTGGGAAAAGGAAAAAAATATAGAGAGATGGAACCACAGGGCAGCAGACATGACCAGTGGTTATCCACTGCTATGTGCAAAGCACCCCCACCCCCCAAAATGTAGTGGCTTAATACTGTAACAGTTCTGTACATTAGCTGCATTGTGTCTCTTCTGGTGTCATCTGGGGTCATGTGCAGGGGGTTCTAGCTGGAGGATGGAGTCTCAAAAGGCTTTACTCTTGTGTGTGGCAGTTGGTGCTGTTGGCCAAGGCCCTTGTCCTGCTCCATGTCATCTCTTGACTTGCTGGAGGCAGGAGGCTCTGTTACAGGGCAGGGAGAGGAGTATTCAGAACCCTCAAGCGTGCCCTCTCTGAATGGGTTTTGCTATCTGCCGCATTAAGACAAACATATAAAACCTTTAATGGAAAGGAACTTTAATACAATTAGGGTATAATAAAGAAAGAACAAAGAATATAGTTATTAAGTTAAGCATTCAAAGTTACTTATTTTTTTGAGGGTAAAAGTTTAGTCAAATAGGATTGGCCCAAAGCAAGGCCCAAAAACCTGGCACACATTTAAAGGATCTTTTAGTAGAGACCTATAGAAAAGGGTTAGAAATAGAAAGAGTTAGATAAATTTGGGAGGAAAAGAGCAAAATTAAAATTAAGATGAAAGCTGCTATTGCTAACCTCCCCACGGGTTTCTCACCCACATCTGTTTTAATTAGTTCAAGACTAAAAAGTAAGCACAGTTTCTTTACATGTTCCTTTGCTTCATGTCCCTTATTTAGGTCTCCTTGCTGTTCTTTATTTTTTTTTCCTTTTTTCTTTTCTGCAGAAAGCCCTGTAACAGCTCCACTGGCCTTTCCATAGCACCGGTGGATGAGTGGAAGCTGTTAGGCCCTGAGCGCTTGAATTCACACTGATGTGAATTTCACCAGGTAGTTGGTCAAGGCAAGCCACAAAGACAGCCCAGCTTCTAGAAGGTTGAGAAATAGACACCCTCTATGGAAGGCAGGAGTGGCAAAGTCCCCTGACTGGGTGCATAGAAACATGATGCAAGACTCATTGGGGGCTGTTATTGTAACCATCTGCCACATGGGGCTTGGACCAAGGGCAACTGAAAAGCAGATAATATTTGATTAAGAAAGAATAGCAAGTATTTATTTTCATTTATCTTTTGATGTTAGCTCAGAGGTTACCATACATTTTTATAAATATGAATAATGTAAAGAACTTATTTGGGGAGTGAGGGGAAAGGAAACCCAGGTTCTTGTTGTTTTAAATCTGCAGGATGATTCATTCCACAAGTTAATAAAATATTTAAGATTAATGAGACCATATCTATGAAGTACTCAGAGCTCCTTATTGCAAAGAGAGAACTATATCAATATTAAAGGAATCATCAAATAGACATCAAAATGCCATTTAAGAGAAGACAGCTCATATTTTCTACCTAGAATAATTTTCTTCTGATTTTCAGAGACTCCTAGCCTGGATTTATGTTGATTATCTTCACCTATTCCTCTTGGCAAAAGGTAGAGTGAGAACTTTTCCAAGTAAGGATTTTATGCTCAGAAAGGACTTGGACTCTTTTGCTAGGGAGCATTGGGTGAGGGGGGCCAAAAGAATTCCCCTTTCCTGTGTCTGCTTCTCCCCCTTTCCCTTTAGGACAGCCTCCTGGGGTGGCTACAACATGCAGAGGAAATCCTTTCTAGGGTTGGGGAAGGAAGATGCCCCATCAGGCAACACTGTGGTTCACACAGAAATAGCCAACCACAGCACAGACATGGCCTGAGTCAGCTTCCTGACAGTGACACTGGGACAATCTCAGTATCACCCAAGCTGGAAGGTCTCCTCAGCCCCTCCCCCTCTGCCCATTGCCCACCCTCTGGCCAATGAATTTAGTTTTTACCTCCATGCATTTTATTTGCTATTAATGCCTATGAATGTGGGTCTAAACAGAACAGTTATCTAGATGTATCAGCATTTTGTATCAGTGGTCTTAAGCTCTTCATTGTGAATCATGACCTTTTTTCTCCCCCATCTCAACTCTGGTTGAGACAATGTGCTCTATCTAGTCCATTATTGCCACAGCTTTATCAAAAAGTTACAAAATTGTATGGTAACCTTTGAGCTAACATCAAAAGATAAGTGAAAATAAATACTTGCTATCCTTTCTTAATCAAATTCATACAAGAAAATATCACAATTTATTCATTTCCTTGTTGTTGGACATTTAATTTCTATACCATTTTCTGCCGTTATAAAGAGTAATTCTATTGATATTCTTGTACCTTTCTAAGAATTGTCCTTGCCTATTTTGGGTCTATATCTAGGAATGGAATTACTTGTACACAGGACAGGTACTTGCTCAGCCCTCCTGGCAAAGCTCACTGCTCTTTGAAGTAAATATGCCTGTTTATTTCTCTGTTTTAACTTTAGAATTAGCTTGACTATCTCTGAATGAACCTGTAAACAAATAGTAGTTTTATTGGATTAAGTTTGTAGATCAATTTAGACACAATTAATATCTTTATAATGTTTAGAATTTTTCTAAGAATATTGATCTTGTCTTTTTTGCTTACTAAGTACATCTCCAGGTATTTTGTCTCTGGTGTAGCTACTATAAATGAAGTATTTCTGTTTCTTTATATCTTTAATTGATTGTTATTTATAATTATTAAAACCATTTCTTCTCTTTATTATTGTAATATCCTGACCTTTTACCATTAAGTACATATTGCCAGTTGATTATCTTGGGCTTTTCAGGTCTACAATGATGTTATCTACCAATATTAGTTGAACATGTTTATATCCTCCTTTCCAGCTATACATCTTATTTCCTAGGCTAATAGTTTCTGCCTTTTGCCCCATGATGCTGGTAAATAATAGTGGTAAATGTATATATTTTACCTAAATTTTTAAGGGACAATTTTTGATGTTTTTCCATTGAGCATTTATGATGAGAAAGATATGTATCATCATGGCAGAAAAAATATGTCTACTCCTATTTTGTAATGAATATTTTAAAAGAAATCAAGAATGAGTGTTGAGTATTTATTGTCTTTTCAGTGTCCACTGAAATATTTTGGTAATTCTGTAGATCTGTTAATGTGCATAGTTATATTGTGTATTCTCTAACAGTGAATATCCTTCTTCATAAAACCCACTTGGTCCTTCAGCATGTTGATGGATTCTTTGCTAATAATTTATTTTTTATTAGATTTATTTAATTATATTCGACATCATTTGTATTCCCCAGGGAGTTCCCACCACAATTTCACCCGTGCACCATCACCTCTGTCCCTTGTACTCCTTCTGCCCTCATCCCCGTCTTTACCCTCCCCTCCCCGCCACCCCCCCCCCCATAGTTCCTTTGGTTTATCTTCGACCTTTTGGTCTTGTTAGGTTTTTTTTTGTTGTTTGCTTGTTTGTTTTGGTTGTAATTATCTATTTCCTTGAACTTACTCTTCTTTCTTTTTTTTTTGTTGTAGTTGTTGCTCTTTCATATTCCTCCCAAAAGTGAAGCCATCCAATATTTTTCTCTTGCCTTCTAACTTGTTTTTCTGAGTATAACTCCTTCTAGCTCCATCCATGTTCTATAAATCTAGTTTCTCATTTTTGATTGCTGAATAATATTCCATTGTGTATATGTACCATATCTTCTTGATCCAGTCATCTACTTTTGGGCATTTGGGTTGTTTCCAGATCTTACAAATTACAAATAATGCTGCAATAAACATAGGGGTACAGGTGCTCTTTTGGATCAGTGTTTCTGTGTCCTTTGGGTCGATCCCTAGGAGTGGGATTGCTGGAGCATATGGTAGTTCCATCCCTGGTAGACTGAGGAACCTCCATACAGCCTTCCATAGTGGTTGGATTAGCTTGCATTCCCACCAGCAGTATACTAGGTTTCCTTTTTCTCCACACCCTCGCCAGCATTTGACATTGTTGGTTTTTTCAATGTGTGCCATTCTTACTGGTGTAAGTTTGTACCCCATGGTGGTTTTAATTTACATTTCCCTGATTATAAGGGATGCTGAGCATTTTCTCATGCTCCTGTTGGCCATGTGTATGTCTTCTTTGGAGAAGTGTCTTTTAAGTTCTTCTGCTCATTTTTTGATTGGGTTTTTTCTTTTATTTTTCTTGAGTCTTATGAGTTCTTTGTATATCTTTGTGGTCAGACCCTTGTCCGTTGTGTGGAGTGCAAAGATTTTTTCCCAGTCAGTGGGGTGTCTCTTTGTTTTATTTAATGTTTCCTTTGCTGTACAGAAGCTTTTTATATTGCTGTAGTCCCATCTGTTGATCTTCTCTCTCATTTTTATTGCTTTTGGGAACTTCAAAGGCTCTATTGAGATGTATATCTTGCAGTGTTTTACCTGTTTTCCTCTATATATTTTATAGTTTTGGTCTTACATTTAGGTCTTTTATCCATTTTGAGTTGATTTTTGTACATGGGTGAGATAGTGGTCCAGTTTCATTTTTTTGCATATGGTGGACCAGTTTTGCCAGCACCATTTATTGAATAAGCTGTCTTTGTTCCATTGCAGATTCTTTCCTCCTTTGTCAAAGATCAGTTGTCCATAGTTGTGTGGTTTTACTTCTATGCTTTCTATATGCTTCCATTGGTCTGTGTGTCTGTCTTTGTTCCAGTACCATGGTGTTTTAATTACTATTGCTTTGTAGTAGAGTTTGAAGTCTGGGAGCGTGATACCTTCATTCTCCTCTTTTGTCAATAGAGCTTTGGCTTATCTGGGTTTTTTTTGTGTCTCCATATGAATTTCATCAATATTTGGTCTATTTTCTTAAATAATTTCATTGAGATTTTTATTGGTATTGCATTGAATCTGTAAATTGCTTTTGGTAGGATGGCCATTTTGATAATGTTGATTCTTCCTACCCATGAACAGGGGATATCTTTCCATTTCTTTGTGTCCTCTTTAATTCTTTTAACAGTGTTTTATCATTTTTTCTATATAGGTCTTTTTGTTTTTGTTGTTGTTAGGTTTATTCCTGAGTAATTGATTTCCGTGGTTTCAATTGTAAAGGGTATATTTTTCTTGATTTCTTCATATTCAGATTGGTTGTTGTATATAGGATGGCTACTGACTTTTGTGAATTTATTTTGTATCCTGCTACTTTACTAAACTGGTTGATTGTTTTAATTAGATTTTCTGTAGAGCTTTTAGGGTTTTCCAAGTATAATATCACATCATCTGCAAATAATGATAGTTTTACTTCCTCTTTCCCTATTTCGATTCCTTGTATGTCCTTTTCCTGTCTTACTGCTCTGGCTAAGACTTCCAGTTTTCTATTGAATAGCAGTGGAGAGAGTGGACATCCTTGTTTTGTTCCTGATCTTAAGGGGAATACGTCTCAGTTTTTCAATATAATCCTCTCATTGAGGATTATATTCTCTGCTAATAATTTGTTTAAGGATTTTACATTGCTACTCAAAAGCAGGATTGATTTCAAAGGCCTATCTGGTTATTGGAGAATTACGTACAAAGCACCCTTGTAGGATCTGGGTGTCAGTCCTCACAGCTTCACCATTTATACTGAGAGCCTGTTGTCATGGTCATTTGGGCCCCAAATGTTCCACAGACCTTTGAGATGCTAGAGATCATCTTTTTTATAACCTTGTCACAGAGTAAGATGGGTCTCCTCAGAGAGGAGACCCATCCTACTAGCATAGCTCACATCTTTCTCTCATTAGTTAGGCTTTTTCCCTTTTAAGTGAGTTTTGGAGAACTGTGGTATAATTGTCTAAACAGGTCTTTTCCTGACCCTCTCCTGCTAGCAGTTTGTTGTTTCAGTGGAGGTATTTTACAGTTTTCCAAACAGTTGAATTTATAAGGGAGATATTTAGAAGTTGGTGTATATTTTTCCAGAGAAAGGAACAGCGTCCTCATCTTGGCTTTGAAGCTCACTTACTGCTTAATGTTTCTGCCAGAGTGGTGGGCATGGCTGCCCCAGTTAGAGCTACTTGCCAGTTGTCACAGTCTTATCACAAGAACCTGGGCTGAGTTCATGCTGGAAACCTCCATGAAGACCACCCTTTCTGACCTTGACCCAGCATGCATATATCATTACCTTCAAAGGGTCACTTGCTTCTGGAGAATTCTTAGACTGGGCTGCCTACTTACAGTAGGGATAACAGGAACAGGTTAACTCTGTATTTAAGAAGAGGTGCCCTCTCTATTTGCATGAGAAAGGAGAAATCTGGCATTTGCACTGGAGAAAGTAACTGCCCATCAATCACTCCCTAGGTGACCCCTGAGAGAACAAAGGGTAGCTGGTTTTTTAAGTCAAGGGTTTGTAAGTTGGGGGTTTCCAGCAAATGGGATCTTTCTCGGTAGGAGGCTTTTCTTTTTCTTTTTCTTCCTGATAGACAAATTAGGCTCCATTTTTATTTCTTTCTGACTTGAGGCATCTCTGTAGGTCTCTATTCTCTGGCTTCCCCTACCCCCTTCTTTTTTATTCTCACTTTCCCCAATTGGCCACCATTCTGCTCTCCACTCGCTCTCAGCCTGTCTCTTGGTGTATAATTTGTTTGCAGTCAGGTTGTCTCTTTGATTTACTGGGCCTCTTCTCAGCAGAATTATAATAAATGGATTGCTTTGCTGAGCCCTAGCTAGTTCAACACCATTTGCTCAGACTGGGTCAAGCCCCCTGGCAAACAGAGGATGTGGGCAGCCTGCACAGAGCATGTGTTCATGCCCGGTATCAGCCTCTGCATCTTTTTCTAGCAGAATATAATGAAAAACTTCAACTCATCCATCTGAGAACCAATTAAGTTACAAGAATGGAGGAAAAGACGCCCCCAGGCCCGACACCTCCCCATAGTGTGGTCCTGGGTGCTGCTGGTCTCTGGGGGCCTGGTGATTGTCCTGATTATAGACTTAATTAGTTGTATAATTAGCAAGTGTAGGCCTATAAAAGCTTTGTTGTTTGCATCCGGAACACTCATAAAGAGTGTAAACCTAGACTGTGTGAACTGAAATGAGGAATGAACAAATCCGTTCATGTGTTGCTCCGCCTTAGACACTTCAGGGATTTCCCTTTGCATCGAGAATGAAGTGGTAGAACAAGCAAACAGATCATAAAGCCAAACAAAGAGCATCTTAATGTAGCCTGCAAGGCCAACCTGCCCTGCCTCCCCCAACTTTCTCCATGCCCCCTCGCCCTCCTGCCCCATGAGCAAGACAGATACCCTCCTTGCCTCTGTCTGACAAGTCCTGGCAGAACCTTTCCTGCAAGGTGCCATCTACTCACCTCTCTAGTCTCAGCCTCAAATCTACTTCTGAGAAATGTTTCCATTGCTGCATGGAGCCAGGGCCTGTTATCTCACCGGCTCCATTGTCATCCTCCTCTGTCACTTAGTGCAGAGGTCCTGTTGGGGGTACTCCAGACCATAATCTGCATGCTGCCAGAGATCTGGCCTCTTGCCTGTTACCTTCTGGGCTTTCTTCACAGAGCAGGCACTCCCCACCTGCCTCTGGGCTGAACTGAGCCAAAGAAGGAAGGAATGCAAAGAGCAGCAGCTTCTTGTTTCACTAAGTAGTTGGAAGATGTTTGTGTTGAAGTATGAGTTTCTTTTTTGCTTCTTCTGTTTTCTATCTCATTGCACTGCACCCACCGTATTCTAGTGCACAGGCTGGCCCCTGCATATTGCTGAGCCCGTGCTGATCTCTTCTAAGACTAGGAGTCACGGAGAGGAACATCCAGCATCTCCCAGCACCAGAGTCCTGCGCCACTGCACACAGGCTCACTTGCTGCTGCATTGACTGAGTATGCCGCTTCATCATGTAGTGTCCCTACCTGGGTCTTCCCTTGTCCTCAAGTCAGAGTTCAATATAGCGTGGCTTGTGGAGAGAGGAAAAGACTGGTGGAGAGAGGAGAGACCCAGGGGGCAGGTGGACCAGCCTCAGTGTCACCTATAACTTCTGTCCTCAATTTCCTCATATGAGGCCCTTTTAATAATGTGACTTGAAATTTCTGAAACAGAAATGCAAATGCTGAAACATCTGCACCTGGTAGCCTGCTGAGAGTTTGTTTCAGCCACCCCCTCGGCACCTAGGAAGGTGGTACACTACTTCCGTGCCTCCTGTGACTTAGCTTCTTGGTCTTGGCCTTGTCCCCATCTAGTCCCAGTTTATTAACTGGGATTATTGGGTTGTTTCTTTCCTTGGATTCTGGCTAATGAAATGAGGTTCTGGAAGAAAGACGGGAAGTTCTCTTCAGAGCCAGGGTTCTGATGGGGCACACTGGCACTCCTCTGCCCCCAAACCCTCTGCCCTAGTGCTTCCAAATGCATTTCTGAGTTCAGCATTTCATGGATGTTGTAGCCATAGATGATGACATCCCTAATTCCCTGCCTCCTCCATGGGCCCTTCTGGTCCACAGGGATGCATTGAAGAGCTAAGTGCATTCTTCTGAAATTGTTCCTTTCTGATGGTCTTACTTCCCTAACTGTTATTTTCCCTTTGCCCCCACTTTCTCATTTTCCTTAGAGACAAGAAACCATGGCTGTTAATTCTATGTTTTCTCCTTTCCCTGCTTCGGTTTAGTAAATCTCTAGCATGTGAAAGAAGTAACAGCCTCCAGCTTTGGGTTTCTGCACAGAAACACACTTTTCACTCCTTAATGCATGGCCAACTCTTCCCCTTTAATAATTGTTCCTCTCTCTTCTGGACATAGGCAGTTAAAGGTGTTATTTAAAAGAAATTAATGCAAAGCTGGAGTCTGGCCTGGAGAGCCCTAATGCCTCTGCTTGTCCCTGCTTCCTCCCTGTGGCCTTGGGGGCAGACTTGCTCTTTCCAGCCAGGAGTTGACACCCATAGAGATCAAAATTGCCTCCATTGTGTCTTCCCACTCTGCATTTGCTGGCTTTCTGGGTGCCCAGAAAATTAAGTGTCTTGCCCAGAGACAGGAAAGCAGTGTCCACACAAAGGCATGGTCTTGGGGTCCAATGTGAAAGCGCTGTGTTGGAGACTGAGTGCCTGGCCTTCTGTCACAACACAGAGCAGAAGCCAAGCATAGAGAGCATAATACTAGCTGTTACCAATGAATTTTTTCCATGAAGAAAATAAGAAAGGCACAGCTTTGAAGTGGAAATTTTTTAGGCTTGGATAAAACTGAAAAGTAAAATATGGTGCTCAGGCCTTTTGTGTGCAGATTCACAATCTAAAAACATGCACTTTTTCCATGAAACATGCTCAGATATCTTTCTAGTACCCATGTAAGCAAAAGTGAATTCACTGTTTGTGAGCCTTAAAAGGAAAAGCTACACAAATGTTAAGAAGGGTGACTTATGTGTCCATTCAAATGTGTCCATTTCAGCTGCTACAGAAGTGGGGCTGATAATAGAGAAGCTTGCCAGGTCTCTCTTCCACATTTTGAAATGAAGGGACCAGGGAGGGAAAGTGGGTACAATTCAAATCCCAAATGAAACTCCATGGGTCTCTTCATAAGGTTGCCCTCTCATTTTCTCTTAGTTCTAGAAAAATGCTCCCAGGTTTGCACCTTTGCCAACCATCTTAGGAACTAGCTAATGAGACTTGAGAATGAGGGGCTGAGGAGAATCATGAAACTGGAATCTACTCTGATTCCTCCTCTGACGTACTTCCACATAGCCAGTAACAAGAGCTGTAGCCTTCTGGCATCACTGGGGTGGGTAGCAGTAGATGCTCAGGTGGCCAGGTGTATGGCCCTCAAGGCCACAGGAAGCAGCTCTGAGATGTTGCCCTGACTTCCTAGACCTCCAGGCTGCTCACAGTCCCCTGAGCTCCTCCTAGTCGCCTGGCACAGTCTGTGTTTGGTTGCATGCGCTCAATGCCAAGCCTCTGTCAGTTCATTTTCTTCAGTCTTGGCAAACCACCCCCCCATAAATGGGTATATATGGGGTGCAAGATGTCCCATCAGTAAGGGGGGGGTGATCACAGAACTACCTTACAAGGTCACTGGGGACTAATAGAGGCACCAAGACCATGCCTGATGCGTCACGCATGCCCAATAACAGTTGCTGTTTTGTGGGGATTGCTGTTACTTTGGTGAGTAACAAATGGATGATCACTTCTCTATGTCAGGCTGTTATTGCTCACCACAGACCCTCCATCATGTTGGCTTGGAAAGCCTGGGGTTGCCTCTGGAAGACTCAGTTGGTTTAGAGCACCAGAGTGAGCTGTGTCTACACACTCTCCCTGGGGAGAAATGTCTTTCTGCTCTGGAACTGAGTCTTCAGTGCTGTCATGAGGGCAGAGCTTTAGAGCCCCAATTCCAGTAGTTTCTCTTCTCTTAGAACCCAAACTGCATAAGGACTGTGGCCCATAATGTGATACTCCCTGAGTTTCACCATTAGACATCCATCAGAGATTCATGGGTTGGGGTCTCGCTGATTAATCCTGAGAAGGCAAATCAGTGTTATCTGCTGTGCCAGCTGGCATCAACTGGATGTCAGTGGGGCAGAACTCAGCGAGGATGGTGACTTGGTGGATGAGTATGCCTGGGTCTATTGACAATGTATGTTTTGAGGAGAGAGCATGTTAGTCAAGGCTGTAAGCAACACATTTACATTCCTCATCTCCCAGCTCCAAGTATCAACCCCATAGTGGGTTTTACCAGCCCATTTTCAGGTGGGAGAACTGGCTCGGTGGCATGAGGACTGACAGCAGGGCTGGGAGGGGTTTATTGGATTTCCAGCCCCATCTTTGGCTGT
Organism: Galemys pyrenaicus; assembly: GCA_019455555.1. NCBI lineage: Eukaryota > Metazoa > Chordata > Mammalia > Eulipotyphla > Talpidae > Galemys > Galemys pyrenaicus. The sequence goes on from JAGFMF010011876.1 coordinate 1,176,249, forward strand.
TCCGCCTTTTTGCTGCTCCCATCATCTAAAAACTAACCTCACTGTAATGTCCCTGATTTGCCTCTTCTCTGCAGTTGGTGGCAGGCCAGCCCTGATGCTCCTGACTCCCAGGAGATTCCAGGCAAGTGACAGCAGAGTCTGCTTGCGAGCAGGTGATCTGAGGCTTCGGCACAATCTGTAGTTTGGAAGTGACTTCGTGTTTTCTAGGCACCCATCTGTGGAGGAGAGCAGTGTCTGTGCAGGGTCTGTTCGTTTACTGAGGAAACAACTGCTGCCCAGGAGCAGAGATGCCTGCCCTCTGTTGCATGGCATTTCATCCCAGACCGAGGAGTCACCAGGCTTCTCAGAAGGGGGCTCTAGCTTTGGGGCTCTGTTCCAGGTCCTGAGAGCACCTTGAAGTCTCCCTTTCTTGTTGGAATGAGTGTATACAATGCCAGGTGTACCAGCTGGCCACCCAGGCCTAGCCACACACAGAAGTCTAAATTTTTCCAGTCCTTGAGGAAATGGAGTCCAGGACACTGTGAGGCATCACGGTCCAGAGGATATCATATGATAGTTCTTGAGTGTCTCCCAGAGAGGAAGGGAAACATCCTTATGTAGCAGTTGCCATTTTCTTTATTTACCAGCATGTTGGTCAGTGAGTTAGAGGATAAGAGGTGAGGTCCTCACTAGGCCTTAGGAGTAGAAAAGACCTTAGATCCTGGTACAAGAAGTTCATCATCATCATCTACATCATCATCATTATCATCATCACATCTTAATCATCATCTTCAGTCATGGAGACTAAGAGACTTTGGAACATTTTTGCTGGATGTTCTAGGAAAAGAATGACACTGCTCCACATGGAGACTGACCTGCTTGTTCGTGCTTGTCAGTGCCTCCAAGATCCTGGACTAGCAGCTTGCTAGCACCCCTACCCCCAACATTAAGCTCTTGTGTGTTTCAGTGCCTTTGCCCTTGCTGTCCCTTCACTCTGGAATGCTCTTTCATGTTTCCTTGACCCTCCTGCTCATGTACTAAAACTGGCTCAAGCACATTTCATCAGTCAGACTAAATATCTTTTTATGGATAGTTGTTATCATCTCTTAATGTGGATCTTGTCCCTGTTTTCTAGCCCCAAAACACACACTAGGTTTTGAACGTGTTGAAGGCAGGAGCATAACAGGGCACTCACAAGGATTCATGGTGAGTTTGAGAGGTGGTGGGGACATGGATGGACTCAGAGCTTTGTTCCAGGCCGACAGTGGCAGGGCATAGGCTGGGTGGGTCATGAATGTCGCCGGTGTCTAAGTTGATAAAATTGGCTTAGGAGAGTAGAGTTTGGGGTTTGACAAGACCTTGATTGGGTCAGGTAGTGGTTGTCCTACATTATGGGGCTTCATTTTCTTGAAGCCTCAGTTCTTTTCATAGAAATGTGCTAATGCACCTATCCAGAGGTTGCTGTGGGAATCATGTGAGCTGGTGCAAGCAGAGCACACATTAGGCGCTCAGACAAGGTGACTGTCATCGGTATCACTCTGGCTGAGAAGCTGAGGTCTTTGGGAGCAGGAATCTTACTTTTTACATGTTTAGGCTGGCCAGTGGGCCTAGCATAGTGCACTATATTTTGGAAATTGTTGAGTGGATAAGATATTTTGAGCCAGGATGAGAAGAAGGAATGAGGATGAGGAAGAAGACTGGCAGTGGCATGCATGTAGGATGAGTGATACCAAATATACTTTGATCTTTTTATGTTATTTACCATAAATGTAATGAACAAGAGAGGAAGAACCTTAAACCTTGAGAATCAGGACATTAATAAGCCCACTCTGGAGTGAGATGAGGGGGCTCTCTAGGGTGTTAATGGGAACCATTTAGGAGGTAGACTTGGGCAGAGAGGAGGAAAGAGAATGTTGGGGCCTGAGGGCAAATTCACATGTGTTGTGTGTGTGTGTTTGTGTGTGTAGGTTTTGGGGGATGTGTGGATGGGGGTTGATGGGTTGATGGGAGTAGGTGAAGGTACATACATATGTATCCAAAGGACCCAGTTGCCAAAAGATGCGTTTCTGCCCTCAGACAGCTTACAGTTGCATGGGGAATGACATTAATGGAAGTGTTATTAAGAGGGGTGACTGTTTAATGAAAATTTTGAAGATTCTTTGAGAATTCATACAAGGAATTGTTCACACTTGGGGGCTTGGGAAAGGCAAGTTTTCTTAAATTTTTTTTTGATCTTTTGATGTTATTTACCATAAATTTAATGAACATATTTAAAAATTATACATAGAAAAAAATGTTCATATTCCTACTCTTTAACAAATCACATCTAAAAAACGAATGCTGCTTCCCCAGTATTATTAAATATACAGTCAGTTTTCAGATTTTTCCCATGTGTCTTATAAAAGTTTTGCAATTCTGTTAATGAAGACAGGATCCAAACAAGATCCAAAGTTTACATTTGGTTGACTTGGCTTTAAAGTTTCTTTCTTTTTATATATATATATATTTTTATTAATATAATTTTAAAAAAATTTACATATACTTGCCATCAATTGTAATCCCCGTGTATTCCCCATCAAACCCAGTTTCTTCCCTGCTTTTTTATTTTTTCAAGTGATACACTTGTTGAATAAAAGAGTCGAGTTTGCTGCTCACATCCCTATCGTGTCATTTTGCATGTTCCTCGGTTCCTTGAAACGAGTTGAATCCAGAGGCATGAACAGTTCAGGCTCAGTTTGGTTTTCCCATGGACTTTTCACCTGCTGGTTTAGCAGCTGTTGGTGACTGTGGCCTACATAGGGGACACCTGCTGACTGCTACATTGAAGCTAAAGTCAGCTGGTGAGAAGAGTCACCCAGGAGAAGGGCTGGGAAAGGGAGGGCAGGGCAGAAAGGATGGGAACCATGTATTCAGGCTTGGGCATAAGAAAGGACATGTCAACCTCAGAATGAGTCTGAGGGGCAAGAAGGTCGGTGGCAATGCAAGCATCCTTGTGGTAAGGACTGGAGCCAGGAGCAAAGAGGGTGGAGCTGTAGGACTGAGACTGGTTTCTTATGCTCATTAAGTCTCATCTGTAGAGGGGACACAGTGCACAATGTAATTACCTATTTTTTTTAACTCATTTTTATTTTTTTATTATATTTTTAAATTTATATATATTTGACATCAATTGTAATCCCCATGTATTCCCCATCACCATATCACCAGTGCACCTTCACCTCAGTCCCCCGTGCTCCCATCTTCCTGCAACCCTTCTCCCTCCCCACCAAGTGTCCCCAATTCGTCCTTGTCTTTTAATTTTTGGTTTTCATGTCTTTATTGTTATTATTATTATTGTTGTTCTTATTCCTTGATCTTTATTTGGTTCCCTTATATTCCTCCTAGGGGAGGAACCATCTGGTATTTTTCTTTTGCCTTCTGACTTGCTTCGCTGAGCATAATCCCTTCCAGTTCCATCCATGTTCCTATGAATGCGTCTAGTTTTTCTTTTTTGATTGCTAAATAGTATTCCATCGTGTATATGTACCATAGTTTCCCAATTTAATTACCTCTTAAAGGGAGCCTGAGAAAAAGTTGGAACAAATGTTTAGCATTAGTACCTAGCACATAGAAAGGGGTTAGTAACTGCTACTGGTGGCGGCGAGAATGATGACAGTGACATTGTTCATACGATGTGGAGGGTGAGGGGAAGGGAGGTTGGATTTTTTTCTTGAGATCCATAAGAAGTTGTTGAAAGCTTTGAGCTGTAGAAAGAGATGATCAGATTTTCAGTGTAGGGAGTCTGGCCTGCCTTGTAAGATGGACCATGGATTTAAGAGGGACAAGAAAGGGGTAAGACAGTAGTTAGGAGCTGATGAAACTATCCAGAAGAAAAGGGGCTATGACTTGGGTACGTGATGGTAGTGTGCACAGAGATAAATAGACATATTCAGAGAGTCAACAGAGAAGAGGTGATAGACAAAACTATCTTTGAGAGAAGGAGCCAGGAGTTTGACTTGAGTCTCTGGTGGAGGGTGGTATCACTCCCCGTGACAGGGGTAGTCTCCAAACGTCAGGGATCCCAGACCCAGCATGTACCCCTGTAATTGTATATTTATGTATTTAGTGAATCTATGTGTGCTACTGCAATAATATAGTCTATGTATTTTTGTATGTGCAATAAAATAAAAATTATTGAAAAATCAAATAAAGATGAAATAAGCAATATTTTAAAATATCTTGGTATGAGTAACATGCCTTCTTAATCTCATTAACTGGTCTAGCAATGCAAAATATACACTCAGGGAGAGGTTCATCGTTAATGATGGTGGATGTATATCCATATTTCACATAGTCTTCTTGATTATTTGATGTTTCGGGCCAATTTCTTGTCAGATCTGATTAGGCTATCATGGCTTTTAGCTCCTCATTTGCCTGATGAAGAGTTATTACTAGGGCTAGGACAAGAAACCTCAGACTCGTGGCTTTGTGCTTTATGCTTGCAGCATTGAAAGGGCTCAACTTGTACATTCTTTGCCAGAATCGTTCAAAAAATGCTGATGCCAGTTTTGTAAGTAAGGCTTAGTTTGGTGGAAGCCAGACTAATATGACCTGTAAAAGTTCTTCACCAGGCACCTATGAATTGCAGTATATCATGCTGGAAGTGAACAGAGTTAGGGCATCCTGGCCACCCTTCTATAGATTGCCCTCCCACTATTTTCTGCAGTGACTTTGGTGAGTGCCTGGCACGTCACCTTACCTTGGCCCAAATAAAGTGCTGGGGTTCACTTTTACATTCCATTTGACTAAAACTTAATTTTCTTCCTTCAGCAACTTTATATATTAAAAAGAAATAGAAATAGACATGCAAGCACGCTACTTGGACCCTTGGGTTGTTCAGTACTGAGCTGAGGCTGTCACAGGGCCTTGTGTGAGGTAGTTCAGGCAGGTGGGACTAAGGGTCCTGCTTGGGGTTCTGATCGAGGTTTCTATAGTCCAAGTTGCTGCTCATGGGGTCTGGCTATTGGGATGGATCCTGTTGGTGTAGAGGCGGTGGCAGGGAGCAACCAGAGTGTTGGGGCCACCCTCTCTGGCGACTGCAGCAGTAGCTGAGAAGCTCACACTTGCCCAGAGGCCTGGTGCTATACGCATGCACAGTGAACATGTAACAGCACCACTTGCAATTCAAAATTAATTTGCTGAGATCACCTTCTCAGAAGTTCCTGGAACTGAAGGCCTAGCATCATCTCTCTGCCCACTCGTGGACACTGCTATCCTGCCCAACGAGGCCTGTATGGACCTGGGTCAGACTTGTTTCTAGGAGGAGGGTGGTGAGGCCTCTGTAAAGGATGGGGTCTAGGTATCCACCAGAGATGAGAAACAGGCAATAGATTAACCAGGCAGAGTCGGCAGAAAAGAGATCGGTAGGATTATTTCAAATTGTTTGGTGTTCTAAAGCTGGTTATTATTCTGTGGCTGTCACTCTTGGGCCCTGATGAGTCCACAGGAGATTGATGGGCTCTCCTTGTTCTCCGGTGCTGAGCAGTTCTACCGTGACCCCATCGCTGCCAGAGTAGGCCCCTGACAGAGAAACGCTGGAAGACTGTGGGCCCATAATTGGCTGTTGCTGCACCTTGTTGCCTGAGCAGGCAGAGGCAGTGCAAGCAGCTGCTCCCACCCAGGAAACCAGGAGAGGGACGGTCACCTGGGGTGTTTTCAGGAGGGTGGGTCACCAGTAATGGAACTGGCACTCCCAACCCTGGACAGCAAGCTGGCCTGTGCAAGAAGAGGCAGTGCTCCTGACCAACGCTAGCCCGCCTCGCGTGCCACCTTCCTCCCCAGTGATCATCCCCTTCTGCGCCTGGATTCTGCCCTCTGATTATCGCCACACATCGCCTGTTTGGTTTTCTCCATTTAACTCCCACACTCATTTTGTGCATGAATGAGTACAATGAAACCAGTTTAATTTGCTGTTAATTCTCTGTTCAAAATAGTCTCTTCTGTTTAAAGAACGTAGCCCCTTTCATCTGTCTGAGGCAGTTGGTGACAGAAGCAGTTGCTGGTGGTGGAGGGGACCTGCATGTGGCTGGGGCCCCTGGGCATGAGCACAGGGTACTCAGGAGCCTTGGGCTCCCTGTTGAGATAGCTCCGCAGCCTGGTGGAAGGAGGGTCTTGAGGTTTGTGGATGAGAGTTGGTCGGGACTCTGTGGGGAAAAGTTCATGCATGCTTGGGAGAAACACCCCTGACAAAAGAGGGGTCCTGGCTGAGACATTTGAGGGTTCGGACCAGAGCTGGTCGTTGGTCCAGGTGAGCATCACGGTATAGAAGAGGATTTGGCGGCTGATCACAGCTCTGAGGTGCTTGGGGAATCATCTGATGTAATTTAGACAACACACATTTTAAAAATTGTTTTAAAGCACCTAAAGATAGCCTTTATATAACTTGCTCAAGCTTAGTTGATCTGAAAGAGAATTATTTTAGAGAAAAACTTGCTTGTTTCCGTCAGCCAGTTGTAACGCTTCAACCTCTCTGCTTTAACCAGGGGGTGAGAAGTAGCACCTCATGGTAGAGCCACACTCAGCTCTCTGACCTCCACAGGTGCCAAATCTGCACAACAAAAGCAATGACTTGGTTGGGGTGGAGAGCATCTTGGTGGAGGCTGAAGCCACTGGGTGGTGGTGGGTGAGGCTGAACCATCAGGTCAGCCTCACCCTCTGGTTCCTGCAGTAACACCCATCTCTTGGTGAGGGTCCCTTTTGAATATTCTTGTAATTTAGGGATGGAGGAATTGAGAAGCCTCAAGGATCAACTTCCTCCACCTCTCTTCAGACCTGCCAGAAGCCTGCCTGAGAAGCCCCAAGAACCTCTGTCGGATGTCAGCACTTTTTATCTGTGTGAGTTTGCACAAGCTGCTGACTTCTCAGCCCCATCGCGACCTCTGCCCAGCCAGCTGCTGCCCATCCCTTCCACAGAGTGCTCCCCAGTTGCTCTCCATTGTGACCAGCATTCCTGGTGATGTTCTGGGTGTCCCTGAGTGCCCAGCCGCTGCCGGCATAGGCAGGAGGTAAAGCTGTGCTTTGGGAGACCATACTTTAGTCATCAGGTCAGTAGAGTAGAGACTGCCTGTTGGGTAAAGATCTTAGGTGGGTGCAAAGCGAAGGGAGAAGAACAGAGGCAGCGCAATGGAGAGAATGACATGCAGTGCAGAGCAGAGCACACTGTGCCTCCTGCCAGCACTGCCCTGCCGGGAGCAGGAGCGAGTTCCAGAGACCCAGGGTGCTGGGAAGCAGAGATCTTTGGAGCACATGCTGATCTGAGGATGGGGAAGGATGAACTGGTTGAACGGGGTCAGGGAATAAAGATGGGGTCATCCCGGGCTTCCCACCCTCTCCATTTCCTGTTGTCCCATCTTGAAATGGGCAGTTTGGGGAGCCAAGGGTTGCCACTTAAATGTGAGCTGAAACGAGCCAAGTTAGGGTCGATGTGCTGTTTGGGGCACTAGCCCCCCAGTGTGGTCCTGATGTGGAACAGTGTCACTAAGCTCACCTTAAAGGCTGTAAAGGAAGATGAGCAGTCTGTGCTTTGTTGACTTGTCTCCTTTTTCATTTAGGATGTTTTTCTCCTCACAAAGATGCAGTTCTGGTGTCCATGTGGACAGGACCCTTTGTCTTGCCTCCACTGCAGTCCTGACCCTCCTCACCTCCTCTCCTGATGCAGGTGGGAGGAGGCTGAGGCTGGTAAGAGTGGCCCCCCCCCCCGTCCTGCCAGCTGACAACCTGGCCCTGCAGGACCACAGCCCGCTCTCATTTCGGGTCCTACTCTATGGCAACCAGAGCACTATCTAGTGGCAGCTACGAAGGATTGTTTCTTCCCGGAGCCCTACTTCTCAGCTCACCTTCTCCCTCACACTAAGGAGTCTTGCATAAGGACTAACTTCCTGAACTAATTTGACCACTAACCTATTTTTCCTTTGAGACCCAGATTCTTTCCCGAGGAAACATTGCTCCAAATCTTCCATCCTCTTGTTTAGTTTTCTGTGCAAATCCTTTGCATACTCCAAGCTGTGCCTGTAATCTACTTCTTGTAAGACATCTTCCTTGGTCACCAGTTTCTCTTTTCTTCAGGGCCCAGTAGTCTAGGCCAGCTAGTTCCAAGGATTCTTTTGGAAACAGAGGTCATAAAATCATCCCCAAGGTCATGGATTTTCAAGAACATACGCACCACCTCCAGGTGACCTTTGAACATTTGCTGTCACTTGCCACATATCCTTACTGGCCCTGTGCCCCTTAACTCAGAACCTCCCAAGTCATGTCAAGTCAGGGAATTTGCCGTCTTCAGGCCAGTGCCATGGCTGGCAGACCACCCATTCCTGTCACACCCTCAGACCCAGAGGCCACTTTTTAGCCAAAACAGGGCCTCAGGCAATTCTGGCCAAGAAGACCATGAGTATTTATGATATGCCTGGGCTGAGGACACAGGCATAGACAAGACAGACCATGCCCCCTGAGATCCTGAGGGAACATGCCAGGCCTGATGAATTAGCTTCTAGCGTTTACATTTTGCCTGAGGTTGACAGGGACCTTGCTATTCCCAGCTGTCCTGTAGGCTGTGGGCAGAGTCTTTTTTCTCCATGGCTCCTTGGCAGTCCTTGACCTGTTCAGATGGGATGTCTTGCTGTTGGTTTCCCTTTTGGGACCCCCATCTCCTCTCTGCAGGCTTCTCTTCTCAGCTACCTGGTTTGGTCATGTTGCATTTTCTCTCAGCTGATCTGACTGTGGTCCTATATGATCAGAGGGAACTGCTCCCTGAGCTCAAGGTCCATGACCTTTCAGGTTACCCACGTTTGCATCTAAGTGCCAAGTCTCCATGCCCTAGCTGACAAGCACACTGACTGTGCACGTTCCTCTGTGATTTCATTACTGGTGAATGAAGCTTATGTGCCCTGAGTTTTTCCTGTTTGTCTTCAGATCTTTTAGGAAGGAATCAAATTCTCTCTTTAATCTGGTTGAAACCAGTCAGCCCAAGAGGACGACATCACAGGCAAGCACTGGGCCAGTTATCTTCCATAGTTGTACTTTGCTTAGATTACCTGATAATATGAAACTTATTTAATTCTGTTAAATTAACAGAGCCTGAGCTTGTATCTCCCTGGTGTTCTAGAGGTGATGCAGGCTTCTGCAGAAGTTTGTGTGAATGCTGATAGCCAGAAAGTTATTTTACTGGAAGGTTATTGTCACTAAAATAATGAATTAGTTGGTTAAAAATTGCAAAAAATGTAAATATCACTGAACCAATTCTGTTAGTGCATTGGTCCAGCCCTAGCCTGTCTAGACTAGACCAAATGGCAACCCAGGAGCCTCATTGGCCTACAGCCTGCTTTTATGATGCAAGGACAGTGGCAGAATTGAATAGTTGCAGCAGACACCTCAGACTCTCGGAGCTTAAAATACTAATTATTTAGCCCTTGGCAGGAAGTTTGATGACTGCCAGTATAGACCATGGTACCTGTCATAGCAGCCCAGCTCCTGAGGACCAATAGTAAGCAAAGGCTGCCTGGGAGGGTGTACTCCAGGGCTAGGGTAGATGTCTTTCCCTAGAACTGTTTCTTTCCAGCAAAGTGGTATAACACCTATAGAGATCTTGGAACTACAAGCCAACCCATTCAAATGATGAAATTATGTAATGAGATCTCAAGCAGTGGGGCAAATGCTTACTTCTTAATGGTTTTCTGAAGGTGTTCATAATGTCTGAAAGTATTTTATAATCTCTAGGACTAGACAAGCACTATTTATAAAAAGCATATGCTAGCACCCATAAAATGAAATAGTTAGGTATACATGTATACATGGTGAATTCACTCATAAGAAATGTAGATATAAGATATACAGGAAAGACATTATAAAACTCTGATGAATAAGATCAAAGAAGAACTAAATAAATGAAGAGATACTATATGTTCATGGATACCAATGACTCAGTATTTTCAGGTTCTCCCCAAATCGATCATAGATTCTATGGAATCCCAAACTGAACTGCAGCAAGTTATTTTGTGGCTAGGGATAGATTGATTCTAAACTTTATATGGAAAAACAAAGGACCAAGAATAGTCAACATAATATTGAAGAAAAGTAAAGCTGGAGGGTTGATACTGCCCAACTTCAAGACTTACCATGAAACTAGAGTAATCAAGACAGTGTAGTATTGGCAAAGGGAACAGACACATAGAGGGATGGAGCAGAATAGAGAGCCCAGAAGTGAGCACGCATGTTTTCAACCAACTGACTTTTGACATATGAAAAAGGCAATACAATAGAGCAAGGATAGTTTCTTCAATACATGGTGCCAGACAGCTGAACACCCACCTGCTGAAAAATTAATCTAGACACTGACCCTATACCCTTCATAAAAAGCATACCTTGGGCCTCCCTGGTGGTGCAGGGGGTTTAGTGCAGAACTGTGGGGCTTCTGCAGCCACCCCAGTGCACATTCAACCCCTAGCCTGGGAGGGGACCCACACGGCACAGCAGACATCTTCTGTCTTGCCCCCTGCTCTCCTCAGTATATTTCAGTTGATCTGCCTGTTTTGCTCCCCACTTTGTCTCTGGTGGGTCCTCTTACTCCTACGCCTCTGGCCTGTAACCCAGCTCTTGTATGCATAAATACAATCTTTAAAAAAACATACACACCTTCTTTCTTTCTCCAACTGTTTAGAAATAATAATAGGTAACATTGATGAGTGATTATTATAGGTCAGATACAGTAATGAATGCTTGCAAGTAGCATTTCATTTGCTCTTCGTTTTTCCTTGAGAATCAGGTCTATTGCACCTATGTGACCCATAATAAGATAGTGGGCCCTCAGAGAGGTTATGTGGGTAGTCTGCAGATGCACTGCTGTTATCCACAGAGCTTGGATTACAGCCAAAGCACTGACTAAGATCAGTGCTCTCTTAACCGCACTAAGATTGGCTTCACATCAGTTTTCTCAGGAAAGGGCAGGTGAGTCCACAAAACTTGGTGAAACATGTAGAGAACACAGCTCAGTTATCTCTGGCCATTCCCAGATTTAACACTGAGTTTTGACAATGGTAGAGTGAAGCTCCATGTCATTTTGCTGTGATGTGAACTTGAATCACAGCACCGAGGGGACTTCTGGGAGGGCCGCAGACACAGTTGCTTTGCTTTGTGCCATTTATCATCATTATGTATATTAGAATAACTCTTGAAGAAGGTGTCCCCAATACTTCCCAAGAAACCAACCAATAGTACTGGTGTTGGAAATCAAGAGAAAAGGAATATAGACATCTTACAAGAAGGAGAATGCACTTGGCTATATTGCTTAAATAGTTAAAAAATGAACAGGAGTCTTGGAGCATGCTGCTAGATATCACTGATTGTCCTTGGGACATGAAGAATAACCATCTCTGCCCATGCTGTCTCACCTGCTCTCTCCTCTGCTACATGCCAGAATGTGGCTTCCCTTTCCAAATCTCCACATGTTGCTGCCCTGTAATTCAGGTCTCCTGGTATATAATTAGGAACCCAGTACTTTCTAGATAAGCTTTCTCCCATGAGATGCTCTGGGCCACAGCTAGTGACCTTACTAAGGTATCATTCCTTACTGATTGAGTCACTGACCCTTTCCTCTGTCCTCAGGGCAGACGTATGTGGGCCTCAGCTGTGGCTAATCCTCACCCAAGCACATTTCTTGTTGTCAGGAAGCACTTAGTACAGTGAGTTGCATATTCCATCTTTCCTTATGCAAACTCTTCTCAGATTCTGAGCACGGGGTATGCGGTCTTTTGCAGGCACAGTGTGTCAGGGGTGGAGGTGTTAAGATTCCGGACAAATGTATGAGGTAGGGCCTTGCTAAGTCTTGCGGAGCCTGCAACTCTGGCTGATAGAGAAACGGCTGTTTCCATTGGCTCCAGCCTTGCTGTACCGATGCCCTCTGTTCCTGTGGTCCCCATAGGTGTCATTTTTCCTGAAGCCTGTTGTTTCAGCCAGAAGTCCCAGAATGGGGAGACCTGAGGTTACACCATCTCACAGGAAACTTAGCCCTTACCCCATCAAAGACCAAGTCAGTGAACTCTCCCCTTGAGCTCCTGGCATTGAGGAGTGACTCCCAACTATCCTTTGTTAGGAAACCAGGAGTTTCCACTTAGGCAAAGGCCTCAGACGAGAAAGACCTCAAGTGATCAGTCCAATCCCATTGTCCACCTGGGAGACTGGGCAGAGAGGAGTCCAAGCTTGTACTGTTTGCTGGTAGACAACCAGACCTAGACCCCAGGTCAGCTGTCCCCTAGCTGACAACTCAAGGCCTCTTACTTCAGCTGCGTAATCAGTGTGAACAATTCTGTAGAATGACTTCTCTGCAGTGAAGGATGCTGTGTCCTCAGACTGGGGCATCCCAGTTGTGACATGGCGCTCATCAGTCCTCTAAGCTGCAAAGCCAAAGCCCTAGTAGCTGGTGACAGGCAGGACTGGACAGGAGAGCAGAGTGACCGCAAGTTCATTCCTGGGGGTAGGAGGCATCTGTGGAACTAGAGAGACAGTGTTGGAGGGGCCTTGGGCATCATCCTGTGGACCACACAGATGCACAGTTACTGGAGTCAGAACCGTGATTTCACAGCCAGGAGTGAGCTGTCCTTGGCGGGCTCCTCTCATGAGGTCAGTTCTTGGGGTCCATGACTCCCATCACCAACTGCCCCCCACCTTCTGTAGCGTTAACAGAAAGTGGCCTCTTGGTACAATAGAGTAGGATTAGAACTGGACCAGTCGTCATAAGCAGTTCAAAATTAAGCCTGCAAAATGGGATAAGTGATTAAAAGCAGAGAGTGATTGCAGCCTGAACTGAGGAGTGACTGTTCTGAAGTCAGGGCTGGGGCGTACTCAGTGGCTCCGCTCTTCGGGAGGCCTTTTGGAAGAGTGACAGGGCTTCTGCCCCAGGCATGCCCCAGGGTGACAGGGAAACCCTGGACCCTTGGGCTTTTTCACTGCTCTGGCTGAGTCAGTAAACTGCCAGAGAAAGCAACACAGACCAAAGGCCCTGCAGAGTTGGGGTGCCAGTGGGGGTAGCCAAATCTTCAGGGGCAGGAGGAGACAAGGCTTCCCAAGAGAGGAGACTGAGATGCTGGCTGTGCCATAGAAAGCTGGAGGGGTTTAGTGGGGTGCAGAGTTGGGGTGTGACTAAGAAAGGTTCTATCTCAGGGCATGGGTGGTCTGGGGCTACAGTAGGCCACCCTGGGTCTCTGGAGAGAGGAAGGTGAGTCCTCTAGGTAGGAAGGGTGGGAGTGATACTGTGCACAAGGGAAACAGTGCCACAGGCTGAAGACAGCGGACACTTGCAGGAGGATGTCCTTGCGCCTGAGGCAGATGCACCAGGGAGTAGCCGTAAGGGACCACTTCACTCTGCTGGCCCAGTCCAGTTTAGAATGTGTCCAAGAGAATTCAAGGGACAGCCCCTCGCACCTTCCTTCTCCAGGCCTCTGCAACTGCCATCCTCCAGGCCCCTGGCTCTCTCTGGCTGCTGCCAGTGCATGCAGGGTCCCCGAAAACAGGATGGCCCCAGTGACACCTGAGTTACTATGCCACAGATCAGTTGGGGACAAGGGTGCAGGAGGGCCCAAGGGAGAGGCAGATGGCAGCGGCGTGCTCCTTCTGATTAACGAGCTTGGGCCACCATCCATCGCTGGCTTTCATTAGGGCTGCAGAGAGTCATTTTGCATGGGCGTGCAGGCCTCCTGCCCTGCTTTTCTCCAGAGTGATTGATGCCCCTGGGTATCCTCTCCCAGGAACTGAGAGTCCTTCTCTCCTCAAACCCAGGAGGGGCAGGATGCAGTAGGCTTATTATGCATGCCTCTTATCTGGGTGCCATTGGCACCAATTCATGGGTCTGTCAGAGTGGCCAGGGTGGGCAGATTTAAGCTCTCTTAGAATGCATGGGGATGGAAGACTAGAAAATGCCAGGTTTCTCAAATTAAATAGGTCTTTGACTCTCCCCACAATAATGCAAGCAGGTAGAGCATTAAGCAGCAGTGGGCTCCTGGCCAGATTGGCAGCATCGGTGAGCTAGGCATTGATTTAAGTCATGTCCCTGGACCACTGCACCATTGTGTAATTCTCTTTTTTCTCCATCTCTGGGCCTCTCACTTTCTTTGCTAATGGATTAGGCAGAAAGGTGTTCACTGTGCTTGTACTGGATCAGGAAGAGGCAAGGGCCTAGGCAGGACCAGGGCCATGGACCTGGCTAAAGAGCCCTTTATGCCTTATGACCTGAGGGTGGGCAGAGCTGCCCAGTAGTCATGCCTGGGTCAGAGGACAGCCTCAGAGGCCGACCTTTCCTGCACCCACTGATATGGCCGGTTTGACTTTTGGCTACAGAGGTTTGATGCTGAAGAGGCCTGGACATCCCCAGCCAAAGGTGGTGAGATCCTGCTTTCTTCTTGGTTGGCTGTGACATATTTTTAGACATAGAGCATCATGCCCAGATTGTGGCACTTTGTTACAGTAGCCCAAGGAAACTAATACATCCCCTAAAGCAATATCCAGGCTTTATTAGTGAAACACCACATCTGCAGGATACAGTGTATGTACACTGCTCAGTCACCACAGGACCAAGCCAGATCTGGGATGCAGGAAGCAGAGGGTCCACTCAGGCTCCAGAGGCTCCCCTTGGTTTCACACCAGGGTTCTTAGATGCCACTGCAAAATATAGGAGCCAGAAGAGGCCCTCTGAGGTCAGAGAGGAGAGAGCCTTGCAAGCCATGGAGCAAGTCTGAGGCTGGATGAGCGGAGAAGACAGACCCCTGAGGCTTGTCCCCAGCCCCTTCTAGCTCTCCAGCTGAGCAGGCTTTCATGCCCCCTGCCCTGGTCCATTTCCCTAAGAGCCTTGCTTGCAGAGCCTGGAGGGAGGGAAGCTGGAGTCACATCTCTGCATCTTCCTGCATGTTTATGACTCTGCCACATGTGAACTAGAGTCGGTCCTAGCTCCTGAAGGCACATGTCTGTGCTCTGACCCACCTAAGCCGTGGTTTCTTTCTTTATACCTCGGTTAATTGCACCTTGAAAAATAAAAGAAACAAGGAAATGGGTGTGAGGGAGAACTGCACGATCTGTGTGCTCTTTAAAAGAGCAAATTTCACAGTTTGTATTTGTAATTTAAATGCCTGTTCCTACTCATTCAGTCAGTCAGTCATTCAGCAGATGGGTTGGGCTGGCTTGTTCAGTTTACTCAGACTTGTTTCTTTTCCTCGCCGACCATTGCTGCACGTCAATCAGTGGAGACTTATAAAATAACAGCTCCTATTCACCTAGCATTTTACACTTGGCAAAGACAGTAAATAAGCGTTAGTCCAAGGAGTGTTCTTGAGAATATACAGAGCATCTTCCTCGGCATGGTCTCCCTGACTCATGGATGCAATAGGGGTACCTATACCCTGAGGCTCGGGGCTTGCACATTCAGATGTGACTTGATTTGCTCATTTGTGGAGCCAGAACTTGAACTCAGGATTCCACATTGATGAAGCATTTGTGCAGTGTGAGACTTTGGATAAAGCTGAATGAGACATAAGTTGCATCATCACTTTGAGGGTCTTTGCAAGGCACTTGAAGAAAGACTCAAAACAAATAACCAAAACTAATCATTCAAGTCAATATGAGTTACTTAGAGGAAGGAAGACCTCCATGGACAGGGCAAAGGCAAGTCTCAAGATCCCAAATTTCAGGCATATGGAGAGAGAGAGGAAGACATTCCAGGTCAGAGGAGCTGTGTGGGCACTAGTGGGGAGATGAGAACAAGGATCCCCTTTGGGGAAGTGAAGACCAACTTGGAAAAGGTGGGGCTCATTAGAAGTTCTTCACACTTGCACCTACTACCACCCTCTATTTTTGATGTCCACTGATTGTTTTCATTGTGTTTTGTCTGTTTATCTGATTTATTTCCTTATATGCACATATAGGTCATCCAATATTTGTCATTTCACTCTGACTTACTTCACTTCACTAATTCCCTCAAGTTTCTTTCATTTTGCTGCAAATGGTAAAAATACATTTTTAATGACCGAATAGTATTCCATCATGTGGCTATACTATTCTTTATCCAATCACCCACAAGTGGGCACGTAGGTGGTGTGCGTATGTTAGCTATTGCACATAATGCTGCAACAAACATTGTGGATCATGTAACTCTTTGAGAATATACAGAGATTTATATATACTCTTTGATTTTCGTTTTTCTTTTTTTTTAAAGCTTTATTTATTTATGCATACAAGAACTGGGGTAGAGGCCAGAGGTGTTGGGGTTGAGAAGATTCACCGGAGACAGAGTGGGGAACAGAACAGGCAGATTGACTGAAATACACTGCTAAGGGGAGCAGTGAGCAAGACAGGAGAGGTCTGCTGTGCCATGCGGGTCACCTCCCTGGCTGGGGATCAAACTCAGTGCTGCAGTGGCTGTAGATGCTTCATAGTGAGGTGCTTAACCCCTTGCGCCACCAGAGAAGCCCAATGATTTTATTTTCTTAACATAGATACCCAGAAGTGGTATTGCTGGGTAATTATATTTTTAGTTTTGGGGGCATGTTCCGTACTATTTTCCAAAACATTGTACCATGGGCCAGGTAGACTTGGCTCAGATGGTTCACGGAAGTCAGAAGTTTGTGTCTGGGAATTAGTAGAAAGATTTTGAAAATCATGAAGTGGGAAAGTGAAATGTGATGGAAGAAGTATTATTAGAAGATTGGTTAAATTTGTATTTCTGAATCTGTGTCTTCTAAAGCAGCAGACAATAGTCAGGAAGCCCACCTGTGAGCTGACATCCTAGCCCTACAGCCAACCCAGCAGCCCTTCCTGCTGTCATTTTTCTCACTGTAAACTCGTTGCAAGAACTGATCTCTGGGCCATCTAGAATTCTGTTTCTTGTTTGCATGTCATTGCTGACATTCTGAATGCTGTCTCATTGCCTTCACAACATTCCAGGAGCCTGAGTGTGCCATCCTACATGTGGATAGACTGGTTTCAGTGTTCTATACAATGCTGTAATGAACATCTTCATGATACAGAGATTTTTGTTCTCTTTTCCTTCAGAAGTATGTCCTTTGGAAAATTTCTTGGAGATGAAATCAGTGAGTGGTCATAGGACCCGGAATTCTGTAAGGCTTTGCTTGGTGTGCTGATTAATTTCAAACCATTTACAGTGGCAGCAGGAGAGGAACTTGGTAGCTGCATGGAGGTTTCAGATGGAGACTTCTGGCTGAGACATTAACTGTAAGGTGGTCTCTGTGGTCCCGTTGTGCAGGATAAAGCCCTGGATTCAGTTAGGGAACTGAAAATAGAAAGGAACACACAGCTGAAGGAAACGCTGCAGAGAAAGAGTCATTGGGGGCATGGTGAATGATTTGTAAGAGACTGAAGGAAAACAAGGAATCAAAACTGAAAGTCTCAGAGGTTTTGCACCTGGGAAAGGTGGTGGAAAGGTCTGGAAGGGGGTCAGTTTGAAAGGAAGAGGAGAGCTGATGAGGGGGATTTCAGTGGTGTGGACACGTAGGAGGAGGGATACAGACCTACTCGCAGCACTTTCTCACTTCAAACTTTTGTAGCTGTGCCAGGCCCAGCCCCAGCTTACACACCACAGTTTACCCTCCACCTGTACTACCCTCAAACCCAGAGCCTACAAAGCCTCTCCCCCTCCTGGCCAGGGAGCAACTGGAGTTCCATTCAGAGGAGTAGGAATGAGGTTTCAGGGAGGCCGCCTGCACTGGCAACAAGGCTCAGTGTGAAGCTTGTTCTTAGGAGCAGTTGATTGTGGAATTCTGTTCTAGGGGCCAAGGAGCGAGGTATCAGCAGATCACCTGAGGAGCATGTGTGCACCTTTTGGGGGCCCTGTGTCAGTGGGGCAGCTTACCTAGTCAGTGAGGCATATGGATGTAGGGCAGCCTTGAGGATGCTCAGGGGAAGAAACTCCACAAGACCTCTGAAGTGAATGAAGCTCCTAACTGAGTCTTGGTCTGGAGGGCTATATGGTTCTTGAAAAAGCAGAGGGTCTCACCACAGCCAGTGGTGTCCATAACATTCTTGCTACCAGCACAGTCTGGATTTGGGAGGAATGGGGAAAAGTTTCCTGCTAGCGCAGACTCGACTCACTATTAGGGCAGGTGTGTGTGTTTGTGTGTGTGTGTGGGGGGGCATTGGTGGTATCTTTGGTTTTCTCAGCCAGGGGTGGGGAGGAGGGTGAAAGTGCCCCCTGCATAGACTCCATACTCCTGAGATCTTATTCAGTGCTTACAACTGTCCTTGCAATTCTCCTTCCTACCGTTCTCTGAGGCTGTCATTGTAGATCAGTCAGCATGGCTATTTGATTAATTTCTGGTTCCTTGAGGCCTGGACTGTCTATCTCTGGTCTGTCTCCAGAGCCCACACAGTGCCCACCCTGCCCACTCAGACAACCTTTGTTGAATGGATGGATCCTGAACCCCTTTATATCATCATACAGCAGCCCTCTTCCAGGGAACCCCATGCTTAGGAGGGACTTGGGGCTGCGGTAGAGAAGACTTCCGGCAACTTGGTTCTTCAAACTGCTCCATGGTGTAGCTTCTAGTTAGAGGAGTTGTGTGGACTTGGGAGGGCAGCGCGGGCAGTGAGTGCAGGTCCACGCAAGGTCCCTTCTGGGCTAGGTCATGGCATGCACGAGGCCCTGCTCAGAGAAGGCCTGGAAGCCTTGTTCCATCGTGTATGTCATTGTATATTGTTGCCACCATGAAGGGACATTGTAAATGTTTTCAGCAAAATGTCTGATAATGTCTCTCCAAAAGGAGTGGCAGAACTGTAAGGAGAGCATTTATTTATCTCTCTTTCATCGTGATGGGTATCTAATTCATCCCAAATGTCAATACATCCCAAGGTGCCAATCCAGACAGAAAAAGGAACCTCCTGCAGAGCCGGGCCACAGCTGCTGATTCTTCTTCCCATCAGGGGGCTCAGACCTGGCCCCAGCACCTTGACCCCCCAGGTGGTGACTCTGTGTGGTTGGTGGGGACATCCTGAGGACTTCCATATTGAACACCCTGCAGGGGAATTATTTCCTGGGAAAGTGGGATTTCTTTGCCTGGATCTTCATGGCCTCCATCCTCTCCCTGTTTTTGCTAGTCCAAACAGCACTTGCCAGAGACCCCCCTTCTGTCTCTCTTTGTGACCCTTTCCCTCTGGCTCAGTTTTCCTCACCCTCCTTATGTTTGGGAAAGCTCCCATTTTGTTTTGTTAACCGGTCTCTGCCCTTCTCCTTGTTGTCCCTGGATATCACCCTGTCATCTCTGCCTTAAGATGCAATGGATGTGTCCATTCTTCCTTTCCTACAGTGCCCTCCCCTGTCCAGGAGACCACAAGCATCTCCCTTTGCCTTGTACTGGCTAAAGATCCTGATTCTCCATGTTGCAACAGGCTCACTTATTCCCCACATGCAGAAGGACTGTGTCCATTTCCTTGAGGTTGTCAGTCACCTTTTCATGACCTTGGCCAAAATAAGATGCCTAGTGTGACTTTGCTTCTTGTCCCTAGGGAAAAGAAGTCTGTGAGTCCCTCTGGGGCACCGCTGATTTTGATCTATAGCCATACCTCAATTGCATCATCCCTTGGTCTTTACAGCAATGCAAGGGAGAGAGTAGAGCAGATATCCTTAGACATCTACTGGGATCGATTCTTATTGATACATTGTGGGTATCCTAAAAATGGTCATTAGATTATTTTCTAACTAGGGAAACTGAGGCTGGAAATGGTTAAATTGGCCTAATGATAGCATATGGTTTGCAGGACTTTTTCTCATGCAGCCCTCACATAATCTTGTATACTTGCTAGCTCTGACTTTGTTCTCAGCTGAGGAGGAAAGGTAGTGAGGAGAGAGGGAGGGAGAGAGTGAGCGGGTTGGGGAAAGGAGGAAGAGCTGTCTCTAAGAGAGAGAGAGAAGGAAACACCTGGGACCTGGACCTGGTGGATCCTCTGGCCCCTCTCTGCTCCCTGTGCTCCCGTCCCACTTCCTTCTGTGAGCAGTGAGTGTGTGAACAATGAGGTGCTCCCAGAGGGCACAGACCAGGTGGTGAGTGTGGCGCCCACAATTGTGTCCCCTGCAGGCATCTCTGAATCTGACAGCAACACATGCACCTCCAGCTGGTTGGTCCCCATGCCACTGTCTGAGAGCAGAAGTGATGGTAAATATTTAATTGTGCTTCCACCATAACTTTCTGCCAGAACTCTCAATATGCTTTATAAATGCAAATGAGAGCTCGCCTCCTCTCCAGGGAGATGTAAACCTCCTCAAATCACTTTTATTCGGCCCCACCAGAGTGTAATGCCATAATCAGGAGCTCTCTGTGCCAGAAAAGAAACTGCCCTTAATCATATCGAGTGGATAGGTGGATGGTTTATGGTTTGTGGTCTTCTGTCCCCGCCGTGGGCAGGAAGCTGAGGAATGGATCCCTCTTGCTGCAACTTCTGTCCAATGAGGTGGATGGAAAATGTTATTTAGAAACTGGTTTGATTACAACCCTGTAGCAGGTGATTCTGAACATTAAGAAGTTTTAGATTATATTTATGGGGCTAGCAGAACAAGCCCTTGAAAAGCTTAGGGATGAAGCTTGATTCTTACTTTGATTCTGGATTGTTTTCCTCTCTGCTCATTCCCTTTGCCTGTTCCCCTCTTGATTGACATGACTCTGAGGCTGGAGTGTAGGATGCTCATTCCTATGAACAAGGACCCTCACCTTCCTCCCTAGAGTTCCAGGAGAGCCCCTGGAACACCAGGTCTCCCTGATGGGTAGTGTGCTGAGATTTGGAGCTGTGGATATCAGTGTGGGAGGCTGTGCTATCCTGCAGAAAGACTGCACCCCTCTGTGTTGGGTCCCCAGTTCTGCCCAGTGGGTTCAGTGGCTCCTGCTTCAGACCCACCTGGAGAAGGCATTTTAATCATAGAGATGAATTTCCACAGAACCTCATGGAGTGTCTTCTGAGAAGTGTATTATGTAAATTTGGTGTGTCATTATGATCATTATTAGTGCTGTGAAGTGGAGATGAGGGGGAGCGGGAGGGGTGCTCCATGCAGGGCTCGGCCTCCCCAGCTGTCAAAAGAATCAGAGGAGAAAACAAACTTGAGAAGTCTGTTCCAGTGCTTGTGTGCCTTCAAATATGCATGGGTTTGATCTCAAATCAAAAGCAAACGCAATGGGTTAGAAGCTATAGCTTGCCTGATTACTTGATCTGCCCTCCATTTGCAGTTGGAGACCCATTCCACGGGGTGGCAGAAATGTCATCTAGGTTATAGGCAGGCTTTGGAGTGTCACATTGTGGAGAAAGGTGATTCTCCCCCCCTGACTAGCAACTGGCACCCACTGAGATATTCTGAACCAGCTTGACCTTTGTTATAGTTCATGCAGGTCACCACTGGCTGTTCCTGGACTCCCTTCATTAGACCCATTTGAGCCCTGAGGCCCTTCTGCTCCTTCAGCACCACATCAGCCTTGTGGGTTGGAACTGTCAGTTGCTGCTGTGTCACCATGCTGGGGTGTCCATGTCTAAGACCCCTGGTGCTTCTTTCTATTTCCATCATCTCTTCTCTGGGATGGAATGCTGGGTAACAAAAGCAAG
Source organism: Galemys pyrenaicus (assembly GCA_019455555.1). Taxonomy (NCBI): domain Eukaryota; kingdom Metazoa; phylum Chordata; class Mammalia; order Eulipotyphla; family Talpidae; genus Galemys; species Galemys pyrenaicus. The sequence continues at coordinate 1,197,837 of JAGFMF010011876.1, forward strand.
GGAAGCTCTTTTCTCGACACTCTCCTGTGTGTCTACCACTTCTTTTTTCTCTCTCCCAGTCCTGCTCGTAGGGTGGCTTGCTTCCCAAACCTTTGGTTTATGCCAGGAGTCCTATTTCCTAAGGTACTCAAGAATTCACAACTCTGCATTCTGCATTCCTGTCTCCCACCTTCTGCCTTAAGCAGTGTGCACAGAATGGCTGTTCACACAGGGTGAGGGGTGTATGGGAGAAAGGGAAATGGGAAAGAAAAAAAGACAAAACAGGACATCCTGTTTGTTCCCACCCCTGTCACTGAGCACCTGTTTGGTTGGGAGGTGCAGCGCCTCCAGCTGTACACAGGCCCTGGGAAACCCAGGTGGAAAAGACACCTCTGCTGGCCTGTCCCTCACCACTCTGTGAACTCAAGAAGGGACCTCTGGAATACTGGATAGCCACATGAAAAGAGCAACTGCACATTTAGTCCATACCTCCTGCCTTATGCAAAACATTAACTCGGGATAGATCCTAGACTTAAGTAGGAGAAAAAATCCTTGTGACCTTAGGTTAGGCAAAGATTTCTCAGATAGGACACCAAATCATAAGAGAAAACATTGATAAATTGAACATTGTCAAAATGTAAAACATTAGCTTTTTGAAGGACACTGTTAAAGGAATAAAAAAATAAGCTTATGAGTGGGAAAAATATATGCAAAGCATATATCTAAAAAAGGACTTGTGTCCAGAATATATAAAGAACTCTGTAAATTCAATAACAAGAAAACATAATAAGCCTATTTTAAAATAATAAGCCTATTTTAAAAATGGAAAACTATTTGAAAAGGCTTTTCACCAATAAGGTAAACAGGTGGTAAATAATCACAGGAAAAAGATGTTTAACATCCTTCATTGTTAAGAAATAAAATTTAGGTCTTAGCAATTACAAATAGTGCTGCGATAAACATAAGAGTACAGGTGCTCTTTCGGATCAGTGTTTCTGTGTCCTTTGGGTCGATCCCTAGGAGTGGGATTGCTGGAGCATATGGTAGTTCCATCCCTGGTAGACTGAGGAACCTCCATACAGCCTTCCATAGTGGTTGGATTAGCTTGCATTCCCACCAGCAGTGTACCAGGGTTCCTTTTTCTCCACACCCTCGCCAGCATTTGACATTGTTGGTTTTTTCAATGTGTGCCATTCTTACCGGTGTGAGGTGGTACCTCATTGTCAAAAGCCCAAAAGTAGAGGACTGGATCAAGAAGATGTGGTACACATACACGATGGAATATTATTCAGCAATCAGAAATGAGAAATTAGGGGCATTTAT
>JAGFMF010011876.1:1199378-1238163 GCA_019455555.1 Galemys pyrenaicus
GGGACTGAGGTGATGGTGCACGGGTGAAATGGTGGTGGGTACTCCCTGGGGACTACAAATGATGTCAAATATAACTAATAAAAAAAAAAAGAAATAAAATTTAAAGCAAGGAGATACCCCCCTACACCTAGTAAAATGGACCAGATTAGAAGGATGAACTATGCTCAGTGTCAGTGAAGATGTGGAGGAACCAGAGATCTTCATGCTCACGACGTCATTCCCACAACCCGGAAAAGGCGGGTGAGAGAGCAGAGGAAGCACTGCAGGTCCAGACCAGAACGCTCAGCAGTGAGAGGGTCTGAGCTATTAGAACATACAGCCTGCTAACTCAGCACCAGTATGCTAAGTGAAATAAGCCAGATCAAAAACAGTATGTCCCTTAAGAATTCATTGATGAAAAGTTCTAGAAAATGCCAGTTAAGCTGCAATGACAGCAACAGATCAGTTGTGCTGGGGAGAATTCCAAGGTGGGGCAGAACCAGGAGGAAAGGAGGGGTAGAAAGGAACCAGGAACTTCTGGGACTGATGGTTATATTCATTTTCCTGATTGTGGTGATGGTTTCATGGGTATAAATATATGTCAAAACTTATCAAATTGTACGCCTTAATTATGAGAAGTTTATTGTATGTCATTTCTACCTCAGTGAAGCTGTTAAGAAAACAACAAGAAAGACAATTTTCAATGTGCTGATGAGCAGCCTTTGGGGCAATCTCCACTGTGAGGGAGGCCTGATGTGGGGTGGCCCATAGTAGACTGAAGACAGCAAAGGAAAAGGGCAAGGTACCTCTTTCTCAGGACAATCTCCTGCGAGCTGTCAGGAGAGTGTTAGAGATAGTACCAACCCTGTGACCACCGTCTGGTGCCGGGCCTGCTGACCTTGGTGTGTGCACTGGCGCCTCCCCTGGAGCTCCACAGTCGAGGTGTCTGCTTTTCCCTGCTGGCCGGGGGGCTAGTCACCAGGAGGCATGTTCCTGGGGCATTCTATCCTGGGTGAGGCCTTTGCTAGGACTCCTAGCAGTCATGGGGAAGGGGGTAACCCAGGGCCAAGGGGATGTGCAAGAGGGCTGCGTCTGGATAGTGTGTTTGGGGGTCAAAGCGATTAATGGGAAATTACCTCAAAGTATTATCAGGGATGGCCGAGAGTAGTCGCAGGTGAGTGTTGATGGGGAGGAGGGAAGACTGACAAGGAGGTGGGGAAGCAGTGCCTTGGCAGAAGAGGACACAATGAGGTGGTCCAGGAAGTTTCAAGGAAGGATTGGCCACTGTATCACCAAGGACCTGGAGAGCCTCTAGGTCAAGTGATGTGGGAAGAAGCCAGGTCTCAGGAGTCAAGTAGTAGTTGAGGGGATGCCATCACCCCACACACACAGCCGCAGAGAGAACAGCAGCTGGGCATGGTCCCGTGGTCGGTGTCTATCTCTGCCAAGGCCGCATCATCCAGGCACAACTCTCCCAGCTGAGCCTTGGTGAAATTTCCAGGGGCCAGATGTGAAGATGCCCAAAGCTCCCCTGGAACTTCATGACTATGAGGCTGCTGTCCCGCGATCCTTTTAAAGTTTTCTATTTTTAGTAATTTATTTATATATGTGTTATATCATTGTTCTTTATTTTTTTTTTACAATGTTTGCTTTCTTTTCTCAGGTGTAGTCCCCACAGAATTCCCACCACCAATTCACCATGAACCATCACCATAGTGTCTTCTCTCCCATGCTTTGATCGCTTTTCCTCCCCCTCCCTCACAGAATGTCTCTGATTTATGATTTCCTGCTAATTTTGTTGTTTTTTAAAATTACTATTATTATTATTACTCTTATTTTTTTCCTGATCCCTTATTTGGTTCCCCTATTTTCCTCCTATAAGTGAAACCGTCCGGTATTTTCTTTTCCTTCTGACTTATTTCACTGAGCATAATCCCTTCATGTTGCTGAGAATGGCATGAGTTTATCATTTTAATTGCTGAATAGTGTTCTATTGTGTATATATACCACATCTTCTTGATCCAGTCGTCTGTTTTGGGGCATTTTGGTTGTTTCCAAGTTTTATCTATTATAAGTAGATAATAAACATAGGCTGCAATAAACATAGGGGTGCAGATATCCTCTTGAATTAATGTTTTTGCATCCTTCGGGTAGACCCCGAAGAGTGGAATCGGTGGGTCACATGGTAGCTCCCTTTTTAGTAGTCTGAGGAACCTCTATAAGTTGACTTAACATTTTTTTCTCTTTTGGTTTGCAGAAACTCTAATGGACACCAGAACGGCTACAGCAGAGCTGGGCTGGACAGCCAATCCGGCATCCGGGGTGAGTGTAGAACACAGCTCCTTCAATCCTTCTGTGCAGTCTGGGCCCAGAGGATGGCTGAGGGGGGCTGGGGAGCAGGGCCTACCCAGAGCAGTAGCTTGAGGGGTGGAACACGGGTGTGAACAGCTGTGTCTACTGCCCATCACAGGAAGACAGCACTAGGAGTCTTAGACCTGACTGCTTTGTCTGTAAGGGGGCTGGCCTCTTGGTGACCAGGGCTGTGCTTGCGCGGGAAGGAAGAACAGCTGCCAGTAGTCAGGTCTCAGGTTAGGGTTAGTGGTGTTGGTGTCAGTCAGAGATGGTTGATAACCACAGGCCTGTGGAGAGGACCAGGGCGTGAAGGAGGAACTGGAGTACAGAAGGGTTCAGGCTCTCTTTCACCTGGAGCTTACATTAGAGAGATGTTCTTGAGTCATTTGTCCAGTGTTCCATGTGCTTATCCAAAACTTGTAGCTAAGGATGGAAGAGTTTTGAGAAGCTGGTGGACCCCCATAGGGACCACCATGTTCAAAAACCACTCTGCTTTGTGACAGTGGCGACAACAACAGGCAGGTGTTGGCAGAGAGTTAGGAGAAGTGTCAGACAGAGACCAGGGACCTTCTAGAAAGGTGCATGCAGCTGGGATTTGGAGAATGAGTGAGAGTTTGACTAGAGGTGAAAGGGGAGTCTGAAAGGTGGTTCAGAGGTGCGGGATCATGCGAAGACATGATATGACAGGGGCTGTGTGTCTGGTACACGCAGAGTGGGGCGAGGCTGCAGATTAGGACATGACACAGGCTTGGGGGACGGAAGCATCACTGGGGAAGCAAGTTGGACTCTATCCTGAAGGTAATGGAGGGCTCCTGCAGGAGAACAACACAGTCACAGTTGCAGACAGGACTGGAAGGACGTGGGGGTAAAAACTATCTTGGGTGGATCAGGAGAGTTTAATTAAAAGGGAGTCCAATTGGCAGCATTTAGCGATGGATGGACTCTGGGGCAAGGGAGAGGGTGTGGACTGAAGTGGAGATGAAGTTCACATTGCTATCCCGGGTGGCCTTTAATCATGAAGGGACAGGGCAGGAGTGAGTGGGCTTACTCTCATCCCATTAGGGGTGAAGTTGTTGGGGGTGGGAGGGCCTCCTCATCTGCCCACATCTCCTCTCTGCTTCCCTGCCCCTGGGGAGCTTCAGCCCAGGGTCAAGTGCTGCTCTGCACCCCGTGGAGCCATGACAGTCAGTCTCAAAGGCCTTTGGAGACTTGTGGCCTTTGGAGGTTTGGGTCCTCGGGCAGGTGTGCAGGACTTCAGCCGTGTCTTCTCCCCTGGCTCTCTCTCCCAGTCCCAGCATCTGCAGAGTTGCACTGCCCACGTGCCAGCGTCACGCCTGGGCATCCGAGCGCAGGACCTGGGGAGCTGGTATTTCCCCAAGCATTGAAGGGGCAGAGGATATATCCTGCCCACTCTGAAGAAGTCCAAATCCTGCTGGAACGCTGGGCTACTAGGGGGCCCCTTCCACTCCTCCTGGGGAGTTTATGTGACGAGGCGGCAACTCTTCCAGTTTGTCTGTACTAAGAACTTAACACTCTTACAAATTAGGTTATTGTTTGAAGACTTGTATGTTTTCACAAGGCATCCTCGTGATTTATTGTAAATTTTCCCCTTGAATTTGTATCCACCAGCTGTCTTCTTTAAACTTCTGATCTCTTTTCCCAGGGAAGATTGTCCTTTAGGGAGACATTCAAAGTCAAGCTAGACCCTTTAGACACAACAGCTGGCTGGGCTGCTCTCTGCTTGCTTCCCCCGCTGGTTACCAGCCAAGACTCAGCTGCCTGTCCTGATGGCTCAGAGAGCCGGGCAGTGCCCCTGTCCCTGGAGCAGCTTCAGAGCCTGTCTGGTTTATAGTGAGCAGCAGGAGGGTCAGGCTGGTCCTTGGTCTGGGTTGAGAGGGAGGATCAAACACCCGAGAACAAAATATCAGTTACCAGTGGAGAAGAGGGAGGGGAGTGCTGACTAAGTCCAGTAAAGGAGATCACTCGTAGGGGGGAGGATGGACACTAAACTTGTAGTGGTGGTCTTAATGTAGTGTGGACAGATGTCAAATTATAATGCTGTACACTTGAAACCCATGCAATGTTTTAAGCCAGTGTGCTGCCATAAAAACATGGAAAAAAGAACTATGCTTCTGTCCCGAACCCTCTGCCGTTCGCCCTCCCTTCTCATCTTGGTCACTTGCTTCTCATTCCACACACACAGCAGCAACTGAAGTCTGTGTCCAGTTGCCACATATCTCCCTGGGTGCTCATAGCCAGGTCAGAGTCAGCGCGGTCAGGCAGACTCTTCCCTCTTCTTCCTCCATCCACGGCGGCCTCCATCTTGGCCCCACGTAGACTGGAGACCCAGTGGCTCCTGATTTCTCCTGCCAGGACTCTGTGTCTTTATTCTTCTCTGAAAACTGGCACCTCATTCCCTCTTTGACTTGATGCACATCTGTGGACTGTGTTGGCCTTGGACCAGTGCGTGGCTGTTAGTGCCGTTCTTGGAGATGGGGACACAGGAGGAGGGGCGTGCTTGGGTGGGAAGAGATTGAGCTCAGCTCTGGACCTGCTGAGTTTGAAGTGATTCTGGGTCACCCACAGGGTGGGGAAGCCTCAGCTTTTACCTCATGGCAGTCCCACGTCAGTGGGAGGGAGCCCAGGGAAGCTGCAGCCTCCCATTTGAGGTTGGGATGGGACAACCAACCTATTTGACAACTGCCTGGAAGTGTCAAATAGAGAAAGAGAAGCCTGCAGAGGGGACTGCGAAGGGGTGTCCTGGGGTGGCAGGAGAAGACCAAAAGTGGTTGGTCACAGAAGCAGGGAGAAGAGTATGTGAAGGAAGGATAGAGTGTCAAATGCCGCTGGACGCTGACTCCACTGGATGTGGTTTCAAGGACCCTATTGGTGACTGATGTGGAGGATTTTATGGGGAACCAGGGAGGAACCAGAAAGCACAGAGTTGAAGGGCCAGTCAGTGGGACTGAGGCAGTGGAGACATCAGTTAGTGATGGGAGGGGAAGACCACCTGGGACACTGTGGATATGTTTGCTTTTTGAGGCAAGGGCTCCATTTCTTTCAAAATGGCAATTCAGAGCAGGTATCCACAGAGAGATGTGAGAACTCAGTTCTGGTGACACAGCTAGAGAATAGAAAATCAGTTCAGTGCACTATCTTCTCTCTCAGGCTGGGTGCAAGGTTTAGAGTTAGGAGTGGGAGAGGAGGCTTTACAAGATGAAGAAGGCTTGGACTAACAGCTGCAGTGTAAAAGTTGGAGACCAGCATGTTTGGGATCTGCCTGGGAGCAAGGGCCTAACTGCACTTGCTCCGTCCTGACCTGCAGGCCTCCTTCAGCTGACTGGCTGCACCCGGGGGCTCAGAGTGCACACAGCCTGAACTGTGGTTGTACCAGGGTGGCAGAGCTGGCAGGTGGGAGCTGAAGACAATAGCTAGAGGAGACTGGTATCTTGTTTTCTGGCTTCCAACAGATAAGAGTGAGGTGGGAGGGACCAATTGTTGGGGGAAAGACATCCTGAATGAACTCTACCGATAGGTTTTATGGATTCTACCCCAACTCCAGACCAAAAATATCTAAGATACCAGGGACTAAAAATCCCATAATGCCATCATTACTAAAGGGAGGATTGCTGGGACCTGAGGGTGGAGTTAAGCAGCCAGCCAGATGTGGTATAAAACTAGACATGGGCCTTGGGGGCCAGCAATCAGCGTGCTGTTGGGTTCCAGCTCAGTGGAACTGGTAGGACGCATTCACGGATTTATCTCCCTCTTTTCTCCCTGAGTTATCCATTTCTTCATTCCTCCTTCTTTTGTAAATCTTTGCTGTGTATGCCTGCAGTCGAGTCTTGTAAGCGCCTTTTAAGCACAGGGATGAGGACCCACAGTCAGGTGACCCATTTTATAACACAACCATTGTGACAAAGTGCGGGGCCCAGGTGGAGGTCTCAGTGAGACTGGAGGATGCTGGGAGGCACGGTTTTGAATCAGAGCTTGGATTGAAAACACATAGAGTACTGCTGGGTGGAAAAAAGGTTGGGAGAATGTGGCCAGGCTCAGTCATTTGAGAAACCAAGAGAATGGATGAGTGGTCCACATCTCCCTGGGACGCCCTAACTGAGAAAAGGGATGAAGGACCAAATTGCCTTTCTGTTCTCCAGATCCCATGCTTGCAAGCCTAAAACGGAGAAGGTGGGTAGACATTGTTCTGGGAGACTGAGAGTCTCGAGGGAACTGGATTCACCTTGTCCAGAAGAGGCATCATAATTTTGCTAGGAGACCCAGCTAGCGTGGCAGTGAATCCTGTCCACAGTGCAGGCCTGGGAGGCGGAGTCCTGAGGGACAGGCTCATCAGTGTACTTTAGGACTGCCAGCCAAGGAAAGGGTTCGGGCTGTCCACTCACGTGGACCACAGATTGTTTTCATTGATATTGCAGAAAGGTGAATCATGATATTACATGTCTAAAACAGAAAGCACTTATGCCCAAATGCAAGTGTTGCTTTAAAATATAATTGCAGTTTTAATTTAAGGCCTTTAAATTTAACCTGAGTCAGAGGCTGCCTGGTGAGCAAAGGAAAAAGTCACAAGTACATTCATAAACAAAGGCCAGGGTAGGGTTGATCTCCCACCTGCAGACATCCTGGGCACCCTCTGGGGAGCCTCCACTTGCCTCTGCTAAACCCGCACTTCTAGCCCTACCCTGAAAAGTCCCCTGACTGACATTTTAGAACCTCTGGGCCATCCTCAGTGCTGCTTCCCCCAGGGGTAGGTGCAGTAAGTGGTGGTCTCTGTGGTGCAAGTCCCCTCTCAACAGTCTACTGTATTTTCTCCAGTCTTTTCTTTTTCCTTGCTGCCCCTCAGGGAAACATCTCTCCCAGACCCTCCCCTGCAGCTTTGTCCTTAGCCACTCTGAGAGCCTCTTCCCCCAGGCTCAGCCAGTGTCCTTTCCCTAAAACTGAGAGTGCTTCTGCTGATTTCTCACATACTGTCCATTGCTAAGTGTGTCCTAGTGTTTCACCTGTGTCTGTGGTGCTCAGCCCAGCTCAGCAGGGTACAGACTCCAATTAATGTTTGTTAGATGAAAAATTAGGAGGACCAGACCGTTCCTGATACTTCTCTGCAGCTCCAGTCCTGGCTCCTGTACTTAGAGAATGCTCAGTTTAGGTTTATTGTAGCCCAGTAAAATGTTCCTTGTGACCTCTCAACACCCAGTGGGTGGTTCAGCATCTTTTTAAAGAACTTCATTAGTGATGCAGATGGAGCCACCTCTCCAGAGGTAAGATCTGCTTACCCCAGGAGGTCCTAGTTCCTCTCAGGGGCTGGTGTGGTGGATTGGAGTGGCAAGTCTAGGGCCCTCTGACAGCCAGTGGATTTAATTTGCTCCTTGCCAATCTGTGCTGAGTTCTTCTGTCCAAGAGTTTTGCCAGCACTTGCTGGCATTTTGCTCCTGGGCTGTCTGGTTCAGATGTGTAGGTTTCTGTGTCAGTGGGATGTGTAGCCTAAGTACAACATGTCCTGGTTCTTCTCTTCAAAGAGCATTCTACAGGCTTCCAGATGCCAGCCCCACCTGTGCTGTCCTGTGGACACCCCCACAGGACAGCAGGATGCTCTGATGAGCCATGCTTACTGGCACATCTCCATCACAGGAAGGGGGATTTGGTACAGCAAAGAGGAAAGGAGTCCAGACCCAAGGCTGATGAGCCTTCAGAATGAGCCAGCTCTTTGTGTGTGTGTCTGTTTATATGTGTGCATGTATATGCATGCACTGTGTGTCTGTACATGTGTAAAGGTGTCTGCATATATGTAGACACATGTGCACATGCCCACACATGTACATATAACTACAGGTGTGTCTGTATATAGGTATGTATATGAATATGTATGTATATTGTGCATGTGCCTATTATGTGTGCATTATATGTCTATATGTGTGTCTGTCTGTATGTGCATGGCTATGTTGCTTGTGCACTTGTGTATATTTGTACACATACCTGCATCTCTGTGTTTGTATATGCATGCACATGTCTGTTCTATATATAGCATGAACATGTGCACATGTACTTGTGCATGTGTATATGTGTACATATTGCATCTTTGTGTGCTTTTTATGTGGGTATAATATGTGTATATGTATATGTATACATGTGTACCCACATGTCAGTATCTATTATATTCATGTACATAATCATGTATATGCATGTTTGTACATGTGTATATGTATATGTGATTTTGTGGCATGTGTGTGGTGTGTGGTGTTTTTTTGTAAAGTTTGATGAGCTGATTTCACCTGATGCCTGTGTAGGCAGTTCCTTGAGTTCTGAAAATGCCTTAAGTGAGGAGAGATCATTGGATTAAGTGGAGCGCTTCTAGAGGAGGCTGCTGTGAAGGCAGTACCACACGTTGGACTGTCCATGTCTGGTAATTAACTCCGACATGAGAGACGTGTCCGTGAGGGCAGCACACAGGGGTCTTGCACAGACACTACTTATTGTCCAAATGTGACCCTCCTGGCCCTTGACTGTCCCTGGCTGCTCCCTCTTTCCCTCTCTGTCAGATCCTCCAGCTACCCACATCGTGGGAATAAGGAAAGCACACTCAGGAGAGAAATCTACTCTAATAACTCCCCATTCGTTCCAAGGCCAAGAAAAATCAATTGAAATTTATCTGGTCTGATGGGTGAGAACTTTATAGAGGAGCAGTGACAGCCCCAGGCCTTGGAATCCAATAAACCGACTCCCCTTCTGCTCCGCAGCCCGATGGTTGTGTGATCTTGGGCTCCACACTCACTCTCTTGTCTGCAGTTTCTTCCTTTCTTGCTCAGGGGGGTGAAGAGTACCTGTACTACATATGAAACAGTGTTGGCAAAAAGTTTTTCATGGTAAACACTTCGAGTGTTAGTATAGTATAGTACTAACTCTCTCGAGGGCTGGATTTTCTTTTTTTTCCCCTTTTGATGACTCAATCATGCTAATTAAGACAGAAAAGCCTGAGCTAAATTAGGCAAATCCAAGAGAAACTTAGCTCTGGGCAAAACGATTTTGTGAATGGAGTTTTTCTGTGTTTGAATTGTAGGCCATGCCAGGGGCAGGCCTTCCTCACGCTGCAGCTGCTGCATGGTGGTTTGAGAGCATTTTTCTGGTCACTGACTGCTAGAAGCTGCACTTTTGTATCCGTTAGGGCTCTTTGGGGGACAGTGACAGAAGAGCATGACTCAGTTTTGAAGGCAGTGTCTTGGCTCATGGAAAAGATGGATGCAGAACTTGATGTAAAATGGTCCTAGCCTTAGGATCTTCTCTCTCTCCACCTCCCTCTCCCTTTTTCTCTCTAACCCCCTTTCTCCTCCCTTGGTGTTGATGCCACCTGGTTATAGGTCTGCAGCACCTCCAGTCCCTATAACCTTATTCATTCTTCCTTCCTGGGAAGAATAAGCATCTCTTCTTGTTTCTCTTTGTAGAAGTCCTGCAATTAGGGCTGATTGGGCCTGACAAACTGAGCCTGAGTCCCAGACATGCCCTCAACCAGTTCTTGCAGCCAGGAAATGCAGGTGCTGATTTGAACACCTGTGCCCCACCCCAGTGCTGTGTGGGAGCCTTACTGCAGCCTGGGCTCAAAAGAGCAGGAAGAAATGATTCCCTGGGAGAAATCGGGATATAAATATTAGAAAGAGAAACAGGTGCTGGGTGGGAAAGAGTAATCTGACAGGCCCTAAGTGCTTTTCAGGCCATGATCCTCACAAGAGCCCCATTCACAGATGAGAAAACTAAGGCACAGAGCGGCTGTTAAATTACCTCCAGTCACAGGACTGAAAAGTGCTGACATTTAGCCCTCAGTGCTGACAATGGACAGTGCTCGTGTTGACAGCGGTCATTAAACCTACCCCACCTTTCCCATGAAGTCCTGCCCACTGCAGTGTGTCAGAGCACGACTCCATAGGGGAATTCCTGGCTGAGTTGGCATCAAGTTCCCGAGATGTCAAAGGCTTTTTCTCACAGTACAAGATATGGGTGCCATCCCCTTCCTGAGCTGTCACCAAGGAATTTGTCCCACTTGCTTTCTCAACTGTGAGAGGCTTTCCTCCCCGTGGGTGGGCCTCTGACCTCTGGCTCCTCTCTCCTTCCCACCCCTCCCTTGCCCTCTTTAGGTAAACCACTGAGATAAGTCAGGGCTCCCCCTCCAGGGCCTCCCACCCACTCTTTATCTTTTTCTCTTGCTACCAAAAGGCCTGTAATTAGGAAACATTAGCAGGCTCAAAACAGCTTTCATACCTGAAACATCCTCTGTAATTGCTCTCAGCAGTGCTCTTCCCTGGCTATTAATGTCACTTTTATGAAGCAAGGAGGAACAAAACACCCTGAGGCACTTAAAACATTTTTTTATATAATATGCGTCTTTGAGGAATGGAAGTTTAAAATCACCTGTCTGACAGAGACAGTGACAGACAAAGGCTTAGGGGCTCAGGACAGAGCTGTGGAGGAGGGCCCTGGGGAGTGGAAGGCAGGCCCTGAAGTTTAGTGAATGTGACGGTGTGGGGTGGGGTGGCCCAGATTGGGTGGATCTCCGGGAGGAGCAGGGTGGACCAGATGAGGGCGAAGGGCGCATTTCTGCCTGGTTCATCCTTTATGGTGGTTCTCCATGCGGCTTTTTGTTGACATATGTGTATCTTTTAAGAGGGAGGGAGGTGAATCTAATACTGATAACAAGGGTCATTGAGTAGCAATTAATTATTTCACTGATTGCAGAAGTACATCTGGTATGATGCTATAGGGGGACAGAAAGATCAAGAACAAAAGAGATATTGATCAAGCAAGGTATTCACTAGTTTACTGCATTAAAGAACTCGGGGAGTTGGGGTGGTTCACCAGAACCTGATTGTCTGCTCGATTTCTTAGTTTTGCTCTTGTAAATGGCTCACAGACCTTTTTCTTCAAGGAAGCAGGAGATATTCTTGTCCACAAACTCTGGGAAGGAGCCCCTCATGCCATGCAGTCCCTGCCCTGCTCTGGGAGGCAAGCTTAACTCTCCTTTGCCTGGACAGATGACCGTCTTTCTTGTTCTTCAAAACTTTCCTCAGAAACCTGTTTCCTTGTCCCCACCTGGGAATTGTTCTCTCGCTGGTACATGAACCTGAAGGCCAACTGCCTGACGAGAGTTCCCCCCACGCTGAGAGGAGGCTGTGGAAGGAAAGGGGCTTGCACAGGATAGAGCCAGGGGCTAGCAGGAGGAACTCACACTTCCTCGTTCAGGTTACCTCTGTGAAGGAAAGAATAATATAGTACTGGGGGAGACTGAGCATCTGAAAAATGGTGAAACAGATTTCAGAGGCCTTCAGATGAGGGGCAGTGGCAAGGGAGGATGAAAGGAGGTCCAGGAAGTAGATGGGGAATCCGAGCTTGGTTCCAGGAGCGTGAGTGGAGCCTTGGGAGATTCCGCCTCTGGCTTTCACTCCAGTTCCGGCCAAAAATATTCATGTAAAAAAAAAAATTCATGTATTTGGCCTTCCACACTTCCGATCATATAAATTAGCAGGTTTAGGATTTAGAATCTGATGTCCCAGGTTTATTTCCTCTTCCCTCTGAGTTCTTTAACTTCTCTCAGCGCATTTTCTGCTTCTACAACCTGGGTAATATAAGATCATATTTACAGAGTGCTTGGCAGGATTAAATTGTGTTTACCTCCTTTGTAAACCATAAAGCTCAGTCAATATGTCCTGCCCTGACTAGTACTAGTGGTCACAGTCACTTGTTTGAGGGACTTAACTTGCAAGGGAGGTGGGTGCAAACTGACTGAAGGGGCTCCCAAGTAACAAGATCAGCATCCAGTGCTTCGGTTAGGTTGTTGCTTTGCATATATAATATCAGAGCATGTTATTAAAAACAGTGCTATTATTATTAATAGTGGTAACTACCATGCTTAGTAGTTACTGTTCATTAACTACCAACTGTGTACCAGGCGTTGAATATTACTGTATTACCATGATTGAAGCCAGTGGTTTCTCTTCTATTTAAGAGTAGACATGGAGGTTCAGAGTCATTATCCAAAGCCACAGGCAGACTCCAGGGCTGACTCACCACATTGCTCATGCTTGTACCCTTACCGTGAAGGAATGTGAGGAAGGGATCTTACAGTCAAGTTTTCTTGAGAAGCCAGAGAATAGAGGCAAGAGGAGGCAGAAGTTTCTCAGTGATTTTGGAAAAGGAAGGGGTAGGTTTAAAACCCTGGCCAGTGAGTGGCAAGCAGCTAGGTGCCCTAAGAATCATTTTCTAGAGTGAGCTCTATGGGGAAGGGCCGAACAGGGTGTGGGAACAGAGTAGCAGGCTCAGGAGGAGCCCCAAGGAGCCACTCGTAGGGCAAGTGAGGCTGTCCAGGGATCCAGAGGAGGACACGGGTGGTCCCTGGGATGGATGACTGGTTGCAGGTAGTATGGTGGAGCCTGTGGGTCAGTTCTCACCCCAGGCCTTGGCAAATGATCAGGAAGTGAAGACTTCTGGGAAGGGGGAGATGAGAGGGAGCTCAATGAGCTGCTTTTTCCTCCCCGCTAGTGTCTGTGTTAGACCTACAGAGCAGCCCATTCTCCGTGTGAGGTACATCCTCGTCTCCAAGCACGCTGTCTCACTCACCACTCTTTCGGGTGGAGGCAGGTTTGTCCAACATATTTCCCAGTGTCTCAGGGGACATCCAACATGAAAGATGCTGCAGTCACACCTTCTCTTGCTGAATGAGTTCTGTCTTGAAACTAAATGGTCACTGGCAATGGTCTGTGTTTGCCTTTCAGTGCAAACAGTTCCTTCTGCACTTCAAAGTTGGGTGCGGGTGGGTAGTGCTTCAGCTGGCCAGGACACCCCTCTGGCTGACCACATATCCATTCATGGGGACTGACCATAAGATATAGGTGCAGGAAAGGCCAGACTAGGCTGGTGGAATCGGGAGCAATCCAGGTACAGTTGGTGGTCCCACTCCTGCTGTGCTGACTTGGCTACGCCTTTATATTGGGCTTATTCTGGGGACTGAGTTCTAAAAGGAACATTAGAAAATGTGGAGCATGTCCAGTGGGGGGAATAATCAATGATAATGTACTTCAAAAGTGTTTGTGGACCCAAGAACCTCAGTGCAGAGTCCAGGAGGCCAAGGAATGCGTCAAAGCCCTGTACCTGCTTTCCAGGACCAGGCTCAAACTTCCCATCCCAGGATAAAACTGTCCCCCAAAGTGGGTCACCCAATATGGTCACATCTCTCCAATTACAGGGGGTGGGCAAAGAGAAGGCAAGTGTGTCTTCTTCTCAGCCAGACTTGATTTTCTTGCACCCTGAGGATGGGAATTTTCCTCTGTCCTGGGAATGGGAGTTAGGACAGCCTCTTCCTCCTGCCCCTACTCTCATGGCTTGCTGTTCTGTCTCCAGAATGGCTCCAGCTGGCCCAAAATAGAGTGGCCCATGAAAGATCAAAACTCTCTTCATCCTTGGAATGAGGTGCCTGCTTCCCGCACCTGTAGCCCAGTGTGGTGGCCCAGCCTCTGCAGTGCATCCTGAGCAAAATCCCTCCAAACTGAAGTGCTGGCTGTCTCTTCCAGGAGTAGCTCTGCTCCCAGTTAGCAAGCCCAGTTCTGGGGCAGAGCAGTACAGGCAGCTGGGGCCTGGGCCCTGCTGCCCCGCCCCTGCCTTGTTCGACAAGGCCATGTTGGGCAGCAGTGAGGACCACATTCAATCGACAGCGTAAGATAATCACATGTGTGAGGCACTGGGATAATGACAGCTGAATGCCCTGCCACCGTTGCCATAGTGACCAGCCAAGCACTGGTTCCCTCCTTTTTTCTTTCTTGTTTTCTGGGCCTCCTTGTTATAGGACTGGTTGGTGGGATGGGGGATGAGTTTGGGAAAGGGGAAAGAGGAGGAAGGGGGGAGGGGAGACCCAAGAGGGGCAACCCATTATATGCTCTTTAAATACCCCAGCTGGAGGTGTTTTAAATCTCAACAGAGACAGAGAGAAACAGTGTCTTAATCCCCAGCTCCCTGTGAATTATTTAAAGGGATCTTGTCAGAAGGATGAATTTGTCACTGTTGCAGTGTCAACAGCAGCAGCAGCTGTCATAATGGCTGAGGACCCCACTCCAGGCAGGGCCTGGTACGGAAAGCTGCTGCCTGGTGGAAGTGACTGGCCCCAGGGACCATGGACAAGGAGCCCCCTCCTGAGGCACAAGCCTGCAGTGTTTCTCTGGGCATGCTGGCAGAAACCAAGCCTGTGAAATATGCTAGGATGCAGAGATGCATGCCATCTGGACCTTGAGCCTGGCCAGCCTTGCCCTCTTTTACTGTGGCCCCATTACTCATAGCTATGGGGCCTATGTGTAGTGAGGGGCAGCCCTGACCCAGAGAGAACAAAGCTAGCCAGTGCTCATATGGTATTGGATCAGGAGATGCACCCACAGGGAGGCACGCAAGTCCCCCAACTACACACATACACACACACATATCCACCCATGTCTGAACACATAGACACCTGCATGTACATGTCAAACACATGTACAAGTGTGTGCACACCAAGGATGTTGTACAGGCACAGGCAATCTGACAGGACTCATTGATCATATGCATCTTGTTTCATTTTTTTAAGATTTATTTTATTTATTTCTGCATAGAAAAACTGGGTATAGGCCAGAGGTACAGGGGGTGAGAGGATTCACCAGAGACAGAGTAGGGAGCAGAGCATACAGATTTACTGAAAAATACACTGCTGAGGGGAGCAACGGGAGAGACAGGAGAGGTCTACCAGGCCATGTGGTCCTCTCCCTGGTCAGGGGTGGAACTCAGTCTGTAGCCATGATAGCATGATAGCGCTGAGACTTAACCCCTATGCCACCAAGGAGGCCCTGATCATACGCATATTAGAGGGAGAACCAGGAAGTACAAGAAAAGAAAGGTTTAGCACTTGTCTCTGGAGGGCTGGTTTTCATAACTGACTTGCAGGGGCTTAAGTTTCACTTTTGATCCTCACAACCGCCTAGTGAGGTTGGTGCTGTTAGTGTCCCTGTGCTAGTGGAGCAAACAGAAGTGAGAGGTGTTTGAAGGCTGGCTTGTGGTCATACTGCCGGCTGACTCCTGGCCTGTGAACAGAACTGTGCTAAAGCATGGCTCTCCTTCATGCTAGGGTTCAGGGCTAGGCAGGATGACAGCAGTGCTTGTTCATCCCAGCCCTTTGCTGGTAAGCATGCATGCGCTCGCACACACAAGTTACTCACAATGATCCAGAGATGGTCTCCCACCTCAATGCAGTATTTCTTGCACTTTGCCATTATCCCAGGTTCAAAAGGATTTTGTGGGAACTCTTAGAGACCACACTGGGAAAAATGTGTCTGTTCTCCATAGTCTAGTTATTTCCTTAATCTGCGTCCTTCACTCCCATCCTGTGTCCTTCTGTTTCCCAGGGAGGGAGTGGGTAGTTAGGGAATTCATTACTGCTGCCACTGCAATATGGAAGCTTTGAAGTCTCCCAGCTTCTAGAAATAGTGCCCTGCCCCAAGTCAGCCTCCCAGCTCTTTGGCACACTATATGGGGCCATGGTGACAAACAGGGTGGCTGCTCCTGTACTCCAAACCCAGCACATCTGGGAGGTAAATTAAGCATATTGGGAGGTGAGCTGGTACTCGCAGCCTCAGGGGAGCCATTGAGTACATTGAGTACATCTCTGCCTTGGTTGGTTGGTGTACTAAATGGTAGATCCCTCTGGGCTTGTAGGAATTTATGCCCCACGGACCACATTTTACATTTTAATTAGCCCACTAGTTTATCTAATATCCCAGCTCTTTCAGGCTTAGGCTCCTGTCTACCTGGAGCTGCATCCTTGGGGTCCAGGCTGATGGGCGGGGGTGGCTCTGGCCCAGTCACAGTGACCACTGCTCTGTGGACACTCAGGCATCCTGTGGCCTCTGGGAAGCTGTTGCTTCTTCATAGAGGCCTCTTCGTTGTGGCAGCCATCTCTAAGAAGGGGCCTGAAAGCCGATGTGGGTTTCTCCTGGTAGGGGGGTGCCAGGAAGCTCTGTAATGGCCCCATAGGGGCGTGGTGGCAGCGACCCAGGGAAGACAGTAGGCCTCCTCAAATAGGAGTTTGGGTCCAAATACAGGCTACCAAATGGCACCAAAGCTTCTGAGTGGTGTCCAGTTTTGTCTCCCTGTGGTCTGAGTTGGTAGTTGATGGTGGTCCAGGCTGATGGGATTGCCTGGTTGAGACAAGGGAACCCTGGGGATTCCTGGAGGAGCAGGGAGGGGCTGCCAAAACTTGGGTTCTGCATTTTAGTGCCTGCACTTGCTGACCAAGGGGCAGGATTATTTGTCTAAGATGGAGGAGATCATTTCTACACCTTGATGTGTGATGTGTCAGCCAGGGGTGGATCCTGAAGTTAACATAACAATGATGAAGCCCATGATGATAGTAATATAATAATTGGTACTTAGTGAATGGTAGTTACATGCACATACAGTGCTAGATGAGCTCCTTCCACGATCTTTTATCATGACACACTGCAAGGTAAATAATATTGTGCAGACTAGGAAACTGAAGCTCAAAAAATTGTCTCTGGTCAGAAATCATAACTGGCAGAGTGGTGTCCTCTCTAGCCTCTTTACCTCCTACATTCCTGGTACTCACTGCTCTTTGGCAGCCACACTGACCGCCTAGCTTTCTTGGCAATGTGCCAGGACCATTCTTGCTCTGGAGAAATTGTTCTTGTTCCCTGAGCCAGAATGCTTCTCTCATGCACTGTTCAGCCTGGTGACTCCTGGGTGCCATTCAGGTCTTTGCTTAAAGCAACACCTTCCCTGAGGACCCCGATGCTAGCTAGCACTCTATCCCCTCACCTGCTCCTTAATACTTAATACTATTTAACACTATGTGACTTTCTCTTTTAGTTGTTTGCTTGTTCATCTTCAGGTTTGCTGTATGAAAATATGAGGCCCAAAAGTTCAGGAACTTTGTCTCTTATCCACTACTGCATCACCAGCACTTGGTGGGAATGCAGTAGATGCCCAATACTTTTTTTTTTAATTTTTAATGCATTAAATGAGCTGGATTTAAAACAAATCAGAAGAACTAGGATCTTGTTAGGTTTAATGGAGGGCAAAAACCATTGCTCAGTATTTCTGTCCTCCTCTATCAGTGTCCAGAGGAATGTCCTTTCCTGGCAGGCCCTGTAGAAACAGCTTGTCCGTGACAGTTTAGTGAGGTAGCATTTTGGTCACCATCAAGCATTCCAAGAGGAGTAGGGTCTCAGAGTGGCAGTGACTTAGAGGGGAGAGAAAACCCAGTAGGGTAGGGGAGGGCAGGACAGAAGATCTGTGAATGAGATAGGAGAAGTAGGATTTGGGACTTTGTAGCAGCACAGGTAGGAGCCAACTATCACAAATCTTTCCAGAACTTCATGCTTGGAACTATCTTCAGAGAATTATAGAGGATTCAGCTCATTTCTTTCCACTTCATCATGCAGTGGATCTTTGTTCTTGAAGAAGAAATAATTGTGTCTTAGCTTGCTCCTCCATCTGATTCATCAGACTTGGCTCTAGTTGACCTGTGCCTGTTTCTAAAATCTAAACCCACCTGATCAAAGAAAGTATTAGAGTCACTGAAGGTTGTTTCAGAAATCAGTGTAGATGGATCCGTGGATAGAGTTCATCGAATTGGTTTTGAAAGGGATCAATATTAGCACACACACTCACAGTCAGACTACACTATCCATCCCAGTGTCAGCTGGTGCTGTGGACACTCCTGTGTGATTAGACCTATAAGCTCTGACTTCCAGCAAGCAGTCTAACAAACCACTATCTTGGAGACACCCAAAGGTGTCATTCTCCTACATTATAAATTTGTGATCTTAAAGACTGAACAAGTACTTTCTAATGGGTGTCATTGTTTTCTTTATTATCCTTGAATCTCAGGGACAGGTGGTCTGTCTGCCTCAATAATGGCACCCTTCCATAGGCTGGTAATATTCTGCTTCTTGGGCAAGACTTCTTTATTTTTTTCTCTCCCAGGGAGAAGTTAGCCTGGTGGTACCTGCACTAAGTCCCAAGTGAAGGACCAGGGACAGAGGAGGCAGAGAAATTAAGGAAGAGACCAAGGCCTTCAGATTTCTAGATATATTGAGGAACAGGTACTGGGAATATGGATAGGTCCCCCACATAGTCCGAGTCACTAAAGCTAGTCCATGGGGGAGACAGAGTCATATTTTAGAAAGCTTATCAGGACCAGGGAAGTTGAGAAAAATGGCAGAATGACTCAGAGGAGAGAGAAAAGCCATTCAGGTAGGGGAGGGCTAGATTGAAGAGCTGCAAAGCAGGATTTGGGACTAGAAGCTGGGGTAGCAGTAAGGAGGGAATGGGGGAGGGCAGAGTGCTTCCTAGTCCTCTGGCTGTTATGGACTGGGTGGTTCATCCATGAACCGAGGTGAGGATATAGTAAGATTGCTGAGAGTGAGACAGTGAGTGCTTAATGTTTGTTGGGAGGTGTTCACCAAACGTCTGGATGGAGAAGTCTAGGATGTTAGGGAGAGGTCAGTTATGTGCCTTATGGTGGTTGCAGTCTCGTGTATGGATGTGCTCATCTAGGATAAAAGGCAGAAGCAGAGAGTGGGGGTGGAGGACTGAGAAGCCTGTGGATTTCACTGGTCCCAGATATTACTGAATACAAATGCTGTTCCATAATTTACAAAGCTAAATACATGGAATTATTTGGCTTGTTGAAATGAACCAATAAATTAGTCACAACATAATTCCCTGTCCTCAAGGAGCTCACAACCATCTAACAAAAGTGAAGTTGCACATGCACATGAAACAATTAATGAATATTTTGAAACAGAATACTATCAAATGCTAAATTGTGTGGAATAAGCTCAATCATGCTTTAAGCATTCGGAAACATGCTACTTGAATATTAGCTGGAAAGGCATCTTGGAGGGTGTAAGATCTCAAGCTCCTGAAAGGAGGGAACTACAAAGAGAACTTGGCTCTACTGCCCATCAACTGCCTGACTGTGTGCCAACTATAGAAAGTCTCTTCCTCAGTGTGCCCATTTGGCAACAAATGTCTTGACCAACATGACCTTTTCTGGCTTTTGGCGAGGACTTTAACTCCCTGATTCTGTGTCTTGGAGGAGTTGGGTTGTGATCAGGGTGGGATAGAAAAGAGGCATTAGTGCCAGTCTGAGCAATATCAAGGGGCAGAAATGGGCACAGTCTCTGTGTCCAGATGTGAGAGGATGTGGCTCTGGTTTGAGCTCTAGGCATCTTTTCCCTAGTCTCTTGTCACTGCTTTCTGACCAAAGAGTGAGCCAGGCCATTAGTCCAGGCGTGCAGTAATGCCAAGCCTGGCACATGGCCATGGGAATGCAGCAGGGGCCAGAGAGGGGAAACATTGTTCTCGAAGAAATGACAAATTGTGGTGACAATATATTGCGCTGGCATGGAGGACACTTTGGGCCTGATACATGCCTGATACCAGACTGAAAAATCTAGTGTCCCTTGAATGGGACCCATGATTCTGATTCTGAGTAGGACCATCATCCTGATTCTACCCAGGCCCTCAGCATCAGTGATAGAGATGCTTCCTTGACCACCTGTCCCCTTGCTAGATGCCACCTTTGCCCCAACTTGGCACCACTTGTTCATGCACAAAAAACAAACAAACTTGATTGAATATTGGTCACAGGATATAAGGATGAAGTGGTGGGAAGGGTATTCTCTGACTTAGGGCATGGGATGAACAGAAGCGTGAAGATGCTATGGACATAGTATTTGTGGATGATAAGGTACCATGCCTGTGTTTTGGGGTTGTCAAGATATAGACTAGGCCAAGATAACAATGAGTTTCTTATCAAAGAAAAGTATATTGAGGTATTATTTTGATGTCATAGAATTTACCCATTTTATGTATACAAGTCAATGATTTTGGTACATTTACAGAATTGTGTAACCATCCCCATAATTCTGCTTTAGAACTTTTCCATCACTCCCTGAAAAAATTACTTTGCCCTTTTGCAGTTACTCCTTATTCCCATCTCTGGTACCGTGGAAGTGCTTTTATGTCTTAGAACTGCACTTTCTGGGCATTGTATATAATATGTGGAATATGAAATCATTTGTGGGTTCACACCTTATGTGGTATTTTGAGTCTGGTTTCTTTCACTTAATATGTATTAAAGGTTTATCTATGTTGTTGCATTTACCACTATTTCATTTTGATTTACTTCATTAACCAAAAACCGTATAAGTCCACCCACGTTTTACAAATGTTAGCATTTCACCTTTTTTATAGCTAAGTAATATTCCATCACATGTATATATGTTACGTCTTCTTTATTCTTTTGTCTTTCAATGGACACTTAGGTTATTTCAGGTTTTGATTACTGTATATAATGCTGAAATTTATATAAGGTTATATATGACTTCAAATTAGTGTTTTTCTATTTTTGAGTACTTAGAAATGATATAACTGAATTATAGAATTTATATATTTAATTTTTTGAGAAATTTCCATACTTCTTTCCATAAATGTTGCACCAATGTTCAATCCCACTAACAGTATACAAGGCTTTGCTCCACATCCTCTTCAACACTAGATATGTGTTGTCTCGTGATTATAGCCATTCTCATGGAATTGAAGTTGATAGCTCATTTTGCTATGCATCTTCCTAAAAGGACATGATGAACATCTTTTCATGTGCCTGTTTCTAATATGCATGTCTTCTTTGGAGAAATGTCTAATTAGGTCTTGTGCCCATTTTTTCATTTGTTGTTTGTTGTTGACTTTTATGAATTCTTTATATATTTTGGATCTTAATTCTTTGTCACTTGTATGATATGCACATATTTTCTCCCATTCAATAGGGTGTCTTTTGATATTAATGCATGCTTCTTTCGCTGTGCAGAAGCATTCTTTTTTAATTTGATGTGGTCCCATTTGTTTATTTTTGCTTTTGTTTCCCTTACCATTGTAGTAGCATCCCTAAAGACATCCCTGAAGCCAAAGATGTGGTGTATTTTGCCCATTTTATTCTATATATTTTATGGTTTCAGGTCTTACATCTATGTCTTTAATTCATTTTGAGTTTATTTTTTGTGTGTGGTGTGGTATAGTGGCCTGTTTTCATTGTTTTGCATGTGGCTGTACAGTTTTTCCAGTGCCGCTTATTGAAGAGACTATTTTGCTCCATTGTATGCTTTGGCTCCTTGTCATAAATTGTCTCTATATATGTGATTTCATTTCTGGGCTCTCAATTCTATTTTATTGATCTGTGTCTATTATTATTCCAATATGTGGTTTTGTGTTTAATTTTTAAGTGTTTGATCCAGGGAGAATTTTTCTGGAGTAAGGTATGAGGTATGAACACAAAATTATATCTTTTTTCCAGATGGCTACCCAGTTATTACAATTTTTAAAAATGATTCCCCCTTTTTCCCACTGCTTTGAGTTTTGGCTAACATTTTAAATGTTCAGAAAAACTGTGATTTGACTTTTTAAACATTTCAACAGTTACACAGACAGCAATAGACTTGAGTGCCCTTTTTTTATATTCTTACTAAGACTCCATTATTTTATCTTTTTAATCTTTTGCTGATCTGATAAGCAAATCATAGTGTTTTATTGTTGTTTCAATGGGAGGAGATAATTATAGAAAGGAACATGGGAGGCAATATGTCATATGTTCAAAATTAGAGGCTGAGGAGCTGCCACTGAATGGTGACCTTCAGAAATCAGTTGGGGGTGGGCAATGAGCTTGACCTTGGGTAATGGAAATTGGATCCTGAGTAGGAAATTGACATCTACAGGGTAGTATATGCACCACAGCTGGTAAGATTCCCCCTTTCTCAGGTTCTGGGAAGAGGTCTGCCTGGGAATGCAGCATACCTGAAAATCTGCTTGGGGCAGCAGGATTAAAGCATGAGTGTTAAGGAGACATCTATGGTTCTTGGGATGGGTCAAACCCTTCTGTCTCTGTTTCCCCCTCCCACTGCCCTTCCCAACTGAATTCAGTGAGAGCTTACATAATCTACTATGAATCTTTCCAGTCTTCACTGGTTTTTTCTTACCTAGACTGCTATAATGATAATCAGTTTTTCTTTTGACAAACTTGAGCTGCCCTCCAACCTAGTCTTCACTTTGCTTAAGAGAAATCTTTTAAAAAATCAGTCTTAATTACCTATTTTATTCTTCTGTAAAAAAAAAAATCCAATGATTTCTAGTTACCCTCAGGATGAAATTCACAGCTCTGGACCCTACCTACACTGCCCTCAGTCTTGTTCCTTTCACCTTCAGTTTTTCATAACTCTTCTGTCATGAAGGGCTCATTCCTCAGTGGCAGTAGGTCATGTTTTCCCACCACAGGACCTTTGCACTTGCTATTCCTGAACTGAGATGTCCTGCCCCTTCTTTGCTCCTCTGTGCCCCCAGCAGACACACACTTCTCCTGGCTAACTTCCATTCATCCACCCTCTCGCTGCCTGGAAGGTCTTCCCTGAACTCCTTGTACATCAGGTACAGCACCACTCCCCCTTGGCACCCTGTAATTTTCCTCCTCACCAGTTAACACAATTGTAATTATTTAGTTATTTTAATAACCATTTGTCTAATTTCTGTTTCTCTCACTAGATTATAAGCTTCGTAATTTTGTATTCCTAGGGGCTAATGGAATGCCTGGCATAAAGTTGGCATTTTGTAAATATTTTTTTTCATTGATGAATGAATGAGGTGTAACTACAAAGCAATGAGACTGATTCCCCTTACTATAAACAAATACTATTCGTCCCTCCCTGCTGGGAATGCCATTTCACCCTCATCTCTATTTACCAAAATCTTCCCTTTCTTCAGGTCCTCCCAACTAATTGCCACTTGCTTGGAAAGAATTTATACCTCCTCTAACCCACTCTGTATTTTTCTAACTCCTATAGCACCTGCTGACAGGAGAAGAATGAAAGGGAGAAAGAAATGAATGTGAGAATCCACGATGGCCTTTTCCCAAGCAAAAGGAGTTATTTTTTTCTTTCTCTTAATTTCTCTCTATTTTTTCACTTAGAATTTCAGCGGTATTCCCCCTAATTTGCTTTGATCGCTCCCTTAGGAGCTGTCAGGGAATCAGTTAGATTGGTAGAATTTTATGACTCGAGGTCACCCAGTATGACTCCTCATTTTACAGACGAGAAAACTGAGGCTCAGAGAGGTTAATGTTTGAAACAATTACCTCTGTTGGATTTTATAATACCAATCAGTGTCATTTTCTAAGATAAATGTTCTCAATATCCCAGCTCCATGAGAGTGTAAATCTTCATTCTGTCTATTTAAAGACCTGCTGGTGGTGACAGCCTCAGTGCTAAGGTGAGCCCTGAAGGCTGAGCTTTCTGTCCTGCTGCCACACAGCCGAGCTGCATTAGTCATGGTGGGTCAAGGACTCTGATGGGGACCCACCTTAAATGGGCCACAGGCTTCACCTGTGCATTCATAAAGAGGCCCCCTGTGTGTACTGAGACCTTATATAGCCCAACTAGAATAATGGATTCTGGGACCTGCTGTGTTTAAACAATTGCAGAACAGCAAAAGAAATCTGTCCTTCCCTCAAAGGTTATATTGGATCAATTGGGAAAATGTTATTTCAAAACAACCAAGGAAAGGGAGAGAGGTCTGCAAATTTGAACTGAAACAACTGTCAGTGACTTCTCCCTAATATATTTGCTTTCTGGCTCCAAAAAACCAGGGAAGCAGAACATAACTTAAAAAAAATACATTTAAATATAATATAATACAGTATTTAAAACTGAATAAAAAGGGGTTCCTTGAGATTTGATAAGAGATTAAACAAAATCCAGTTGAGCTTCAGCAATGGGCAAGGATCCTGGAAGGAGCTCCTCAAGGACCCCAGGCTGGAGAAGGAACTAACCTCTTGGGGTGCTGTGAAGGGGTAGAGGGAGAAGAAAGGGCAGTGGATAGACTCTGGTCAGATACCTCCATGGTCCACCAGCAGCAGGAGTGGTTGTGAGTTTGCTTTATAGGCCTGGGTGTAAAGGGCAGCTGTTAATGTGTCTTTTTCCCTCTGCACCATGCCCTGGCACAAGTTTGAAGGGCAGCCTTGCTTCTGCCCTCATGCTCCTAGGGGGGCTTAATTTGTTTGAAAAGCCACTGTGGTATACTCCCCATGCACATATGACTGGCTTTTAACTCTTAATGATGAATTTTAGTTTATATATTTCGATGTCACACTGTGAATAAGCAGCACAGTTCTAGAGAAACAGGTACTATTTGGTAATGTTAGCACCACTGCTAAATAGTCAAGGATCTTAATCCATTTTCTCTTTTCACTTGAAGTTGAATTCTTATGCCCCTTCGTTTCTTCTTTAACAAATACAATGAATGCTCCAACAGTAACCCTAGTTCTTGGGAACTGGGACCTAAGAGTCCCCCAGTGTGGGTTGCCGTATCCTCTTCCACCTCAAGGAAGAAAGAACAACCCAGCAATCCTTCCTTGGCTCCTGGCCAGAGTGGCTTGGTTATAGAAGACATACTTTTATGGCTATTAGGTATTTTTTTTAATCCAAAGCACTTCTTTCTATCTCCTCTGCTCCTCACCCCTTCTAGTCACATGACCACAGATGAATTGCTTGATATCTTTTCATCAGTAAATTGTAGAGAATATTGTCTAGTTCTCAAAATTGTTCAGAAGATTGAGAGACTTCACTTAAATGCACCATTCTTCCTCTTTTCCTAATCTATAGAACTGCTAAAAATGAGTACTCTTGTTCCAACATGTTCATGATTCTTTCCCTTATTAAGAAGCTTCCACATTCCCTAGGTAACACCCTATAACTTTCTCTTCCATCATTGTTTTTTGCTTGAGATTTGCCCACAATGAAGCTTAATTTGATTCATTAAGGACCTCTTAGCAGTCTCTCCTCTTACCACTCTTACAGTCTAGCTTTTTTAAGAAGAACTTGATGCTATAAAACAAAAGATTTTGCAAAATCTGAAAAGCTTTGTATTTAATGCTTTGCAGAGATATAAAGGCACTTTGCCACAGTGAAGACATTAGGGTCAGAAATGAGGATTTCCAAGTCGGGGGTTCCAGATAGTGAGACCCTTAATCCATGGAGTGGCTACTGAAAGTAGAGTTTGTGACATTGAGAAAGTCCCTGTTATCTTGTGGGGCTTAGAACTGCTGGTTGTCCCACAGATGTAACAAGTCATAGTCTTAGCATGTGAGTTGTGGGTCTGATGCAGGAATGAATTCTAGAATGAAGTATGGTATATTTCTGGATGGTTTTCAGAGAAATATTCTGAAATCTTCTCATAAGAGATCCTTAAAAGCAAGTTAAGTTTAGTTGAATTAATATCTGAAGTCAACTAGTTGGACTGGTGAGCTCTTAAGGCCCCACCAGTGCCAGGCTTCTTCTCTGCTGTATCTCTGTCTTCTCACTCTCTATTTTATATTTTTGCATGTGTATGCCTGTGGCCTGCTTGATACAGTGGGAAGAAGTCAGTGGCTACGATGAAAACCTGAACACCATTCGCACCTACCAGGTGTGCAACGTTTTTGAGCCCAACCAAAACAACTGGCTGCTCACCACCTTCATCAACCGGCGGGGGGCCCATCGCATCTACACAGAGATGCGCTTCACTGTGAGAGACTGCAGCAGCCTCCCCAACGTTCCAGGCTCCTGCAAGGAGACCTTCAACTTGTACTACTATGAGACTGATTCAGTCATTGCTACCAAGAAGTCTGCCTTCTGGTCTGAGGCCCCCTACCTCAAAGTAGACACCATTGCTGCAGATGAGAGCTTCTCCCAGGTGGACTTTGGTGGAAGGTTGATGAAGGTTAACACAGAAGTCAGGAGCTTTGGGCCCCTTACCCGGAACGGTTTTTACCTCGCTTTCCAGGATTATGGAGCCTGCATGTCTCTCCTTTCTGTCCGTGTCTTCTTCAAAAAGTGTCCCAGCATTGTGCAAAACTTTGCAGTGTTCCCAGAGACCATGACGGGGGCAGAAAGCACCTCCCTGGTGATTGCTCGGGGCACGTGCATACCCAATGCAGAGGAAGTGGATGCGCCTATCAAACTCTACTGCAACGGGGATGGGGAGTGGATGGTGCCCATCGGGCGCTGCACCTGCAAGCCTGGCTATGAGCCTGAGAACAGCGTGGCCTGCAAGGGTAAGCCATGGGGACTCTTAAGGCTTCTGTTTCCTGCCCACTTGGGACAGGGATGGGTCTGCAAGTTTTGCTCACTTCTAGCTCCGAATTATACAGGAACAGAAGAGCATAATGGCTTACTATAAAACTCTGGGAACTTCCATCCCCAGTACCTGATGATTTTCCAGTTGTATCCAACAAGATTATCTGTATTTATGGTAGAGGTGTGTGAGAGAAAGATAGGGGGGATTCCAAATGGTCTGGATGAGGAATAGAGCTTAATAATCACTGGCTTATATTTATTTTTAGGTCACACACATTCTCATACACACACACACACACTCATCTGTACCATGTGTCTAGCCCCATGCTTGGAGACATGAAGAATTTGGGTTGTCATGGACAATTCATTCAAGGGTAATTGAGAAGTGAATGAATTTGGAAAATATTTTAGTTCATTTCACTCCAGCTCCCACAGCACTCAACTTGGTACTGAATTCATGTAGCTCATTAACTCAAAGCCCTCTGGCTTGGCTGTGTTCCTCCAGGGGCTCAGTGCCAGGTCTTGGGGCAGGGATGGGACCCTGATTTAGTGTGGTCTGGAAGGAAATGAAACTATTGGAATAGAGATGGGACTCTTTTATTACCTTTGTTCTGAATGATGCAGAATGATGCATACTTTGCAGTTTGGGGTGTCAGGGTACTGTGTGTTCACAATGACTCTCCTTGCCCTAGAGACCACATGTTCAATGAATGACTATTAATATGCTGTGCTGCCTTGATTCTCTGACTTCTCTTGAAATGAATAGAAGGGTTTAGAATATCTACAGCTTTTCTCTTGCTTAAGTGCATGGAACCTGAGCATGGAGGAATCCAGAGTTGGGGAAAAGAAGACTGCTTTCTTTTATTCTGATTTACTAGTGCCCTTCAAGTTTTTTGAGATCTGAGGTCCCACATGGACCTCAGAAACCACCACCTTGACATTAACTTATCACTTGGTTGCTCCCAGTCCTTTGGTGACAACTTAGAGGTTCAGGGTTATATTAGCTCCTCTGTTGTGAGTTTCATGCCAGCTGTCTTCACTGTTGTCATCCTCACTGTGCTGAGTGCCTGACCATCCCTTGTTTGTCTCAGTCTCTCTTTAATGTGCTTCCCAAACACCTACACGCTAAGCACCAGACACATGATTGCTAATGCCCATAGCTCTGCGATCCTTTGGACTCAGCTAATTGCCTGGGCCGGGGAACTTACACAGCTTTTCTGAGCCCTGCTGAGAACAGAGAGCGTGCCTTTGTGTCTTTATTGGATTTCTTGGTTATGGTACCCGTGATGGATGGTGTGGAAACAGAAGGGAGAAAGTGCCAGATCAAGTAATGAATCAACACAGACAGTTTTAAAACCAGCCAGGCCAGGTCCCACTGTGCTCCTCTTTGTCCCATTGGTTGGGGGTAGGGACAGGAGGCGCCCTCTTTGGCACAAGTCAGGATCTGAGTTGGGACCAATGCTCCAGGCTGAATTCTTAAAGGCACAGGTGTGGCCTCTGCCAGGCACACATGCAACAGAGCAAGTGATTTCTCCTGGCTTCAAAGGGCTGCCCTTGCACTTGCTGGCTGGGGCTCGCTCATTTTTCTCATTATTTTCTGAGTAGAACGGCAGGAACCAGGGAAAGCATTGATTGGTTCTGATTTAATTGGGATTCTGGGAACAGTCTCTTGTTGCTTTGGACTAATTGGAACTTTCTTTTTTGAGGAGTTCAGTGTCCTTGCTGCTTGTTAGTCACCTTCTGTGGTTGTCCTGGGGTGGGAAGTGTCTGTTGGGGACAGGTATGTAAATCCAGTGGTTTCTATCTTTTCTCCCCATCCTGTCCAAACTCTTCTTAGCTCTTAGTGGACAATTCTAATCTAGAAGTATTGTGAACCTGGATTAACAATACATATTGCTTATTGAAACTCATTGACTCATGGAAGACTGCCCCAGGGAAGGAGGGCACCTTGGGCAGGAACAGTGATCTTAGGAGAACTCTGCAACCTTTGGTGGTGATGGACAGTGCATGTGCATGATATTGTGATGGCTCCTGGTAGTTTGTCTCTTAAGAGAAGTTACCCCACTGTATTTGGGTGCTCATGTCATATTGCCAGAAACTGTAGCCCTTCGCAGCAGTGCTGGGTAGCCTGCCTTGTACAACCTTTTCTCATAAGGCCAGGATCATGGATAATGGTGGCTGCCTAGAATTGTGGGTGGGAAACTAAGTCTCCATCAGCTGTCTTGCTCAGATAGAAGAAGAAAGGCCAGCTACTCCTAGCACAGCCCTAAGAATTGACGCCCTGGCATCTCTTTGGGCAAAGACTAGATAGTTCTATGAATTCATACGATGGTATTAATTTGATAAATTTTCTATCATGGATATTTGAACCTCTTGCCTTTCCATATGTGGAATCTATAGGGTAGTGGAAATGACATCCTTTATATTATTTTTCTGGCAGGACAGACTTTCATGATGGGCAGGAACCTTATTCTCCTGATTTTTGTGTTGCATTATTAATCGCTCTTCTGTCAGAGTCAGAGTGACCAGTTGCTTGGTTGTTCAGAAGCACTTGGAGACCAGTTAGGCAGCACAGCCAGCAAAGAGTGGTCCTGGCCTAGAGCTGCTCCTGTTGTATGTGTCTGGGGGGTGGGGGAGAGGTAGAGGGGTAGCAGGAGGTGGGACAAGCAGTAGGAGGGGCAAGCAGTAGGAGATTTGTGTGTTAAGATGTGCTGCCAGCAGCTCACAGACTCTCCAGAAAGTTTTGTGGCCGCAGCGTGTTCTTGACCCATCTTCTGGCATTCATGGTTGGCCCGATCAGGCAGAATCACTGCAACCTGCTGACCCCACCAATGACTCTGACCCCATCATGCATTTGTCTCTGTAAAATTGTTAATTACTAGGAAAATGATACATCTGCTCCACCTTCAAACTTAATGCTCATAGTAGAGTGGCTTAATGAGAAATCATGCCTCTGTCTTTACCCACCCCCATACCTTCCTTGTTCAGGCTGATGACTAAGTTGCTTCTTTATGTGGGTGCCTGCGTTTAACTGTCTCTGGACCAGGGAGACCAAGTTTGCCTCCCAGCCTGCTCTTCCTGGGCTGTGAAGCTTAAAATATTATATCAGCTAAACTTGAACTTGGTGGAGAATGGCTGGATTGGGACTGACGGTTTCTAGGGGAGACCTGACACAGGCAATTCCCTCACCTGTCTGCTAGAAGCTAGGGGGCTACAGAATTCTATGTGGGTGCCCAAGGAGGGGATAGACTCTGGTTGTCAGATCCTTCCTGGAGCAATGTATCCTTGGGGCTAGAGTCTGTTTCTACCCTTGTGTGTTCCCTGAGGACTGAGTTTGACTTCCTGTGTCCAGGTCTTGGAGCTTCCAGGAGCAACTGTCTTCTTAGTCTGACTCTCCAGTCAGTCAGAACTTAGGAAATGCTCATGCTATGCCTAACCCTTACTGTTTTCCTCCCTTGGTCCTGCCATGTGGGTGTCCAGGTTGTGCTTGGCTCACCACTGCAGAGGGCACACACCAACCGTGGTGCCAAGGCTTCGCTGTTGTTGCTGTTACTCTAAGGGGGGTACAGGTAGGTGGAAAGGTGAGAAGATATGTCCAAGTGCGAGAGACCTAACCTAGAGACATCTGTGTAGCTGGAGTTAAGAGAAGAGGAATCCTGAGGTAACCATGGAAGGTGTCCTTGGGCTTATGGATTTGTGTGAAAAAAGGGTGGTTTTCTGAGTGATTTTCAGGTAGTCCTTCTGTATTGACAGTCCTGTCTCCTCTGGATACTTCTCAGGGTGTATGAAAATCGAGTGGGATAATGAATAGGAGAATTCTTTCTAAGCCATACCATGCCATGAATTGCCAGGTGTAATTGCCTGTGAGCACTGAGGTGGACCATCTTCCTCTGGTGTGTAGAGAAATGGAAGACTAGAATAGATGTGGCACATGGTTCCCCCTCCCAGGGATACAGGTCAGCAGGACTCAGAACTCTATTACTGTCTTGCTCTACTTTCCAGGCTCCAGACCACTGAGCAGTGGCCAGGAGGTCAGAACACAGGTGACCCACTGTCCCACAGCTGTTCAAGGGGTTATTTAACTCATGTTTAAAGGTGTAGCTCACGTAGCCTTTGAGGCATTGGCCTAGGCAGGGAGCCTGAGTGAGCCTGAAGTTCAGGGTAGGAGAGAAGACACCCAAGTCTGAGAGAGAGAATGATGTTCTTCTGAAACAGCCATTCTTGACCGCAGAATGGTCGTGAGAACACCCAGAAAGGTTTTATAAGATGATCTCAGGTGCGTCCTTCTTAGCTTGTGGTTAGGTGGCTCTGGTCCAGACCCAGGCCAAGAACCTTGGGTGCAAACTGTGGACCAGTTATCTGTGTAGCTGAGGACCTAGGAGTGGCCAGTGAGGCTTCCCTGGGCTTGTGGATTTGTAGAAAAGCTGAACTGAGCACCTGAGCAGGGATGGGAGGAGTCTGGGAAGGCAGCAGAAGCAGTCTGGAGACAGGGAATCCTAAGCACTAAGTCAATGAGGCAGCAGGAGTGTCCCTGCTCCTTGTGGGGGAATGGGGGTGGGGGGCTGTGAGAGGCCACACAGGGCCCTGATGAGGCCTGGGAGCATATGTGGTACCTGAACTGCTAGAAAGCCTAAGAAAGGCTCTGAGAAGAGAGTGGGGCAGAGAGTTGATGGAGGACTCTGAGGGGTGGGGGCTTACAGAAACCAGCAGCATTCCCTGCAGCTGGCTAACACCGGCTGCTCATTTGGGGTTAGTAGAACAGCATGTCCCCAGGGGTACCCTCAGACATGCCCTGTTGGATTCCCATGCCCCACTCAGGGCCTCTCAACCAGGGTTAGGGCTGAGGATTGCTGTCCTGAAATTGAGGATTCATAGCACATTTCCAGGGGGTCCCAGGATGCAAAGGCTATTCCCACTCTGGAGGTGGGCAGGTCTTCACCACTCCTGGAGACAGAGCAGTTCTTGCATCATCCCTCTCACCATTTAGTGTCTTTCCTGCTCCCCACATATCTGGAAACCATGAGTTGGGGCCACAAACCTCGTGGGCCTGCCCTTGTCAGGGCTCCATGGTGCCCTGGCGAGACACTGCCTGGCCATCTCCCCAGAGCCCTCTCCTTCCTCAGCTCCTTCTCCACTCCTCCCCCCTCCCCAAATGGGGACATTTTTTCTTGGTAATTTTCCACCTACATGTAAATGCCTTCATGCCTAGGGACCCAAGGGACATTTTGAACCTTTCAACAGTTTCGGTGCCTTTGTCAACTTGAACAGCTGAGATGAGCCAATTTATAAGCCTGGGGGAGTTGAGACGAAAAATCTGTAGGATTCGAAGGTGGAGAAAAATGTGCCTAATTGAGCTCCTCTTGGAAAAATAGGTTTCTGGGGTCTATTTTCATTTCCCTTAGGGTCACTGTTCCCAGCTCTGGGTCCCCACTGGCCTGCTGGTGCTGAAAGAGAAGAGGGGTGCCGTGACAGTGCGTGTACGTGCGTGTGCATGCATGTGTGTGGCTTCCATTCTGGCAGCCACATTCAAAGGCACTAAGGGAGCCTCACCGTTCTCTCTGGTCCATCAGTCATTGGCTGGTAAGTGGGAGGAAGGCCACAACCCAGACAGCTTCTTTTCAACCTCCAGGGAAACCAGCTTTGCCCAGGGCTGGGGGAGTCCAAGGTCATTAACACTTCCATCCTCTAAGATGAGTTTCATAATAGGATTTCTCAGTAAGCCACTTCATTTAGAAACCTCTTGGGCCTCTGCTCCCCACAGTGTCCCTGCCCCATACCCCCCCAGAGAGGAATCTGGTGTAATTGGCTGGAGGTAATGGGCTGTGACACCGGCATGAGCAAGAGCAAGCAGAGCTGGGAGGCTGCCCTTCTGCCACAGGGACTCCAGCTGATCGGTACCAGCTCTGAGACCCTGGAAGTGACAGAGGATGGCAATGGGGGCAGAGGGGAGGGGAGCTCTTGGCCCCAGTCCGCTGGTGCCCTGTGCTCTCTGTTCTGCCTTTGAAAGATAGTTGACATGTGTCCTGATTCCCTGGTGTTGACCAAACACTTGCAGGTCAGTGCTGAGTCTCTGAGACTGATGTGGCAATGCTCCTTACAGGAGACCTGCCCTGGATGGAAGTCCAGGATGTCACAAAGTGTGTCAGAAAGAGGGTGAAGGCACCCTCTGGTTATTACTGAGGTGGTGCCAGTAGAGGAGACATCACAGACTTTTAAGTGTACCTCATCTTGCACCACCTTCTGCCCTTGATGAGCTGTCTATGGAGACTGAAGCTGCCTGAGCTGGGGTGGGAATGTGGAAGATGCCGAGAGATCATTTATTCTGAACACCTCATTTATCCATAGACAAAGGGCCTCCAGAGGCATTTTTGGGCACCAGTGTAGGGAACCCAAGTTAATGTCAGAGCCAGGATTAGAACCCAGGTCTAAAGAGGCCACCTTTACTTCTGAGACTGGATTTTGTTGAAATCAACTGTCTTTAGAAGCATGTGTGTTTTTCTGGTGAAAAAAGAGAAGCATGTGTGTTTTCAGGAATGACAGCCTTCTCACAGCCTTTCTCCCATTAACACTCTCGTGTCTATGTTCTCCCCTGTTTTCCTTGAGGCTCGGGTGCTCCCTGGATCCACACTTTCTGATTATACATTTCTGTGCTGTATAACACGGGGCTCCGCATCAACTGTCATCACTTTCTGTTTAACCTCTCCGAGGGCAGCACCACCTCTCTGGAGAGCTCTGACTTGTAGCGCTGCCTATAAGTCATCCAGGGGGGTCTCAGGGAGTGACTCTAGGGTCCCTGGGAAGGATGAGCGTTAGGACCTTGTGTCTACATAAAAGAAAGACAGAGGGGCAGGCTGTGACTGGAGGCGTGTAGTAGCTCTCAAATCTATATCAAGGACAAGCCTGGACATCTGGAGGCTGAATCCCAGCCCAGACAGGCCGTGATCAGACTGATCCACTTTGCCTTCTATCCACATCTCTCTCTCTGGACAGTCTTTTTCTGCAGAACTTGAGCATAGACATCTCCACGAGCTTCTGGCCTGAGGGCACAATGCCATTTTTGAGTTTGAAGCCTGGAGATAGAAAGAGATACTGAATCGGAGCCTATCTGGACTGGGGTCCTTCAGTTCTGGGGCGCTCTGACAGTTTGTTTCATTGCTTGTGACCGCTGCCAAGCTGTGTTGATGGAGCTCTCTAATGCTCCTGGGCCTCTCTTCCTGAGTGTGGAGAGGAAGAGAGAGGGAGGCAGATCAAGGCTTTTGTCTGAGGAGAGATAATGTATTGCGAACCGGGGCAAACCACCTGCAACAAGCCTTATTTTGTCAACAGGGATTTGGCAAGGTCACTGAGAGAAGGTTCTCCGCCTGTAGATGTCCTACCTGTACTCCTTGTTGACTGAGCTAAGAGCTTGAGTGCCAGTTACCTACATGGCAGTTGAACTCCCATTTGCTTTTAAATAGGTCAATCAATAGAAGCAGGACTTGGACATCCTGGAGAGGTGCAGAGGATGCAAGAGGATGTGTGAGTGTGCTATGAGCCCCAGAAAGTATCCCATGAAGCGAGAGCATGCCCCCTTCCTGCATGTACCTCCTGGATAAAATCAGCAGGCTAATGAAGTTGACAATGGGAAAGAGGCACATGGGACTCTTCTTGAGATCATGGGCCAGGGAGAAGCAAGCCCAGTTTTAGCAAGAATGAATGCAAGGTCTTCCTTCCTCTCCCTCCCTCCCTCCTTCCCTCCCTCCCTCCCTTCTTTCCTTCCTTCCTTCCTTCCTTTTTAAGAACTGAGGTACAGTTCAGAAGTGCAGGTGAGTGAGAGGATTGACCAGAGATGGAGCAGGGAGCAGAACAAGCAGGTCAACTGAATTATACTGCTGAGGGGAACAGTAGGCAACATAGGAGAGGTCCGCTGTGCCATGTTGGTCACCCCCCTGGCCAGGGATCGAATTTGTGCTGCAGTGGCTGCCGATGCTTCATAGTGCTAAGCCTTAACCCCTTGTACCACCAGGGAGGACTCTTTACCAAGGATATTCAGTGTGCATAGTAAACTCAGTTCATAAGAAGTGCTGGACATGAATGGTTTCTGACTCATCCCTCCCACTATAGGGGTTCACATTCCTAGGTACTTGGTCTTGAGATATGACCCTTTGTGGCCTTCTCTGATCATTTCCTTGCTAGTATGGGCAGTTATGCCCTCTCTCAACCCCCACTTATTCCTCAGTCAAGTTGGATTCTACTCTTGAGTTCATGTAGACTGAGTAGTCTGTGTGCTTATTTCTTCTTTTAGGACTTACTGTGCATTTGCCAATGCCAGGTTCTTTGTACTTCCATACTCAGACTGATTAATCTTACTTCTAGAATCTGCTGCTTTCTTACTTCTTAGGAAGTGCTTGTAGGGAAGAGGTAGGAATTGGGATCAGGGCAGGGATAGGAGGAGCACAGGGTCTATGGTGATGGTACATGGGTGAACTGGTGGTGGAAATTCTGAGGTGACTGCACATAGGAAAGAAAGCAAACATTGTAAGAAAAATTATTTAATTAATTAACTAAAATAAAAGAAAGTGCTCATAATGTTCAGCAGACAGAGGATTATGAATAAGTCTGTTACCCTGGAGAACCCAACAGAGCATGGACTCTCCCATTAGATAAAATCTAGAAGGACAATGAGTAAAGCCCACCTGCTGAGACCTACTGTACTCTCCTCAGTGACCCCCCAGTCTGCAGTTAGACAGCTCCAGTGATGGGACATCAACCTTCTGGAGGCCGCCTGGAAAATCTCTGAGCTCTTCTTCCTAGTATTGAATTGAATCAGGGACTCCTTACTCAAGTCCATCCATGTCCATATGGTAATCTTCCATTCCCCAATTTACCCTTTTTTTTATTATTATAAAACAATGTTGTGAATAGGTAAAACATATATAAAACATTTTCCTCAGCCCTCTCTTGTCCTCATCAGGGTCCCTCACAGTTACAGTTTTTAGTATTCTCTTGCAGAGAGAGTCCATGCCTAGCATACTCAGAGTTGAGATTTCCTTTCCCACTTGCCTAGAGGCCCACTACCCTTGTAGCTCATATTTGGTGAAAAGGGTTTTTCATATAACTCCCCTCCCTTTTCTCACTTAGCAATGGCAGTGCACAGTAGTTTGATTGTATTATGTTCTTCCCAGTGATTGTATGTTATTCCTTTAGATGGAGCTACCTTTATTTAATTATCTCCCATTTTTGTACTTTTAGATTGCTTCCTGTCTTTTGTTATTTCTAAATTATGTTCCAACAAATATCCTTATGCCATTCATCTTTGCACTTATGTGTGACTGTATTTGTATGGCAAACTCATTAATTAATTTATTCAATGAATATTTATTGAGGACATTCTATGTGCGAAGCACTTTTCTAAAAGCTAAGAATGCAACAAATTCTTAGAAGTAAAAATGCTGAATCAGAGTATATAAATGTTTAATTTTGATAGATATTTTCAAGTAGTTCTCCCAAAAAAAGGCATTTTCTATCAACTTTTGCTTCTCTGAACAAAGCATGAGAGTCCCTATTCCCCTTGCCTTTGATATTTTATTAAATATCAATCATTTTTATCTTTGCCGATATGATAGGTGAAAATTGTCATCTCATTGTGGCTTCAGTTTGCATTTTCCTGCGATGGGGCTTGAAGATGGCAAAATTCCATAAATTTACCTGCGGGGACCTAACACAGAACTTTTCTGTGAGCACGTCATTACATAGAGTGAGTTTGAATGTTGTAGACAGTTTGGAGTCTGCTCACACCATGATATTCTCTACACTTCCCTTTCCTCTGTTTTACTGCCCACTGCCCTTCATCCTCCCCTCTCTGTCTTCTTTGCCATTCTCTAGCATGGGACATTTGAGCACCTGCTTCAGTGTCTTCCAGACTGTGGTAGGTGAAAGGTCCAGAGATGAGACAGGACCAGAGCAGATGCTGTTGCTGTAGGGTCATGCCATTCTGCTCGCCCAGTCTCCCAGTCTCAGGAACTCACTCAGCCTGGTTTGAGGGAACCACACCTTACTTTTCCCACCCTTTCATGCCTGTCTCAGGGCCTATTTTGGGCTCTCTGTTCATCCTTTTGCAAACCTTCTGCTGCCATGTACCTTTCATCTCTCATTTGACCCAGTCCCTCCACACCACATCCCTTCCTTTAATTCTCCCAACTTACCCCTGGGGCATCTTATCTCAGGATCCCTTGATGACCCTCTTCCACCACCCCCATCCAAAGTCAACAGCCCTTAAACTTCGCTTCTTCCAGCCTCCCTCTTCATTTCTTTTGTACTAATTCACCCATATCAGACCTGCCACTCCTTTCCAGACAACCCTGGCCAGTTATCTGTGTGCCAAGCCAAAACACAAACCTTCCCATAGCCACCCTGAAGACCAGGGTCCTACCCAGCCAGTGAATGCAGTTTTAGGCCTGGGCTACTGTTGATTGCTTCAAAGAGCATCTATTTTTGATTTTTGCCTTCAACTCTGCAGCAGTTATTTTTCTTTGGAACCTTGGACTTCCTCCCTCTTTTATTTGCTACCATCTCCCTCTCCCCTTCTCTCTACTTCCCTCCTCTCTCCACACCTTTCTCCTCTCCATTCCATTTTTTCTTCCCTTTCCTATTTTATTTAAAGTAAATATATTCATGTTAAAATGTGAGTAAACTTTAAGTAATAACTTAAAAACCTGGCATGTAGATGTAGCAAAAGCAATAAAGATAATATGCAAATGACTGATGCTGTTAAGGTTACTGGCTTGCCTGCTTACCTGGGCTCGGAGAGCAGCACATCCACTCTTCAAGGCAGTGTCACATTTTCATGTCAGATCGTGGTGATGGTTATAACCTGGGTATGGAGCAAACTTTTCTAGATTAGCTTCCAGTTCACACTGAAGCACTGATATAGCAAGGCGATCATTAATAGAGCACTTACTAGATACCAGATGCTCTGCCAAATTCTTTTTCTGCATTATCTCTTAAATCCTCATAATAGCCCTATGAGGTACCTATGATTATCATCCTCATTTTTCAGTTGAACATGCTGAGACATAGAGAAGCTAAGTAGCTTTGCCAAGGTCATACAGCATAGGACTCTGAGGCCCCACTGATAACTGTTCTTCTCTCCTGCTCTCCCAGATGGAGAAGAGTGAGATTCCCTTAGGGACAGATTTGTGATATGTGATGTGAGGAGTGCTTCCGTGTTTCCTTTGGACTGAGATAGAAGCCTTCACTAAGGCTCCCAAAGAAAAGCCATCAGAGTTTGAAATACATTTCCCCTTCACTGGGGGTGAATCAGGAGGTTCACGGTGTGACTGTGCTTCTTGGGGGAAGTGACTTGTAGTTGCCTTCAAAGCACCAGCACCTCCGTCCTCCTCTGGCTAACTCTCACTTTTCTGTGTCATCACAAGCAGGGTTGCTCCAGATGATTCTTTGTGTCTCAATAGTTAACTCTGTGGTTTCTATTAAATGAGACTAAAACAAAATACATTAAAAACAAAACTTGTGGAAGCATGATTTGAGCTCAGAAGGAAGAAAGTGTTTGCATTAGAATGTGTAGGAAAATATCCCAGCAGCATAGAGTAGCCTTAGTTCTGGAGAAACCAGCCAGGAGCTGAGTGAGTTGGCTGCCAAGGCCTGGACTTGCAGAGGTGATGATGACAGAGCCAGACAGAGGAAGTAACTGGTGATGGCAAAGGCCCTGTCTGTTGTCCAATCTAGTGACAGGTTGTGTACACACACACACACACACACACACAGAGGGAGGGAGAGAGAGAGGGGAGAGAGAGAGAAATCAACAGAATGGATCATGAATCCCTTTCACTAAAAGTTGGTGATAAAGTCTCAGTTTGACAGAGGACATAAGGTCAGTGTGATGTGTGTATTTCAAGTGGAAAATGACAATCTGCTCTTTACACAAGATGGATAGAACTTCTCACTGAAACTGTATGGAATATGCAAGAACTCTGCCAATTCATGAACTTGGCAAAAATTCGCCTGTTCTGGGAATAGGCGATTTCAGGGTTTCTATTTGGTTTCTAGGTCTGTCACACACATGCCCGTGTTGATCTGAATGTGGAGGCCCTTGTGAGCTGGGACTTTCCTTTTCTTACTTGTTCTGTTTGTCTTGCCCTCTGCATCTTTGGCCAAATTTATATCCCTGTTTTCTTTCTTTCTTTCTTTCTTTCTTTCTTTCTTTCTTTCTTTCTTTCTTTCTTTCTTTCTTTCTTTCTTTCTTTCTTTCTTTCTTTCTTTCTTTC
>JAGFMF010011876.1:1238213-1252493 GCA_019455555.1 Galemys pyrenaicus
TCTTTCTTTCTTTCTTTCTTTCTTTCTTTCTTTCTTTCTTTCTTTCTTTCTTTCTTTCTTTCTTTCTTTCTTTCTTTCTTTCTTTCTTTCTTTCTTTTTAACTCCATTTATTCTATTCTCTTGTCTGTCTTCCCTCTGGACTGTATTCAAAAAGAGAGAAAATAGAAACACATTTCATTGGTAGAATTTTAATGAATGGATGACTATTTCCATTCATTGTTTTTATTTTTTTTCCCCTAGGAAACTGTTTAGATGCAAATTGCAATACAACAGAATTCCTTCAAAAAGAAAATAACAGGAAATCAATATTTATCATTGAAATCAAATGTAAATATTACACATCGTTTTGTCATCAAAATTTTAATATATAATTATACATGTTGATAATAAGATCATTCATTAAATAGAACAATAGTTTTCTTTTAAGTCTTTGTAGAATGTTCTGTTACTCTGTGCTCATTTCTTTATTTATTTTTAGCATTTTGTGTCCCTTTCACATTCTTCAGCCCTATTTTTCATTCTTCTTGGTTTATGAGAATTACTTTAAGTTCTTTTTTCCTAACATCTTTTAGTTATATTTTTTTCTTTATTGCTGTGATGTTGGTTTATAACAGTGTAAATGATTTAAGGGTGTAGGTTCCCTCTTTAGATGCAGCTCACCATACCACACCCACCATCAAAGCACTAATAAATCCTCCATGATTCCATTCAAATCAACTCCTAGTTAAGCACCAGTAACTGAACTTGCTTAATGCTGAATTCAACATACCCAAATAGAGTGACAGGTTCAATCTTTCAGGTCAGCTGTGCCCCATCCCCCTTGGTGTATATCTCTGCCCACCTACTCTGCCATCTTACCTAGGAATTTCTAATGACAACTCAGTTATTTGGGACAATGTTTCATCTTTGGGGATTCACATTTCCACTCCCCTTTTTTTCTGCCCCATCAGGTTATGCTCCCTGCTCCCCTTTGCCCATCTGCAGAATCTAGATGTGAACTAACAGTGCCCAAGTCATCAGCAGATCCATCCCCTTTGAGTCCTCAGGACGGTGTAGTTAATAGCATCAGCATGGAAGCCAATTGGACATCCATACACACTCTTCCTCCCTCAGGAGTGGAGGCTGAGGTGCCTGCCCCTAGTATCCCTCATTTTGGTGGTCTCTACCTGCTTCTTACCCTGAATTTCCCCAGTGGCTGGGCCTCTTTGGACCTTTTCCCCCACAGCCTCCTTTCCTGCCCATAGCTGCGTGCTGGCCTTTCCTTGTGGGCCACAAAGGGCTCTGTAGACAGACATTGTGTGCTGTTTGCCTACACGGGGGCCCGGGTACACAGAGGGGCCGAAGGAGAAACCATCTGCTCTCTCCTTTCACACAGACCTTTGCTTTCTCCCTTTTCACTCTTCCCCTCGCTCTCTGTCTTTGAACGTGCATACAAAAATAAAAAAGCAGTTGCTAATTAGAACAAGAGAATGAGAGTGAGCCTAGAAGAGGGCTATAACAGAGAGGCCAGCTCCCTTGCTTTTAAGAGCCTGTGAGAGAAGGACAAGGGGGGCCCCCAAAGGGGCTTGGGAGGGATATTTTGACAAAAGATAACCAACAAAGCTTATTCTTCAGAATGGCAAAGGGGGCTTTGTCTTAACCTCTGATCATAAAAAGGAAGGAAACCAGAAATGAGAGTTCTTTGTAAACTCCCACTGCTGGTGTCCACCTACCATCCTTCTTATCTTTTCACTCCCTCAATAGCCCAATAATAGTGTCTACTTAGGAGACATTTAAGTGTATCCTTTTGTTGGTAATTTTTGTTCTGGCTGTAGGGATAGGAAATCACGGGCTTCTCTCCCAAGACAGGGCTGGCTGAGAGGGGAGCTTCCCCGGGCAGGAGTAGCTGAGACATCAGGAAGTCTCTACTTGGAAGGTATCCTCAACATTTTGAGACTTTCTGTCAGGGCTTTTTTTCACTCCATCCTATTCTTGGCTCACTGGTTGCTTTCTTTTCCCAACCTCATGTCATTAAATTTTCCTGGAGCAGCCAGACTCATGGTGCTGAGGTGCTGACTGCTTAGGGCACCACAACCAGAGTTAGGACAGGTCCCTGCTTCCACTCTGAACTCTTCATTCACACAGAAGTTTCTGAAAGCTCTAGCAACTAGAACTGGGGACACCTTCCTGGCAGTTCTGCCATGGGTCAGAAGCAAATTTCTCCATGCTTCATTAGGTAGGCTTACCCTGAAGGCCTGGGCTACCAGGAGACTCGACTATGGGCAGCTGTCAATCATGGGGAGGGAGAGCCAAGTCTTCAAAGGGTGTACCTTCTCCAGGCATAAGTTAAATGGGCAGGTAATGCAGATAGAAAAAATCTGGTATAAGTACCCTATGTATTGAAAAATGATGTCATTTCTGATTTCTTATTAATGTAAACA
The DNA here is from genome assembly GCA_019455555.1 of Galemys pyrenaicus. Taxonomy (NCBI): domain Eukaryota; kingdom Metazoa; phylum Chordata; class Mammalia; order Eulipotyphla; family Talpidae; genus Galemys; species Galemys pyrenaicus. Next base: position 1,240,634 of record JAGFMF010011876.1, read on the forward strand.
AAAGAAAATGACAGCAATAGGAATCTCATCAAGGCCCACATTGGCACTAATCTGGCAGGGAAGAAGAAAGGAAAAGGAAATGGGACCTGGAAAGAGAGAATTCTAGGTATTTTGTTCTTTCCCAGTGGTGTTTAAGGTGATGAGTGCATGTGAGAAGAGAGATTGGCTCCACTGTTGGGAAAATTCCCTGATTCTGGGATCAGATCAGAAAATGAACTTTTAGGAGTCTGTAATCAGCAGGCTCATCTCTGGAACAGGTGAGCTTCCCTAGAAGCTCAGTGCAACCTTCTTGGCTTCCCATGGACTCCTTTAGAAAGCAAAGGCATGAATCCACATACCATGCCACAGCCATGGAACAGAAGTGTTGAGAAAGTAGCCATGGATGGCTAGTTGATAAGAGTGGGCAGGAAGATATCTTGGCCTGTTTTGACCTGGCTCAGTGTTCATGAACCAGGTGACTTCCCTGGGTCTCACCATTGATCTACATCAAATGGTTAGATGACACAGGGCTCAGATTTGCTGTGAAGAGTTAAGAACCTACTTGTATAGAGCTTAGCAAAGATCTTGGTGCACTTCAAGGGTTCAACAGTGGATATTGATATCATTGGCGCTTTTTAATACTAAATTAACCACTGACTGATTTTATGTCTGCATTTGGTCCTGGCTCTCTCAAGCCACGTGAGAATTGTAGAAAGAATATGGTATAGTCAGTGAGATCCAGTGTATGTGAAGAGGGCTTAGATAACATGGTTTGGGAGACATAAGATATATTAGAGTCTCTGAGGATAGTACATGTCACCCATCTAGTTTTGAAAGGGTATAAGTTTGTCCATTTTGTCAATGGAAGATTAAATTCTTTAAAAATTGGTGTTTTTCATTTTATTGTGCCTTTAAGTTTTGTTTTAAAAACAATCATACAGAAAATTTGACTTTTTTAGGTAAACAGTTTAATGAATTTTAATACATGTTTAAATTTGTGTGTAACTATCAGAAATATCAGGAGAAAGAAGAGCTGTCTTATGTTATCATTTTATAATTGCAAGTTCCTCCCATTTCCAACCTTTGCAATCAGTGATTTTTTTTCTCCAATGCCATTGTATCATCTTTCAGTAACCTTTTGAGATTGGCTTCTTCCACTCAGCACAATGCCTGTGAGATTCATCTAAGTTGGTTGTATCGATAATTTGTTCATTCTTATTGCTGATTAATATTCTGCTGGATGGCTGCACCATGGTTTTGTTGATACATTCACTGTTGAAGAATATTTGGATTGCTTCTGGGGTTTTGGTGACTCTATATAGAGTTATCATAAATTCTACTTATGTACACGTTTTTGCATAGACATACATTTTCATTTCTCTAGGGCAAATACACAGGAGAGGTACTGCAGGATGATATGGATATTGTATTAATTTCCAGACTGATTATCAGAGTGTCTATATCATCATCAGAGTGCTCGACATCCTTGTCAACACTTCGTATTGTCAATATTTTTTAATTTAAGCCTTTTAATTTGTGTATGATAGTATCTCATGATGCAGTTTGTTTGAGTTTCTTTAGTGAATAATGATGTTGAAAATCTTTCACATGATTTTTTTTCCATCTGTTTAGACTCTTGGGTGGTGTCTATTTAAGGTGTTTGCCCAAGTTTTAATTATATTGTTTTCTTTTCTTTTTTTTAAGATTTATTTATTTATGCATACAAGAACTGGAGTACAGGCCAGAGGTGTGGAGGATCCAGCAGAGACAGAGAGGGGAACAGAACAGGCAGATCTACTGAAATACACTGCTGAGGGGAGCAGTGGGCAAGTCAGGAGAGGTCTGCCATACCATGTGGGTTCCCTCCCTGGCCAGAGGCAGGGATTGAACTCATGCTGCAGTGGCTGCGGTTTGCTTTATAGTACAGTGCTTAACCCTTTGTGCCACCAGGGAGGCCCTATATTGTTTTCTTACTGTTCAGTTTTGAGATTTCTTTATATACCTTAGATAAAAGTCCTTTCATTCAGTATATGATTTGCAAATATTTTCTCCAATCTGTAACTTGTCTCATTTTTCCTCATAACAATATCTTTCACAAATCCAATTTATTAGTTAAACACAGATTTCATTAAAGATTTCCAATTTTAGGTTCACAGCAAAATAGAGAGAAAAGTACAGAGATTTCCCATAGACCCTCTATTACTGCATCATGAGATACTATCATACACAAATTAAAAGGCTTAAATTAAAAAATATTCACACACACACACACATACACCTCCCTGGTCATCAACTTTCCCACCACAGTGGTAAATATGTTACAGTCAATAAACCTACACTGACACATCATAATCACCCAGAGCCCATAGTTTAAATCAGGGTTCATTGTTGTGTGTTGTATATTCTGTGGGCTTGTACAAATATATAAGAGCATGTATCTTTCACTCTAACATCATATGAATTATTTTCACTACCCCCAAAGAATCTTCTGTTTTCTGTGTATTCATTCCTTTTTACCCTCCCCCAGCCTCTGTTCTTTTTACTATCTCCATAATTTTGCCTTTTCCAGAGTGCCACACAACTGTAATCATACAGAGTATAGTCTTTTATAGATTAGCTTCTTCCACTTAGCAATATGCATTTACGTTTCCTCCAAGTCTTTTCATGACCTGACAGCTCATGTCTTTTTAAAACTGAAAAATACTCTGTTATCTAGAGAATTTATCCATTTTCCAACATATCAAAGTAATTATTTTTTGAATTGATCCATATTATGGATCATGCTTTTGGTGTTATGTCCAGTAATTCTTTGCCTAATTCCAGGTCACCAGGGTTTTCTCCTAATGTTATCTGCTGAGTTTTCAATTTATTTTTTTATGTTCAGGTCTATGATTCATTGTGAGATCACTTTAGCTTAAGGTAGGAGGTCCAGATGACATTCATTTTATTACTATTTTGTGGAGTAATTGTTACAGCACCAGAGAACCCTGTGGGTGGCTCCTTCATCTCCTTGAGCCTCACTTGACTATCACTTTCTCAGTGACCCCTACCCTGCTCACCCTGTAGACCCTCAGCTGCCCTGACATCTCCTCTTCTTGACTTCGTTTTCACTGTATCACATCCTCTCTAAAGTAGGGTACACTTTGCTTAATGTATATGTGTATTCTCTGTCTCTCTTCACTGAAATGTAGGCTACATGAAGGCAGGGATATGTCAGTGGGGTGCGGTCTGCTTGTTAATGGAAGTGCCCCAAGTGGTTGATCAGTACTGGAGCACCAGTGGCCAGGACCCCCTAGAACTATGCATAGCTACAGAGGGAGAAGGCCCTTGCAGGGGTGACTGCTGGTTTTCCAGTGATCAGAAGGAGCCAGACCCAGCCTGGGCCTGGCTGGCTGCCTCATGTGTTCATCAGGCAAAACAGGTTTGTCAAAGTTAACCCTCCACCCCAGCTCTTCTCTCACCACCTCCCCCCCCCACCCCGCTTATTATTTGAGGCGAGTAAGAACTTAAGCAATTAAACCATTTTCCCTCTCAATCTTAAAGCATTTGTTCCTTGAAACTTAAGCTTTATCCTTTTTTCACCCTATGCCCCTTGAAAAAAATAAAGTGCTCTAATGCCCTGGGAAAATTATCTTAAATTCTAATCAGCACTCAATCCTGGGAATTAGGAAGGACTGGGAGATGAGGTGGTGGTTTGGCAGGGTAGGGGGAGGGCCAGAGAGGAGAAGCTGTTTAGGTGACATTGCTAGGATGGAGGTTTTCCACTGGCTAAAGGTGCTTCAATTCCATGATGAGGCTTAACTTATCAAGTCTGAGTCCCAAGGAATCTGAGAAACAAACAGTGCAAAGATATGGGGAGATCACAAGAGAGGCAGGCAGATTAAATAAACTGGGGTAAGGGCTTAGTAGATTCGAGTCCCTGACAGTAGAACCCTTCCTCTTTGCTCTGGCCTACTCTGAGTGCAGCTTACTTCCTCGTCCTGTTGCCCTCTGCCCTGGTCCTCTCCAGCAGGAGGTGGAGTGGGTACCTGACTTAGTGTCTCCCTGGAGTCTGCTCAAGAATTTCTTTGTGGAGGGTTGGGGACAAGAGTGTGGCTGGATGGGTGAAAAGCAGCCTGCCTGGGCATTTGAGGGCTGCATCTGTCAGCAAGCACATTTCCTAAAACGAAATGTTAATTTGGAGTGTGGGGGACGCTGGTGGGAACTGGAGGACTGGTGCTGTTTCTTTCCGAGCTGCCTAGTGAGGGTTGGGGGGGAAGCATTTTCAGGACCTGGTCTTCCTGGGGGCGGAGGAACTAGCCCTCGTAGATAGTGCTCAAAATGGTACTCCTGGCCAGCCATCCAGTGTCCAGCTAGTTCTGCTCTTTGATGGTCTCCAAGCAGCTGTGGCTCGTGGCCTGTTTGGAAGCTGGTCACATACGGTGTTTGTTCCCAGAAAAGCAAGCCCATGTTCGTCTCCTATTTCTGTCTTATTTTTACCACTGGATGGACCAAGTTGACTAATTTTGCATTTTTATAAATTTGTTTCAGTTCTGTGGGAGGAGCTGCTGATTTTGATTCATCAGGTCCATGAGGGTGAGGGAACCCAACTTGTAATATTTCTTAAATTATGCCTTAATGAAGACGCCCATTAACACTTGTAATAACTCACAGAAGAGAAACCCAGGCAGAGCTGGTAGAAATGTCTTCCTTTGTCTTCTTTTAAATTTTTTTTAAAGTGTTGCCAGCTTAAATGGAGGTCATAATTACAGTTCAGAAACAGAAACTAGCAGTGTTTCTAAGGATTTCCTCTCGCCTGTGTGCACCAGTCCCTGGCCATGCCTGACTCCTGTGGCTCCTCTGGGGTAAACGTACCTCAGAAGGGTTTGTCTGCCCCCGGCCACTTCTCTTTCCTTCCCCTTCAGAGCATCCTTGCTATGAGGAAGCATTGGCTGGTTGTGTTCAGGTGCAGACAGTACCTGGGTCTTTGAGTCACACACACACACACACACACAGAAGAGGTAATGTCAAAACAAACTGTGGTATGATTTGACTTAAAACTTTTTCACTTCACAATAGTGTGAAAAGGATACGCACTTAGTAGAAACCATACGGTCAGCTTTAATTTCGATATTTTCCTGCTCTAGCAATATGCGGCTGGATACTTTCCTGTCATGTGGAGCAGCTGAGCTCCCAGTGAGCCCTGTGATCACGAGGGGAACAACAGATTCTCTACAGTGTGCTGTGTTTTCAGCACAGTAGTCAACAAATTGCATGGAATAGTCAATACTTGATGACAGAGTAGGCTTTGTATTAGATGATTTTGCCCAACTATAGGTTAATGCAAATGTTTTGAGCATGTTTAAGGCAGGGCAGGCTAAGCTATGATGTTTGGCAGGTGAGCTACATTAACTACATTTTTGACTCAGGATTTTTTCAACTTATGATGGGGTTACCAGTACAGAATCCAATTTTAAGTCGACAGTCTGTTTTTTGTGAATAGATTATACCTTGAGAAGATGCGTGCAGGCTTTATGAAATGAATTCATGTTCAGCACCTAGAGGCAGGCTGCCTGAAGACTGGACAGCTTGAAGTCGTTCTCATTTCAGTCCTGTCAGTGCATCTCCCTGAGTGAGAATCTAAGAACTTTCGTGACTGGAGTGAGGCCAGGTAGCCTTCCTATGCCTGTGACGACCCGGCTCAGGCCCTGAGTCTCAGACGGTGAGCAGTTCTGACCTGTTCACTCCAGGTCAGCCTCAATCACTTCCCCGTTCCTTGGGGGCCTGTTCATTCTCCTCTTTTGCTCCCTCTTTTGGGCCATCCCGTTGGATGCTCCCAACATAGTCTCTGGAATCTGATCCAGAGGACAGATAAATCTGGTGCCCCATCAAGCTGGGGTCGCTGGCAGTCATCTCCTTGGGAACATAGCAGGATTCCATTCTGCAGAATTCCTGCTCTGTGGCAGCTGTGTACCCTGCTCTCCTGGTCTGCAGCCCCTTCTAAGGCACACAGCAGGGCACTGCTTTCTCTGATTGTGTTGACTCGCTCTCTTGCCTCCCCAGGGAAAAGGGGAGGGAACCATGATGGAAAAGGGCAGCATTGACCACAGTTCCAAGCATGAGATGAGGTCATGGTTCATCCGGGCAGAAATGCTTCCTGCTTCTTTACTATGAAGGAAACAACTCGAGGTCTGGTGGCAGGAGGGGGCTGAGAAAATCTTGTCTGTATTCTGGTCTTTAAGAAGGAATCATCTGAGCAGAATGAAAATGCCCTGACATGACAGGGGTTGCTTGGGGTAGGGGTTGTCAAGGAATCTGGGAGAAAAAACACTTCTAGAATACTTAATCCTAAAGGAGAGCACTGCACCTCCAGGCTCTAAGGTCTGAGCCAGAAAGGGGGCCTTCTGCCTTTAGGGAGACACTGAAAAGGGTGATCTGTTTTGAAAAAACACAGAGAAGCATTTCTACAATAGGGTGACCCAAAGGCCAGTGGAAAGCTGGTGATTTGGCTGAGGGGAGGGTCTAAAGAGAGTGGGATGATATAGAGCAGTATCTGGGCATGTTCTTTTTCCGTCTTTACCCTTATTGGAGGCCCTGCCAATTACAGTGGAGTCGGTCAAACCCTGCCCTGCTGCTCTAGGGTCGCTAGATTCAACTGCCTAAATCCCATGCTGGGCCAGTCATGCCTATACTCAGAAAGTCGTACAGCCCCTATTGCTGTGAGAGGATCTTCTCAGACAGCCATTCAGGAGCTAATGCATATACTCCGAGGCTTCAAGCCAGAGACTCCAAACCCTGATGGATTAAGAGTGTAATTTCTGGGCCTAGATTGCTTGGGTTTGAACTCTGTTGCTGACACCTCCTCGCTGTATGATCTTAGGTAAGTTACTTTGCCTCTCTGTGCCTGGGTTTCCTCGACTGTGAAATGGGCACAGTAGAAGCCTGCTTCCGAGGGTGCTTGTGAACACTGGATGAACTAAAGTGCTGACTCTCAGAAGACTTGCAATGCATACTAGCCCTTGTTCTTATTTTCCACTTGGACACACAGCCTGCTGGACTCCCTCCCACTTCCTTTCCAACAGTCAAATTTTAATTAGTTTAGACCTACGTAAACTCCACTTCTCTGAAGATGATCTCCTGTTGCCAACAGGACATAATACTTGACCTTTCTGTTTGTACCTGTCTTGTAGCAGCACTTTCTTTTGTATTTGTCCTCTCTCTACAAGCTCTTTAACTTACCTGCAAATCCAGGGAGTGTGCAAGGTGCTCCTGCCCCAAGGCTCTCTGGGTCTGCAAAGGGTGGACGGCCCTGAGCCCTGACTTATATATAGCACATTACTGAGTTGTTTCTTGTCCTCTTTGCCCCTCATTTCCCCCCTTGTCCCCACCCCCAGTGCTTGAGGCAGAATGTAAGGCCCAGAGGGTCGCAGCCCCTGTCTTTTCCTACTGGTGGAGACGCTGTCAGTACTTTCTGGCTGAGCTGCTTCTGCCAACTTTCTTCCTCCCTCCCTCACCTACCCTCCACTCCCTGGTTACCACCCTGCCTCCCCTTTCTCTTTTGGTCTTCCCAGCTCTCTGCCTCTTCCTTTTTGATTCTCTTTGTTTCTCTGACCTCCCCCACCTCTCTCTTAATGAGAACTTTCACTGGTCCTATTGATTTTGAGTTTTAAAAAGCTGGCATTGATTTTTCTGGGGGACTTTTCATGATCTTATTTTTAAATGTAGGAAGAAAGCTGTTGACTTTGTTCTATTGAGTTAGGAGTCAATGTTGGAAACTCTTTTCCGGTGACTCAGAGCTTAGGGGACCTCGGATGCCACATCTAATGAGCTGGGGTTTGGGGCTTCCTTCCCTTTCTAGACCCAGAGAGCCTTATGGGTAGGGGCACCTTGCATACTGCCCTGGAGTTGTAGATAAGATGAAGAGCTTGTAGCAAGACCAAACAAAGACAAAGCAAAGTACCGGAGACAAAACAGGGTGAGGAGCAGGCTGGAGGAGAGGTGCGGTCATGGGGATTTTCTGGAGAGGCCATGGTGCCTTTTGTTCTGACATCAGAGTTGTGGGACTGCCCCCACATGTACATGCAGCACATGTACTCCAACACCAGTGTGGGGAGTCTGGCCCTGTGCTGAGGGCCTTGCCTACATCACCTCATTTATTCCTTCACATAACCTCAGAAAGAAGGTCATATTACTGACATTTGACCCTATGTGTAAGAAACATTATAGGGATAAAGTTAGCAAAGGGAAATTTTTTTTTGTTTCAACTATTTGTATAGATGGAATAATAGAAAGACCTAGGACAGAGCAAAGGGAGAGAAGGGCAATATCTTACATACAGAACGTTTTTGTGTGCACTTGTGTGTGCACAGGTAAGCTATGTTCAGTCTTTTTAGGACTATGGCTGGATAAACAACCAACAGAATCAAGTGGGCAGAGGAGGATATAGATGCAAGCAAAGGGAGGCAGGGGAATGAGACTATCTGTATCAGAAGGTCCTAACGTGCTTGGCTAGAGGTGGGTCCTCTGGGTAGACTGGTGGGTGTTACCAGGTCTGACCTACTCTCCTTGGACCTGTAACCATGGATTGTGACTACTTCCCTCCTTACACACACACACGCACATACACACCAGGCTCTTTGTAGCCCAGCCAGATCATTTGACCTGATTCCCTGGGCAGGTGCAGGTGCAGGGAGAAGCCATGGGTAATAGGACGGCCCCTCTGGGCACTGCAGCCTGGCAACCCCCTGAAGAAGCAGGAGAAGGAGAGTGTCCTCACCTGGCTCAATAACTGTGTTGAGCAGGGCCATCTCACAAGAAAGCTGAAAAGTGATCAAACCATCCTAAAATGACATGGGAATGCTTTCTGTTTCCATTGCCAACTTGCTTGGCTCTGTTACAGACTAGTACCCTTATTTCAACCGGCTAACCATCCCACTTTTTCAATATCAGCACAGGGATCACTTTCTCTAGAAGTCGTCATGTCTTCTCTTTTGTGTGCTATAGAATACCCAGGCATTTCTTCTCTCATGCCACATATACTCCCCAATCAACCTCTTCTGTAAAATTGCACTCTACAGTAGCAGTGCCTATGGTGGTGGGTGGGAGGTAGGGAAGGCTAATACTTGTCCTTCAATATTCTGCCACTTTGTAGCCAAAGCTCTAAAAGGGACAGCAATTTTAATAGAAACAGCAACCCAGACAATTGTCTTCCAGGATTTATGTCCAGTCCCCCAGCAGCTGGAGGCTTGCTAACCTTGAACCCTAGACACTATCTTCTTGGGAACGTAGGTCCTGGAGAACATTCACTTCTAGTTGTGACTTCATTTATGAACATTAAAAATCTGAAACTTCCATGTAGATGCTGCAACACAGGGAGCTTCTTGGTAACTTATTCATCTTTATAGCCACCTCATAGCTTAATAGATTGGAGGAGTAGAAGTACTTGAGGCTGCTCAAGAGTCACAGTGTAACTAAAGGGAGCCTTAGTGTGGACTTTTGGCATGTGCTTTGCCTGTCACAAGGTGCCATCACAGTGAGTGGCGTGGGATGTGGCAGAGAATGCCTCAGAAGGTCCCCAAGCCCAGCCTGGGAGGGGGAGGATGCACCTCCAGGAAATCCATTCTGGGAAGAATGGACCCTGTTCTGCACCTGCATTCTTGGAATGGAACACTGGGACCATACCATAGGAAAAACCTCCAAATACCTGTTCCCTCCCTCTCTTGCTTTCCTATCAGGAAAGACAGTCAGGTACAAAATATTTCTGATGAATTCTCCTTTTGTAACTGGGATAGCCTCTATTGTCCTTTCTCTTCCCTCAACCCCCATCCCAGTTTTTCACCAACACTGTGACCTTATTTAACTTTCTCTACCATGCTCATTCTCTATTATTCTGCCTGCTCATCCTCCCCTATGCTGACTCAGCTGCTTCTCCCTCCCTTCCCAGCATTGGAGGGGTGAGTTTTCCATTCTTCCAAGATAGTTCTGGAGCCTCTCGGCTTGTTCATAGGAGGTGAGGTAAAGTGGCCCAACCCAGAGCACATGGGTAACTTCAGTGGTCCCCCAGACCCGGCAGGTGGAATGACTCTAACTTAGAGGGAAATGAAAGGAGACCCATCAATACCTCCCTTGTCCTTTGTTTTTCTCCCTGTTTGGAGGCTCCCAGCAGTGTGGTTCACACTGGTGCAATCGTGCTGGAGGTGCCTTCATCTCCACCAGCTCACGTATCTGCCTGTGTCAAAATGCATGGACTCCTGGGGCCTCCCTGGTGGCGCAGTGGGTTAAGCAATGCACTACGAAACAAACTGCAGCCACTGCAGCACGAGTTCGATCCCTGCTGTCAGCCAGGGAGGGGACCCACATGGCGCGGCAAACCTCTCCTGCTGTGCCCGCTGCTCCCCTCAGCAGTGTACTTCTGTTGATCTGCCTGTTCTGCTCCCCGCTCTCTGTGGTGAATCCTCTCACCCCCCACACCTCTGGACTGTACCCCAGTGCTTGTATGCATAAATAAATAAATCTTTAAAAAAAAATGCATGGACTCCTTCTGAGGAGGCAAGAGCTGCTGTGGAGCTTCAAGTTTGGAGGCCCAAGCTTTCTCCTTATCCTTTTGAAGAATCTCCCCATCTCCCCAAGTCGGTGGATTCAGTTTAGCCCCTGATACTTCTGCACATTTCTGGAACCTTCCTTTTCTCTCCATTGCCCCTACCCTAAGCCACCACAGCTGGGTCCTCTCTGATCTCCCTGGCTCCATCCTGGCCCCTCAGTGTGTCTTCCATGAGGCTGTCTTAGGCGAATTCCTCAAAAGTAAAGCTGGTCCTGTCTGCTTGTGCAACATTCCATCAGTTTCTAGTATATTTAGGATAAAATCTGATCACCTGCCTCCATAGCCCATTAGACCAGGACATTTAGAAATTTGCTTCAACTACTTCTCCAGACACATTTCCCGTGGCCTTACTTCCAGCTTCTGGGCATAAGGTGTGAAGAGAGTCCCAGAACTGAGCCTGGTCTTTGATGTTGCGTACACATTCTCTTCCTGGATTTTCTTTTCTTTCTCTTCCCTGGTACAGCTCCAGATTGGCTGAAATGACTCCTCCTTACTAAGCCTTCGCTGTGTTCCCCTGAAAAGGCGTGTTAGTAACTCTGGCTTCTGTGTTCCCAGTGCTTTGTGAACCTTGTGTCTGGCGCCTTCAGCACAAAATACAGGCATTGTTCTTTCTTCTGGTCCTCCCACAGACTGTGAACAGCCTGAGGACAGGACAGACACTTCTGTGATTCCTCACCTGGCACAGTCCAGGTGTCACTAGACATGTACTGAATGAATGAATGAGAGAGTGGTGTAGGGGCTAACAGTGTGAGAGGTGGTGGACACTGCTGCCATCTGGCTTCAGAGGACTAAAATAGAGTAAGTCCTCTTGGGTTCTCGCCTCTGACATGTGTTCCCAGTTCGGGGCAGGGCTGGAGACCTTGGTCCTGGAGTCTAGAAGCTTGAAAATTGCTCAAGGTTTCTGGTCCTGTGATAGAGCTTGTCAGAGCCCCCAGGGAAACACAATCAAGATGTTGGAGGATTTTTCTTTAGAGGAAGAAATATTCTCAACTTATATTTAGAATGGTACCTTTTGATTTGACTGACAGAAAAAGTGTATTTAAGCTATTTTTAACCTTGGAATCTTAGGAAGAAGAAATTTAGTGATTTTATCTCTGAAGCTATTGTGTAATTTTATTTTTTTCGCCTTTGAAAAATGTTTTAATTTTAATTGTATTTAAAAGTTAAATAGCCAAATTTATTTTTTTTCTTTTTTTTACAGTCTCATTTTTTTAAATTAAAATATTTTAAAATTTACATATACTTGCCATTAATTGTAATCCCCATGTATTCCCCATCACCATCTCACCAGTGCACCATCAC
>JAGFMF010011876.1:1252543-1275521 GCA_019455555.1 Galemys pyrenaicus
CCCATCTTCCCTCAACCCTCCCCCTCCCCTCCCCACCAGGTGTCCCCAGTCTGTCCTTGTCTCCTCATTTTTGGTTTCTGTGTCTTTATTGCTGTTAAAGGAGCATATTTAAAGAAAGAAAGAAAAAATCCAACCAGCTTGTTGTGTTTCAGTTTTATCTAACTTAAGACTTCTGTTTCAGTGGAATTTACTGTCTTCAGAAAGAGACAACCAAGGGTGTGTGTGTGTGTGTGTGCACGTGTGTGTGTGTGTCTGTGTGTAATTCACTCCATTCTCCAAAAATAGCTGAGGATTATGTTCTTTGCCTCAAGAAAACATTTTAGGAGGGGCTTTTTTCACTCTGTTGACAGCAGCAATGAATACCGTGAGGAGGTTATTATTGTGATCTCTGTTTCTATTTTGTAGAAGGAAAAAAATGGAGAGAAGTGTGGTTGAATGACCAGCTCAAGACCATCTAGTCAGTTCATGTTAATAGATTGTGTCTGAGTCCAAACCCTCTCTCCCAAAATCATATATTTTTCCCACTGTTTCTTTGATACCCAATGCAAAAGTTACCCCAATATTGCACCACTGGCACCTTAGTGGATAGAATTGTATTTTGTTACCTGTTGCTGCATAGTAAGCACCATTTCACTTCTCTGAACAAAGTTCATTTAATAGCAACCCTTCTTATTGTACTCATAGATTCTCTGTATCAGGAATTTGGACAGGGCACAAGAGAGAGTTTCTCTCTATTCCCTTATGTAGGGGTCTCAATTGGGAGATTTGAATGGTTGGGAGATGGAAACATCTGGAAACTTCTTGCACATCTGGCACCAGGTTCGGGATGACTAGAAACAGAACCTGACTGAGTCTTAGAACTGAACTGGAGCCTCTGCAGACATCCTCTCCTTAAGGTTGGGTTTTCCTTAAAGCAAGGCAGCCTTAGGGCAGATTGACTTTGTACATGTTGGTTCAAGAGTTCACGAGAGGATGTTCAAGAAAAGAAGGTAGAAGCATCACTTTTATGATTTAGTCTCAGAAGTAACATATCACCTCTACTGCACCCCACTGGTCAAAGAAGCCACTGTTCTACCAGTTCTCAGGAGGAAGAGACATGGATCCTGACAGATTTCTCAGCAGGAGTAGTATCGCAAATATATTATGTCACTGTTTCCCTGGTGGCTCAGGGGTTAAAGTCTCAGCACTGTCAACCTATCGTCAACCACTGTGCATGAGTTTGATCCCCGGCTAGAAAGATGACCCACATGGCTCAGCAGACCTCCCCTCAGCAGTGTATTTCAGCAGATCTGCCTGTCCTGCTCCCCACTCTGTCTCTGATGAATCCTCTTACACCCCTCACCTCTGGCCTACACCCCAGTTCTTGTATGCATAAATAAATTAAATTAATCTTTAAAAAACCAAAAAAAAATCCAGCCATGTTTTTAAAATCACAGAAAATTATTTCTTTTCTGACTAATAATGTATCTCTAGTGCTATCTGAAGAAAGGAGAAGAGCAAGATAACGACTAGAGAGCATTGTGAGCAGTGGGCTCTTAGATTTCTCCATCTACATGAGAGGACAGGCCTTACAGATTATTCCATTTATTTCTCCTTGACAGTCCCAGGTCAGAGAAAAGGTGACCCTTGCCATATTCTGCTGGCGATAAACATTCAGTGCATGCCTTCCTGCATATCAGGTGGATTATTTGGGCACCATGTTAAGTCAGGAGCTTAAGTACTAGATGTCTTGAGGATTCTCTGCCTGCTGCTTCTACAGCACAACACTGCATTTCTCTTGAGGGAAGCAATTTCATCTGGCATAATCCTTGGGAATAAAGAAATTGAGAATTTCTTGGAAAGAGGAGAGGCCAAGGAGACAGCTACCTTGGAATTCAAAGTACTTTGTCCATGCCAGTGCTGGATCAGGGAGATTAGCACAGGGCAGGCAGGGAATCAGACCTTGCAGTGCTGTCCTTGTTGTGCCAAGTCATCGCTGGGCCTCTGGGGACACATGTTCACCAGCTGCTTTATTCATAGTCAAAGGTGATCCCGAACGACCTTTCTTACCTCATTCCCTTATGACAGTTCTCTCACCAACATGCCAGCCATGCCAGATTTTGTTGCTTAATTTTCATGAACCACTATGCCTAAACTAGTCAGCATAGGCTAGGCTATTTTGAAATAATAAATATTTTCCAAATCTTAGTGACTGAAAGCAACACAGCTTTATTCACTTCACATTGCATGATCACATGGGCTGGGGAAATGCTGTTTCATGTTTTTGGCAGTATCTGACAGAAATAAAGGGACTTTGGTAGGTCTTGCATTGAACAGTTGTGTGCCCTGACTTGGATGTGATAACATGTCTTAGATTTACAACTCATGGTCAAGAACTGGACTTATGTCCCCACTCCATCCCCAAAGGGCCAGAAAGTACAATCCCACCCTGTCCCTGGAACACAGAGAGCTGGGAAAGGGCAAATCATATGGACCATCTACCCACTACAATCCTTTCTTTAAATCAGTATCTTTGCCCTCTCGCTAAAACATCCTTTCTTCTCCACATTTTTATTCATGCTAGCTATCATGTCCACCCATCCACATACCCAGTGTTTTGTGAGCACCTTTTCTGTGCCAGGCACGGGTCTATGTACTATATCTGAAGATGAAAAGGTTCCCTGGAGAAGTCTACAATCTTTGGTAGTTGTTGGAAATCTGTTCAATTATTTCAGGCATAGCTAGGCTATCCATGAAGGGGGCCAACATTAATGGATCCTTTCTTGTCAATATGTCATTGATGGCATAATAATAACTATTATTTAGTTATTACTGAGTCTTTACAATAAGACAGGCACTTTGCTAAGAGTTCAATTTAACCCTCACTACAATTTTGAGTAGTAGACTCTATTATGCCTATTTACAAATAAGTAAATACAGCCTGAGAGGTGTTAAGCCACCTGTCCAGGTGGGAGAATTGAGGTTAGAATTTGGGCTGTATGACTCCAAATCTACTCTTTGTTTATGACATTAGTCTTATCTTTAAAGCACATGCAATTCTTCTATGAATCAGAGACCTGTAAACAACAAAGATCATTCACAGTCATTGTAGAATGAGTGCTTAGAAGGCACAGATCATTTCCAGTGATTTCTGACCATTCAATTCCTTTTTGCTAAAGGAACGAATGAAGAAGAAACCAGGGAGGGAAAGAAGAAAGGAAGCAAGGAGGGAAGAAAGGAACCACAGTAGGGAGGTGGGAGAGTAGTTGATTCTCTTAGAGCAAAAGTCTTGACAGCAAGATGGTGTGGCTCTGTGTGGGAAGGCAGGCCGAGGCTCTGATGCTGCTGAAAGGTGTTCTGTAAATCAGCGGTGCTGCTCTTTTAACCCCATCATCAACTCTGCCCCTTGGTCTCCCAGTTCTGTGCCTCAGAGCGCCTCATTACCGCTGAAGAGGTTCTTCGGTCTACCACGTCTGAACTGACTACAATTAAATACACAGATGTATTCCTCCTCACTCGGCTGCTGAAAAGGAAATATTTTTGAAAAATATGACAACTTGGTATCACAGCTCAGAGAAACTGGAGGAAGGAAGAAAGGGCTACAAAGAAGGCATTAAACAGAATTTTTAAAGGTCACTCTCTGATTTTGTGTGTTATTTTCCAAAGTGGTATTTAGAGATTAAAAAAAAAAAACAGCCTGTGAATATACAATTATGGCTAGCCTCTGTCCTATGCAGTTAAATAATGGTTTACACTGGGGATCAACAACTCTCCGTGAGGCCTGAAAGCATCAGCCTTTTCTGCAGCCTGGTCCTGTATGCCGGGTCCAATTTGTTTTCCACGATTGTTCAGTCTTTATCAAAAGAACAATCTGCAATCCCTTGCTGTTCTTATCTGGTGTCTGAGTCTTAGACTGTGTCCTAAATGTTGATATAAGGCTTGGGTTAACCTAGATTCTTCTAATGTAGCTTCTCAAGTTTTTAATAAAACCCTCTCCCACCCCAGCATTTTTAGTCTCCAGCCTGGAGGGTCCAATTGCTTTGTGCTGTGTTCACATCTTCTTTAGGGAGTGTGTATAAATGCTGTGTGTGTGCGTGTGTGCATGCCTCTGTCAATATGTGAGTGCTTGTATGTGTTAGTGTATACCTGAATATAATGAGTGAGCCCCTATTGTAATATGTGTGCCTCTGTATATATGTGTGCAATTCTGTGTGTGTGTGTGAGATTCTGTGTGTGTGTGTGACCATGCATATACTAGTGACTACTGTGTTGGCAACTTTCGTCCTGGAGATAATGTGTAAGTGCCTAATTGCATTTGCTATTTAGCAATTAACCACTTGCAGGTGCAACTAGTTGTGAGCACAGTTCTGCATGTGTGACTAATTGCAGGTGTAAAGTATTCACCTCTTCATTTCCCTTCATGGCTCAGTGGGGCTCAATGCTAATTCTCCCTCACCATCTGGGTTCAGTCTCATCCTCTGGCCAGAACCTCTCCTCAGGAGAGAGACCTATGGGGACGGTGGGAAAGCTTTTCAGAGCAAGAAAGGAAATGGAGGTGAAGGGCAGAACATCAGAGTTGTCAGGACATTCCACAGGAAGCCAGAGCTGAGCTGGTGAGCTTCCTCCCTGCCATACTCCACAGGCAAACAAAGCATTAGCCTGGCCCTTGGGGTACCGAATCCACACAGGACCTGGCATCGCCTGAGAGAAGCACTTGGTAAGAGACTCTGGCTTTCTGCAGGGCTGCAGAGGGTGGCACTGTCTCCTAGAATGCTATATCCAGCAGAGATTGAGATCCTCATCAGCAGAGGTTGTTCTAGAAGTATGGTCAAGTCATCAGGAAGCTTGTGTCCCACTATAGTACAGCCATGAGTATGTGTGTGACACTGCACCTGTGACTTTGGCAAGGCACTAGCAGAGTGACCTGAGGGTTAGGTGAAGGTGACTTCATTGCATACGTGGCCAGTGAAGAATACATGCCTTGCTTTGCAAGGGAGTGGTGACCCTTGGGTGGCCATAGGGGTTACTTACCTGTGGAGTGTTCATGGTAAAATTCAGGACTCAAGGGGATAAATAGATAGGACAAGGGCAGAATTCCTGACTCTGAGCTGCTCTCATGATGTCTGAGCCTCTATTTCACTGCCAGCTGAAAGGGGAGGCCTGAGAACAACTTGAAACAATTCTCAGGATATCCGTCCAGTGCTTGCCTCCTGGAGACTTCCCTGCAGGTGGGCTTTTTACCCCTTCCCTTTGAAATGACCCCAACAGCAGCTGTTGGGAGCCCTTCTCCACACCTGGGACCTGGATGAGATGGGGCTTCAGAGAGGGAAGGAATGGAGGAGGTAGGGTCCAAATGAAGCCTGAAGCCCAGAAGTGACTTGGCATCAAATGATGAATAGAAAATGAAACATTATATTAAGCTTTCCAAAAGCTTCAGGTAATTCTGGGCGGTGGGAGGATAGGCTACTTCCAGCCCCAGAGACAGAAGGGCCCTTGCCCAGAGCTCCAGGGAGCCCAGAACTTCTAGCTCAAGGGTCATGGTTGCCACATTAGAGGGCTCACCGCAGAGCCAGGTCATGCCATTAACTGGAGTGAGGGCATCAGGCAGTCATGGGGAAAGGGACTGAGAAAGGCAGCAGTCTAGTGTACTGGGGTGTAGGGGACTCCATGAGGCCCAGAGGAGTTATTTACAGTTGGGCTGTGAGAGCCGGGAGAGATGAGTAGCAGAGGGAGAACAGCCTTGTCACACTCCACCTAGTGGTCAGGGCTGGGAAGCTTGTGTGGCCCCACTGGAGAGGCAGGGCAGGGCAGGGCAGGGCACTGAGCTGCACTTCATGGAGTTTGTGGTTTCCAGAGCCTATGGCAAGCTGGATCAGAGGGGCCCACTGCTCTGGTGAGGATTTTCAACTGAGTTTTTTAAAAAAGATTTATTTATTTGTGCATTGTAGCGGCAGGAAAGATGGCACAGGAGCAAGGTTCGGGATGGTTCTGGGTAGACGGGTCAAGGAAGGAAAGTCTCGGAGCCCTCGGCGGCTTTTCATGCTTTATTTAGTAGAGGTGGCCAGGTACATGGCAGGCAGGGGTGCCAGGGGACTGGGAGGCTGGCAGGCCTCCCAGCCCCCAGCACATCTCACCCTCTTGGCTGCTTCTTCTCTCTCTCTGCTGCTGCTACTGCTGCTCATCCTGTCGGTTCTGTTGGTCGATCCTCACAGTTCTGGCGTCCTCATGACGCCGCCCATTTATGCCCATGTCCCAACTCAGGTGCGCCCACTTGGGCAAGCCCACCCTGGAATGCTCGTAGCACCGCAGGTGTCCATCATCAGTGGTAGGAGGGTGGAAAGACCTGATCAACCTTTACCCTAAATGCATATAAGAACTGGGGTGTAGGCCAGAGGTGCAGGGGGGTGAGAAGTTCCACCAGAGATAGAGTGGAGAGCAGAATAGGCAGATATAATGAAATACACTGCTGAGGGGAGCAGCGGGCAAGGCAGGAGAGGTCTGCTGTGGCATTTGGGTCAGCTCCCTGGCCAGCCAGAGATCTGAGATCTAACTCATGCTGCAGTGGTTGGAGATAGCTTGACAGTGCTGTGTTTTTAACCCCTGCACCACCAGGGATGCCCTACAACTGAATTATTTTATTACACAATTGAACTTGGTGTAAGTTCTGACTGACTCTTGGGCTCCTACTCCAGGGCACTCTTCCTAGACAACACTACAGGACTTAGTTTGACTGCAGGGACCCTAAGCCTGCCATTTGGTGGGGTTCCTTGGAGTGTCCCCAAGCAATTAAAGATGGCCTTCTGTTGTCGGGAATTTGAGCTGGCCCTTTGTGTCTTATTTCTCCAGAGGTTCAAAAACCCCTTGAAAATAGGGACTGAAGCCTTTGCTGCATCTACTGCACCATGTGCTACTGCTGCTGCTGCTTTAAATTTCTCATCTGTAAAACAGGATAATAACAGGTCCTATTTAATAGGGTTGTGGAGAGGATTGAATGAGATAAGTAAAATGTTCAGCATGTTAGTGGAAACAGAGCAAACCTTCACTAAATATTAGTCACTTACCATACTCTCATTACTGCTCTCATTTTTATTTTTACAAGGTTCCTCTTTTTCCAAGAACACCTGAGCCTCCCCAGGTTGGTTAGAGGTCAGAGTTGCCTGTTGATTTCAGATGCCAGGATCACCCTACTGCTGAGATCAGCGTGGTTTAGGTCTGAATCACTGGAATATTCATGTCAACCTACCACCTTTGGGCCTGTCGGGAATACCCTGGTCAGTAGACACACACAAATGTGTGTGCCCCAGATAGCAGCCATCGGATGCAGACTTCACTCGCAGCATCTTGGGAATGAGATATTTTGCCTACTGTCATAGGTGATAAATTCAGGCTTAACTCACCAGGTCAGGATGCAGCATTTCAAATGCCCATTCCTCAGCTTTATCCCATGGTCACAGGGAGTGACTGTTTTCAGGATAATTAAAGAATGTGAGTGCTGGGAGAATCCCTCATGGTTATTCCATGAAACTATCTTTCTCATTTGGGGAAAGCGGTGACAGTGTTCAGCGAATTTCACCAGAGTTCACCAAGTCAGGGTGCTTTATCTCTTAGCTGGTTCCCTTTAACGCATCCCTGTCAAATGCAATGCATCTTAAATGAGGCTTCCTTAATTGCCAATCCTCACAAATAAGCTTATGCATTGATAGGTGCCCAGTGGATAGCACTCAACCTCCCAGCCAATGTGTGGCTGGTTCTGGGCGTTAGCCTGAGGGGCCTGCAAAGGTTCAGCAACCGCCAAAGTGCTTGGAAACACCCATGTGAGACACAATCTAACTCAGTTATCTGGAAAATGGAGACCTGAACAAAAGATCTCTAGCTTTTCAGTTCATATTGGAGCTTAGTTCCGCTCATGGATTCCAGACTTTTTGGACAAAACTCATCTCAAAAATATTAGGCTAATAATATAAACTTTCCATTTTAAGAAATTAACACCTACCCATGCTTATACACAGAGAACCAAGGGAGCTGCTTTCCATCACTTCTTAGAAGAAGAACAATTGAACATCAAAAAATGGACAAAGGGACCATCTCTGTGTCTTCGACTTAACGTGTCATAACAGTGTGAGAACAGTCTATCCCTATCACCCAAAAGGAAATAGGATGTAATCTCAGAATTTAAACATTTAAGAATTTAATCTTTATGAAAACCATGCTAGATTATATTTATTCCTCTTGTGTTCATGCAGCTTTTTCATTTCTGGCAGATCCAAGTAGGGGAATAGTAGCTCTAACTTCATCTTAAGATGAATGATATTCAATTTCTTATCTTGTACAACTCGTAAAGACCCTCACCTGGAGGGTATTGTAACCATGAATCATTGGGCACTCACTCTCCTTAAAAATTAGCCTGTGCTGACTCAGTATTTTGGTAAAAATAAGGTCACTAGAAATGAGCGTCACTAACATACATTATGCTTGCAGATAGTATAGCACTCACTGTTCTCCCTACATATGTTACATGCATTAACTCATTTAATCATCACAAAGCTGTTAGGGACTGAATTGTGTCCCCCCACAATTCATATGTTGAAGTCCTAATCTGTAGTGTAACTATATTTAGGATAGACTCTTTCGCGAAGGAAAGCTAAATGAAGTCATAAGAGGGGGTTCCAATAGGATTCCAGTAGGATCCATGTTGTCTTAAGAAGAGGAAGAAACCTCAGGTTACTCTCTCCACATGTGCACGGAGAAAGGGCCATGTGAGGACAGCGAGGAGGTGCCATCTGCAAGCTGAGGAGAGAGTGCTCATTAGAAACCACCTGACTGTTGGCACTTGGAGTTTCTACCTCCAGTCTCCAGAACTGTAAAAGAATAAATTGCTGTTGTTTGGGCTCCTGGTCTGGTATTTTGTTATGGCAGCTGAAGCACACGTATACAACAGCTCTTTGGGGCCTCTGCTTTTGTCAGCTCTGTTTTGCTAAAAAGGACCTTGAATCCTGGAGTTGTGACCAGCTTGTCTAAGGTTAAACAGAAATTGTGGAGCTTGACCTTGTTCCAGAGCTGAGATTGATTAGAGGGGGGCTCCTGTCCTTGCTCTTCAGCTTATACCAGTAGCTCTGTCCCTCTGAACCATGGTGCAGGACTCTTCTTTGTGATAATCCTGCCATCCTAGAAGGCTCTTATGCAGGAAGAGAATGAATATGAAAGTTCTCAACTCAGAGCTGGTCATGAAGTAGGTGAGGGCTCAAGAGATGCTAATGGAATCTGGCGAACAAATAATTAAATAAAACTTTGGCATCCCTTTGTCTTTAACTTATTGTCTGTAACCACAGTTCTAGAACAGTCTATATATTCTATATATAGAATAGAATATATATATTATATAGTATAGAATATATATAGTATATAGAATATATAGAAACAGACTATTAAATGGATGCATCATTGGACTAAAAACAGGACTATCAATACAAGAAGATGCCACCCCCCTGACCCCCAAGCTGGTTGCTAGTGTATACAGCTGGCATGCTCATGACATACACACAGTAAATACTCAGGTATCTGTATCCATGTGATTTTTACTTGTGTTTCTTACAGAGATTTGTGTGTACAGTAATGCCTTTCCAAACACAGATTCTCTTTTTATGAAATTCTGGTATCCTTGGATTTATTTCTGTATACGTTGAGAGTTTTTGTTCCAGGATACTCAGCTTTTGAGTCACTTCTGTCGGGGATAATTTAGAAACAGAGGAACTGGTGGGTGGTAGGTGAAAAGAGAGAGTGAGTGGAAGGCAGATGCTTCACAGCAGTCTTGGAGGAAGACCTGAGATGCCTTCCTGGGTCTGTGTCTGCCCAGGAAGGGGCTAAGATGTCCCCACCTGTGGAAGAGTTCTAGGCCAGGCGCTGGGGACCCTGTGTGTCAGCTCTGGTCACGATTGTGAGCAGGTTCAGGGGTTAAATTTCTAAGAAGCGGGCCTCCCCGGTGGCGCAGTGGGTTAAGCAACACACTATGAAGCAAACTGCAGCCACTGCAGCACGAGTTAGATCCCTGCTGCCGGCCAGGGAGGGGACCCACATGGCGCGGCAGACCTCTCCTGCTGTGCCCGCTGCTCCCCTCAGCAGTGTACTTCTGTTGATCTGCCTGTTCTGCTCCCGCTCTCTGTGGTGAATCCTCTCACCTCCCGCACCTCTGGCCTGTACCCCAGTGCTTGTACGCATAAATAAATAAATCTTTAAAAAAAATAAATAAATTTCTAAGAAGCACTTCTGAATAAATTATATGAAATTTCCTCAAAGTGTTTCAAGTGCCCCACGCACTTGTGTCCCTGGCCTCCCCCATGGAAACGATGAGGCAGGGCCCAAGGAGCAGCTGACATAAATCAGAGAGGCTTTGAATTTTTGAGTGGAGACAAGATAGGGCAAAAAACGTGAACAGGATTATGTAGACTGCACCAGAAAGAAGACTGAGGAATATCTTTTTGAAATGGTGAACAGGGAAATTCTGAAGATGTTTTAGCAATTACTAATACAGTGATTATGTAATTATGTCTTCATGCAGAATGTTACTGATGTCCTTTTGTGGAAATTTATTTTTAGAGAGGTAACTTTTTGTTTTTATTCAAATTACACATTTCTTTTTGATATTTCAGTACAGCAAATGTATATGTGTATAAGTACAAAACACACACATATATACATAAATGATAAAAGTAAAAAATGGTTAAAAAATCCAGAAACTCTCAGTGTTAAGTTTATGTCTACACTGCTTCTGATAAGTGACTATAATCTCTTTTCATTCTAGCTTGAAAGATGGATGGAGCGTAAGAGCTAAGTTTTAAAAATATGATCATGGTCCTCTTTGAAATATTAATTTAATTCTGTTTAAATGTAATTGAAGAAAAAGAAGCTAATATAAAATGGAGTAGAATGCTACATTTGATGACTGTTTCTTCACCGTAAAAAATGTTATTTCCTGAAAGGTTCTCTTAAGATTAAGAAAGAATATTATAAAAAACAATGTGATTTGATTTATTATTCTATGCTTCATATTTCAAATTTCAATAGTATCAATTAACCCCTTGCTATGAAGAATAAAGAAATTGGTATACTTTGATTTCTTTCCTTTTCCTGCCTCCCATTTTCTTAAACTTGTTTTTTCATGTTAAGGTTTAAGCAATTTCAGAATGTTTTAGTTTTATTTCTATATTTAAAACACTATAATGACTCCCAGTCACTTCATCATAATTTTTCTGTACTGAATTCATTATTTTGATTTATCTCTTGGTTGATTGAATTTCATTAAGTAATTTTCCCCCTAGGAAGACTCTCCCTTACCTTGGTCCTATACCCATGAGAACATCTGTCTGCAAATGTCGCTCTCGACAACTCTGAAGCTTGTCTGTTCGTCCTCTTAGAGATGATTTGCTCTTGTGTTTGCTGGCTGAATACTTCTGCTCTGAAGTTCAACTGTAATGGACTATGCCTGCGACTTTACTGGTTATTCCTCCATCTTAAGGAAATCTTCAAGTCTCTGAATACCTTTTATCTTGGTTGATTTCTTGGTTTTGACTGGGGTCTCTAATTCGGTGAGACCAGCTGTCCTTCATAGATTACTTTTAGCCTTTTTGCTAAGCCTTTGTTTCTTGTGAATTTATTCTGTGTCAGTAGGTGCATCTTAAACTCTATTAATTCTGGCCATTTCTACTTTACTCATTTTATAATGTTATTTTGATCCATCATTAGTTTCTTTAACTCTGCCATCTCCCTTCCTAATTTTAGTCTATTGTTTTATCATCTGGTTTTGAGCTTTAGTGTTATTAACTCCTCGAAATGAATTCTTTTTGGATAATTTTTGGGCTGTATTTACTTCTGTACTGAGTTTCTTTCTGTTGCTTCTTTTTTATGTGTTATGTTTCTGTGTTGCTTTTTTTCTTATATAAATGGCAATGGGTTTGCATATTTGCGCTACCTTACCTTTTCATGTTGCTCCCACTTAAAGATATCTTGTGGAGATCTGTGCCCTGATGTGGAATGAGTGACTTCTCCTTGAGTCTGTCAATTTACTGGGACTCATATGTCTTCACATCTGAGCCATGGTTGAAGTCCTAGGATTCCTCCCCTCCACCTTTCTATACCTGGAGAAGGAGCTCAGCTAGGTCTGTGCAGAATCCTTAGTGAAGCTACTTATCAGTTTCCTCTCATGGACTTTACTGGATACTTCCAGCGAGGCCTGGTGGTCCTCAACATTGGGTTGGTGATAGGGTCAGCCCTTGGCATTTGAACTATTTCCCTGCTTCAGAGTGGAGTATTACACTTATATATCCATAGGGTGTTAGTCCTGAAGAGAAAAAGATTTCTCGAAATACTCTTTCAACCTGTTCCTTTCACCCCTCCACAAGGGGGTGGAGGATGGTGGTCTAGAGTGAATCATCAGAATCTTATCTCACCAGTTGGGCCAAACTGGCCCATAGACCTTCATGTTCTGCCTGCCTCAGCCCCAGTGCACATACTTCCCCTTTGCTGGCCATCCTACCACCTTTTGTTCCTGTTCCCCCATAGCCTTTTCCCACTTGAGGCCTCTCCAGCATTCATCCCTCTGCCTGATTGCTTCGCTCTTTCTTCTCCTGCCCCCAGTCAGTTCAAAACAGATCTTAACTCAAATGCTCTCTACTCAAGGTATCCTTATGGGCCCCCACACAAGGCAAGCCCCTGTTGTCTGTGCACCTGACTCTCTGATCCCTGTGGTGGGACTCTCCTTCCCAAAGGCTGATGTGTGTTTAGTTCATTTTTTCAGGCTTTCCACTGATGTGTAGTTCTAGGGATAGTTCTCCTGGTGGCTCACTCAACCACGGTTGTTTCTAGCTGCATTTTGGAGACTTTAATCGTGGATCACCTGTGAGAAAAAAAATGGCTTTCCTTTTTTAATTTTTAAAGGTCACTTTGCAAATGAGCTTAATGTTGGGACTAAAAATGAGACACTGCAGCCCTAAATGCCTATGATTTCTGGTGCTGAGACACTAATACAGCCCCTGAGGGGGTAGTTCCAGGAGGGATTGGGGTGTTCAGAGGTGAAACCAGGAGGCTGAAATCTGCTGTCAGCTACCCACCCTCCACCAACACACATAACTCCAGGAGTTTTTCACGTCCAGTGTAAGCTTACAGGAGCTCTGATAGATACCCACACAGCTCTCTGTGAGCACACTGAACAACTCCAGACTTCCTTCTGGCTCAAGGACAGAGTTGATGGAGCTTCTGGTTCCTGTGGTGAAAGCAAACTTGTCTGTGTTCTTGTTTTCCGAGACGACAGGTCAAGCCACGACAGAGGTCCCCCAAGTATCTACCAGGTGTCAGGCACTATGGAAAGCATTAGCGTCCGAGTGCAGTGACCCTGGCATAGTGGAGGGAGCTGTACCAGTCCCTTGGCTGCCAGATAAACGCCCCGAGAAACCTCTGCTTCTACAGCCTCAGCATTTGCTTCCCGCAGATGCGAGTGGACAGACTGGCAAGGTAAAGCCTGATGCCTGTCTCCTTCCACCCTGTGAGCAACCCAAGGGCTAGCCATGTCTTATTCATCTCTCCACCCACAGTAAGAACAAGTGGGCCCTTATCTTCTCCTGTTACACTCATCTAATTCTCCATTTCCATCTCTCCTGACCTCTACCACACTGGCCCTGTTATTGTGAGTCTGGAATACTGCTATTGAAAGGTATGCTTCCAGCCCTGACTGAATTTCCATCCCACATATCTCACCAGGATTTGGGGCTCACAGGTGATCTCCCTTTCCCCCCATTCCACCAGTCCCTGATCCCTTACTCCAGGTTCACCTGCCCTTTGTCCTTTTCTGAAAGCATCTCCC
The DNA here is from genome assembly GCA_019455555.1 of Galemys pyrenaicus. Classification (NCBI taxonomy): domain Eukaryota; kingdom Metazoa; phylum Chordata; class Mammalia; order Eulipotyphla; family Talpidae; genus Galemys; species Galemys pyrenaicus. The sequence continues at coordinate 1,266,375 of JAGFMF010011876.1, forward strand.
CAGATTGCACCTGTTCTCAACAGATAGCTCTAGGTCCAGGATGGTGGCTGCCTGTCCAGGAGGGGACTAGCCCCCTGCCCCCACAGCCAGCTTGCCTGTCTTTAGTTTTTGCTCTGTCGTTTTCTGAACCACAACAGCACAGACTGCTGGCTGCCCTCTCTGCCAAAGCAGAGCCTGGGAAGCCATCCAGCCTCATCCCAATGCCAGGTGAGCAAGACCTGGGGAAAGAGATAGATCTAATCCTGGCCTCAAAGGGGACAGCTAAATTGTCAAGCAGCACACTAATGGGGGCTGCTGACTGCACAGGTATCTCTGGGTTATAAATGTCCAGCACCAGAGAGCCTCCTAAGTCACGCAGAGGACAACTTTATGATCCAGAAAGTAAAGAACTGGATCAAGATCAGCTTGTGACAGGGAGCAATTGATCGGGGAAGGAAGAGCTTGGCCCATGAGCTCAGAACTCCATAAACCACTAGAGCTCAGAGCTTCCTGAAGGAACATGCACTAGATACCCAGGAAACTGTGTGAGATCTCTAAGAGACTGTGCAGCATGGACCTGGAGCAAGTGGGGGTGTGGGGATCCTTGCAACACTCCACCCCCCTGCCATCACTGCCATCAGAATGTTTTTCTGAACATGCAGTTCTAGTCATGAGCCTCCCTCCCATCTTCCAGAGGGAGTCAGTGGAGATTCCTTTATGTGGAATTCAGGGCTCGGGGTTTGATGAACTATCCAGCCACATTTAATATCTTGGGTTTCACCAATTATAATACGCATCCTAACCTCTGGACCTTTGTACAAGCCATTGATTTCTTTTACCTTGGAGGAATTTTGTCCTCACTTTCTGCTTATTTAGGGTTTTTTTCCCCTAGTGCTTCTGGGGTTATCCCAGATATTTCCTCTTCTGTGAAGCCCTCTAGGGTTAGATGAGATGTCCCTTCCAGATGTGGTCTTGCATATCTGTCATAGCACTTTTCACACAATAATCTATTTACATTTTTCTCTTGTCTGTCTCCCCATCAAGTACTTCACTGTGGAGTGGACAAGAATGGTCTTTTAGTTATCATTTTACCCCTGGGCATGATGCAGTCAGTGTCAGGCAGATGGAGAGTATTTGTTGAACAAATGTGTGAATGAATAAACAAAGGATAGGATAAATAAATGAAATAAAATGACAAAATAGGAAAAAATTTTGGCCCTCCTAGACATCCTCTTTCCATCTTTCTTGCTTCTTACTCCTCCCCTGCAAGTTTCTGAGGCCTCATACATATAGACCTCATAGGTCTCAAACTACATCCCTATCATCTATTGTTCTATGCTTGGAAATGCCCTTCCTGTTTATAGTCTTCCCAGATTCCTCAGTCAGCCTCCTCCAGGAAGACATCCCTGAATTCTTTGTTGCATTTTCATGGCAACAAACTGCATCATGTATATATTTATGACAATTTGTTGTTTTTATTTTTTTATTTTAAGATAATTATAGACCCTTACACAGTTGTAGAAAATAATAGAGCATCCTTTATTCAGTTCCCCTCAAGGGTAACATCTTGCGTAGTTATAATACAGCATCATAATGTGGAAATAAATATTAATTTAGATTTCACCAGCTTTACATGGAATCATGTGTGTATTTAGAGCTATTCTATTTTATCGTATGGCCATTGCCACAGTAGGGATACAGTTTCTCTATAAACATCCCTAATGATATCTTTTATACCATAGTTGACTCTTTTCTTCCATCTCCTTCTTCTGATCTAGCAACCAATCTGTTCTTCATTTTCATAATATTGTCTTTTCAAGAATGTTGTATAAGTGGAATCATAGAGTATGTGACCTTAGAGATTGACTTGTTTTTCACTCAGCATAATTCCTTTGGGAGTCATCTAAGTTGTTGCTTATGTGAACAGTTAATTCCTTTTTATTGCTGTGTAGTGGTCCACGATATGCATACATTATAGCTTAATGCATGTCTCACATATTTAGAGACATTTGGGTGTTTTAGTTTTTTGACAATTACAAATGAAACTGCTATGAACATTTAGGTACACATTTATGTATTAACATAGCTTTTAAGTTTTCAATAGATAGCCAGTTAACATCATAGCCATTAGGGATATATCAGTTAAAACCACTGCAAGATATTACTAACATACCTAGCAGAATGACTAAAATTAAGAATAGTGATAATACTAAATGCTGGCAAGGATGTAAAGAAACTGTATTATTCACATATTGTCAGTGGGATTGTAAAATGGCATTCTAGAAATGAGTTTAACAGTTTTTTACAAAACTAAACATGTTTTATCATGATTCAACAATTGCACTCTTGGGCAATTTAATTGTATTTTAAAGCAAGCTTTAAAAACTTTATACATAATTTATATTCATTGTAAAAATGTAGTAATATAAATAACCATAAAGGAAAAAAACTGTAATTTTGCTGTCTAGATATAAGTATACTAATATTTTGTATATTTTGTGTGTGTATGAGTTTCTTTCATCAAAAATGACGCTGGATAATTTGTGACTTGTTTTTTTATTTTATTGTTTCCTTGCTCCATGTCAGAGAGTGTCTGTGTTTTTGTATTCATGCTTGTTTTATATGAAATTCAGTGACTTATTTCACCAAACTGAGACACCTAGGTCACTTAAATATTTTCATTTTCTCTTAGAAAAAATACCTAATGAAGTGTCTCATTCACATATTTATGATAACCAAATGAATTCCATTTTTGATACATTCCAATAAGTAGAATTTCTGGATTAAAATTTGCCTCATTTTTAAGGCTTTTGATAAAATTTCCCAGCTGCCATTCAGAGAAGCCCACCCCAGATGCCCATCAGCATAAGACCACCTCCTCCTACCTTCCTCACCAGTGGTCATTTTAATTCTTTTGGTCATTTGGTAGTCCGATAGTCTTTAAAATGCTAAATTTTAGTTATTTAGATTTTTAAAGTTGGACTAAGTACTTGTTTTTTTCTATTATGAGCTGCCTGCTGATTTTTTTTACCCATTTTTCTGTTGATTTGAATGATATGAACCTTTGTCATACATATTTCATTTTTCTTAGTTTTGTAATTTAAGTCAGAGTTATTTTTGTAGCAACCTTTAAATTTTTTTATGAATTTACTCTTTAGTTTTTTTCCTTAATGTGCTTTTCTCTTTGGTTCTTTCTTTGTAAGTTCTTCCTCTAAAGTTACGTAAATATTCATCTGTGTTTTACCTTTATGGCTCAATTTTCATTTAAATATTTAGTCCAGTAGGGATTCATTTTTGCAACTCTGCATTGTTCTCTGGGTAATTCACACTTCCTCCCTGTCTGCCAAGGTCCTCTTCATAATTGTCTGTGCTCTCCTCTGTCCCAACTCTGTTCTATGTCACAAAGATGTCTGAAGCCACCACATTCAAGCTGCAATCAGCCCACTCTGTCTCCCTCTGACATTATCTTTATTATTTTCTTTGATTTGTCTAGGGTCTCCTTCTGCTGACTTTGCCTGGTGAGCCCATCTGTCTGTACACATAGGTCTTTGTCTTCAGCTCAGTAACTTTTTATTACATTATATCTTTCGCTTTTCTTCTGCTTCTATTGTTATGGATTTTATTTTAGGAATCCTCATTATCTACATGTGTTTCTTCACTCTCTATTTTCCAAATCTTTCACCTTCTGCCATGTAGTTTTAATTTCTTTCACATTTGTTTTCTGTTACTGACTTGATAATTGTTAAGCTTCAATGCCACTCTTTCCTGCCTGCAAAGTGGCTTTGTTTTTCAGCTCTTGCATTTTTAGTTTCCTGCTGTCCTTTCATTTTGAATGCACCTTCCTTCTCATCTCATCCTGCTGATTTCCCTTTCTTGTGACTTTCTGCTCCTTTGACTTAGAAGCCATGCTTCATTATATAGTTTCCAATGAATCTATTGTTTTCCAGCTTTTTCTTCTGAATTCTGCCATATCACATTTTTAGGGGCGTGCTCCTCTAACGCTGCTGAAGCGTGATGTTCTCATTCTTCTAATATGTGATGTTTCCCCCATTTAAAAAAAGCCTGAAGGCCTTTGGTAAGACTTGGTGAGCAGAGGGTGAATGACTGGTCCTGGGACTATTTCTGCCCACTTGGGGTATTTACTCCCTTCCCCTTTGTGCAGCAGCTGTAGAAATTGACGTGTGCAGGTCCCTATCCAGTGTCTCATTTAAAAGGTTCCTTTGATGTATCTCTTGGACCTATAACACCTAGTTCCTTAGCTCTTGTCTGATGCAGTGTGTGAAAAATGAAACTCCCTGCATGCACCGCTACTGAGCACCACTCCCGTACCCTTCCTTACTTTTCTGTTAAAGCCAACAGCTCTCACCCTTTGGGTCCCTAATAGCTATGCTATCTCAGTCTGTTTGCTGCAAAGGGAATAGAAACGAAGGGGTGAAACAGAAAGGTCCTTGACTCATGGCACTTTGTGGCAGCGGAAGCCCCGGATCTCTGAGGTAGGAACATGATAGCTCTTGCTGCCTTTTCTCTCATGTGTCTTCCATGCTGGTAGTGTCCTAAGTCTGGGCGGGCTTTCTCAACTTGCCTTTGATGCAGATATGTCCTCCCATCCCGACACGTGTCCATCAACCCTCCTTTAAAGAAAGGTTACTGTGAATTTTCAACATTTTTCTGACATCATGTGATTTTACTGACATTGTGCCTTCGGGCTGCTATCCCCATTTTGAGTCAGAAAGTCTCTTAATATAGCATGTTAAATAATTTATCTGTCCTGTCCCTTCCCCTCACTTGTCTGTCAGCTTTTTGAAACAATTATAACTCACCATTCCAGCAGTACTGCCTAAAACAGTGTTTAGTGCATATTGTTTAATAGATGTTTTTAAAATTAAACTGGGACATGATTGTTAAAGAGAATGGAGAGAGAGAGAGAGAGAAAGAGAACACAGAACGCTGGGCTTGGAGGAACATGGCAGCAGCAGCAGGAGGGAGATAAGCTAGAGAGAATGAGGTAAAAGTCCCAGTGTTGGTGGTGGGAGAGTGCAGAGTAGGCGCAGAGAAGCACAGGGTGATGGGAGGAGGCTGGTGGGGAGACTGGTGGTGATGGCTTGAGGGGGGTGGAATTGATAGCTGGTCATTCACCGGTGCCTTCACTTCCTGAGGCATGATGGACACAATTCTTTCTCTAGTTGAAGGGCTGAGTAGATTGAGAAAATAGAAGCAGTTAAATTTAGATTTTAAAAGAAAAACTAAAGATGAGGAAAAAAAGACGGCTTAAGGGGGAAATCAGCATGCCAGCAGGTTTTTTGTTTTGGTTACTGTTGCTGCTGTTGTTGGAACTGGGAAGATTTGATCAGCTTTATATCCTAAGGGAAGGAGATTGTGACTAGAAAGAGCAATTTGCAAGACTGAGAAGGAATATTTGAAAAAGCCAGCCCAGTCTGATCTGGTGAGGGTGCGATCAGATGTGTGGAAATAAGTGGTTGGCCTGATTGCTCCTTAAGGGCAAAGGCCTTCTCTTAGTTGGACCAGCTCGGTTCCCAGGCAAGGGAAATGCAGAGACGCTAGTTGGGTGGAGAGAGGAGAGAGGGTCAAGATGCCTTAGGGTGGCTAGGAGAGGTGGGGAGAGTGCTTATTCTTCTTTAGCCTCCCAAAAAAGAAGAAGGAGTCATCAGAGAAGAAGAAGGGCAGGCACTCCCTGGGTCTTGTGTAGAGAAAAGAAGGATGAAAGCATTGCCTGGCAGTCCCAAGGCCCAGCCGAAGGGTAGAAGAAGCCTCCTTACAGAAGACTGGGCAACACCACAGAGACCCTTGAAGCATCTTTCAGGTGGCCCCTTGCCCTTCACTAACATTGATTGCCATGCCAGAAGCCTCCAAGAAGCTTTGATTAAATCAGGCTCTCCCTGAGCCCTCACCCTCTTTTTCTCACTTTATTTGTTGTGGGGTGTCACTCCATACGTGTCTCCAGAGACGTGAGGTACACATTAGCTGTAGATACACAGTGAACCTCAGGGGAGATGACTCTTGTCCTGCATCCCCTGGTTCCCAGATAAGAGGCAGCTTTTCCTTTCACCCCCTCTATATTGCATCCATCCCATCACTTGTAATTTACCTCTCCGAGAACTCATCTGAACACCTCACATGAAGGCTTAGCACCACAAGCTGGATAAGGAAGCTGGTTGAAAAGTACTAGTTCTGGATGTCTGCTTTTATCTGGATTCTGGTTTTATTAATAAATAAAACCTCTTTGAAAATCATTTGTGTGTCAGGTACTGACAGCAGAAGTCATGAGGCCACCATCCCTGCCCAAGAGAGTGTATATGTGTTCTTCAATGAAGGAAACTCTCATAAATAATGACCTTTAAAGTAAGAAGAACATCCACTGGAGGGAAAGACAGTCCATTTAAATGAGAGGCAGAGGGATGGGTTGAATGAGCTCTGTACTCCTGTCCCAACCAAGTGATCTCCTTATCAAGCGAGGTCTACAAATTGACTTTTCCTTTCTGTATTCTTCATTGCCCTTTCAAATAAATAATTAACCATGTAAAAATAATGCAGCACATTCTAGAACTCAGTTCCTAGTACTACTCTCCAGAGTACTTGAACCGTGCCCTGGGGTTGGCATTGTTACAAGAAACTCTTGATGAGAATAATGCCTGATATTGTGCAATTGTGTGAGGTTGGCCTTCCTTGCATGGTTCTGTGTATGCACATCAATTACACGCATTCGGTATAATTTGTCTTTTTAAAATCACACCTTCTATTTCACCCCAAGAAGATAAATGGATCCTGCCTCGGTCCTGGTTCCATTGATTTTCTGTGGTCCTATGGTGAAGCTATTATCAACACTAATCTCAAACCCTGCTAGAAGCCAGGAAGGCTTTAGAATACAGAGCACCAATTTCTGCAACTTCCACCTTATTTTTCTTTTCACAGGCTTTTGTCCTGACTCCCCTCCTCATGTCATTTTAAAATATGATTTGATTATCATCCTGTGAGGTCTGTTCAGCTGGCTCTGAGCAGATACTTTTCCTGAACACCTGCCCAGAGGAGAGCAGCAGAAGTCTCTCTGATGGAGTGTGACCTCCTCAGGGCAGGGTGTCTCTGCAGCTTGGACAGCCTCCCTTTCTGGTGGATTGAGGCAGGGTGAGCTCATCTTGTAACTGTCCATATTACTTTTCTAGGGCAAGAAGGAAGAAAAGGAGAAACAGGGAGATTGGAATAGAAAGACTAAAAGGCACCGGGAAGGTTTTTGACAGTGAACTTGGTGTTTAGAGGTAGAGCAGCAAGTGATGTATCCAGGGCTCAAAGTGACCAGTGTTGGAAAGTCCTTGGCTTCCACTCCTTAGGTGCCATTCCATGCAGCCTTCCTGCTGTCATGTATCGCCATGTTCTATAGGCTCTGTGACCAAGCTCAAGATCTTAAGAGATCACATGCCATAAGTTATTGATTAATTATGCTAAGGCAAAAATTCAATTCATTAAAATATTTCAAATAGTACAAAGGGCATATAATGCAGAGTAAGACTCACCTCCAAGGCCAGCATCTTGGAGGTTAGTGGCTCTCCTTGGACTTTATTATTATTATTTTTTATAATTTTTAAAATTTACATATATTTGACATCAATTATAATCCCCATGTATTCCCCATCAACGTAACACCAGTGCACCATCACCTCAGTCCCCCATGCTCCTGTCTGCCCTTCACCCTCCCCTTCTTCCCTCCCCACCAAGTGTCCCCAATTTGTCCTTGTCTTTTCATTTTTGGTTTTTGTGTCTTTCTTGTTGTTATTATTATTTTTATTGTTCTTATTCCTTTCCTTGATCCTTATTTGGTTCCCTTATATTCCTCCTAGGGGAGGAACCATCTGGTATTTTTCTTTTGCCTCCTGACTTACTTCACTGAGCATAGTCCCTTCCAGTTCCATCCATGTTCCTATGAATGCGTCTAGCTTTTAATTTTTGATTGCTGAGTAATATTCCACCGTGTATATGTACCACAGCTTCCCGATCCACTCATCTGTTTTGGGCCTTTAGGTTGTTTCAAGGTCTTACTTATTGTAAAGAGTGCTGCTATAAACATAGGGGCACAGATATTCTTTTGAATCAATGTTTAAGAAGAAAAAAATCCATGATTATATCAATAGATGCTGAGAAAGCTTTCGATAAAGTTCAGCATCCATTTATGATGAAGGCCATTGGAATTCTTGGGATAGAAGGACCATATCTTAACATAATAAAGGCCATATATGACAAGCCCATAGCCAATATCATTCTCAATGGCAAAAAGCTAAAATCCTTTCCCCTAAGATCTGGAACTAGACAAGGATGCCCTCTTTCACCACTGCTCTTCAATATTATTTTTTTTTTTAATTTATATATATTTGACATCAGTTGTAATCCCCATCACCAAGTCACCAGTGCACCATCACGTCAGTCCCTTGTGCTCCCATCTGCCCTCAACCCTCTCCTTCTCCTCTCCCAACCAAGTGTCTCTGGAAGTCTCTTCCAGAGTCAGTGTATGCACCAGCCACAGACAGACTTCTTCCCATGACAACCACTATGGTTGCTCCTTCCTTCCTTTAAAAAAATATAATAATTTATCTTACAGATGATTCTATACTAAGACTCATGAATCTGTCTAAAAGTGTTGCATAGTATTCTAACATGTGATTGTGCAGTAGTTTATTTGTCATCTTGGTTGTTTTCAAACCTTTTCCATTAAAAATTTTTTACTTTGAAAATATTGAAATCAGGGACTCAAATAGATTTTGTTTGAAAATGTGCATAGTAGCATTTGTCACAATTGTAAAACGTCAGAAATACCCCAAGTGTCCATCAGGAGATGAATAAACAGACAAAATGTTCTATAAATATACAGTGGGATACTACTCGGCCAGAAAAGGAAATGAAAAATCAATTCACAGCATACCATGGATGGGCCTGAAAAACATCGTAAGTGAAAGAACTCAGTTACAGAAGGACGAATATTTGTGATACCACTTCTTTTTTTTTTATTAAAATATTTTAAAATTTACATATACTTGCCATTAATTGTAATCCCCATGTATTCCCATCACCAGTGCACCATCACCTCAGTCCCTCGTGTTCCCATCTTCCCTCAACCCTCCCCCTCCCCTCCCCACCAGGTGTCCCCAGTCTGTCCTTGACTCC
>JAGFMF010011876.1:1276017-1432511 GCA_019455555.1 Galemys pyrenaicus
TGAGAATGGCACATATCAAAAAAAGTAGCAACAACAAATGTTGGCGAGGATGTGGAGAAAAAGGAACTCTCTTACACTGCTGGTGGGAATGCAAGCTGTGATACCACTTCTAAGAGGTAGTTAGAATAGTCATATTTGTAGAGACAAGAATAAACAAGAGGATTCAGCAGCAAGGGGCAGAAAGAATGGGGAGTTATAATTTAAGGGGTACAGAGTTTTATGTTGGGGACAATGGAAATGTTTTGATGATGGCTATGAAATATTTTGAATATATTTAATGACACTGAATATACTTGTAATTAGTTAAGATGGTCAATATCATGTTATGTATGTTTTGCCACAATAAAATATAAGTGGAAAATAGGAATGTGCTGAGATGCTAAGAGTGTGCAGTGAACATACTCGCAGATGAGAGCTTTCTGTGAGAATGCAAATCTACCTGTATTGAGTTGTGGCATGAGAGATTTATGTGTTTTAAATCTTGATATATGATTCCAAATTTTCTTTCAAAAGCTTGTGGTAAGCAATGCTCTGAGATATAAAGTTGGTTTGATACCATCCATAGGGTCTGGTAGCAAACATTTTGATCTTTGCCACAAAGTTGTGCCCCTGGTGCATTTCATTTGCATTTGTCTTAGGTGCTTATAGGTGAGGTGACTGTCACAGATCAGAGGTCACACTGGCTCCAGGTGTAGACATACAGGTCAGGAGCAGTATCAAGTAGATAAAAAGGATTGGCTGACCGGGGTGTGAAAGAAGGATTTCTGACTCACTCTGGCCTTCCTCTACTTGCAGCTTCAATTTTCATGTGATTCATAGAATCATGGGGCAACACCTTGGAAGAGGATCTAAGGGGTCCAGCTCCTAACAGAGCAGGAGTCTTAGATGATCTGCTTCCTTCCTGGCCCTGAGAGCCTCTGTACACAACTAGTGATAAGCAGCTCACACCTACATGACTGTTAGAAAGGTCATGTTCCATTAAAGACACCTCCTGGTTTTCCATTTCCTAATCTTAGACCTTTGAAGAACCAGAACAAATGTCATCCTTCCTGGGCTAGTTACTTTCAAATACAAAACCTAAAAGAAATGATGGTGAATGGATCCATGTACTGATGCAAACTCTAGTCCTAATGTTTTTATCATCATTGGCTTCCATGACTATATATAAATCTTTGAAAGGGACCCCTTTAGTTCAGAGGACAGTGACTGTCCCTTTCTGGGATGCAGCCATGTCCGAGGTCCGTGCAGGAAGTGCAGATGTACCTGGCATGCCCAGGTATCTTTACACAGTGTGCTGTGGAGCCAAGGCTCCTTGATTTATAGTGAATGTTCATCCTGCCTAAAGATCACCTTTGCTTGGCTTCCATCCAGAATTCCAAACTCCATGATCAAGCTGAATCTTAACTCGCTCACCAACCATTTAGTCACTTCTTCCAGCTTTCTGTCACTTCCTGATTTGATATACAATCCATTAAATATTTTACCTCCACTTTATGGATTAAAATGTTGATTAGGTCAGGACCAAGGGCAGTGCCAGGTGGTGACATCCAATTTCTCAAGGCTGACAAGATAGAGTTATTTAACAGAATTATTACTAATGGGATGACTAAGATCTCAGCCAACCATCATGTCCATGGTGAAATCATGAGGGACTCAGTTACTCTGCTGAAATCAGATGATCAGGACAGTCATTAGAGGTGAGAGATGGAACAACAAAGCTACTATTAGTGCCTAAGTGCTGCTACCAGGGAAGGAGTAGGTGGTACAGTGCAAGTATGGAGAAGCACAGGTGAAGCACTGACTTGGTCTATGGAAATGAAAGAAGAGAAAAGCTAGTTGCATTCATATATGTAGGTACAATGTGAGAATATTATTAACAAACATATAGCTAGTGCTTACTATGTGCCAGACAGCATCCCATGCCCACTAATATATATGAGCTCATTTAATTCTCACAGGTCTTCTGAAGCATGTGTGATTACCATCCCTATTTTAGAGATAAGGACACAGAAATGCAGAGAATGGTTAAATAATTTAACCCTGGTGGTTCATACCACCAGGGTTCCAAGTGGGCTGTCTTGGAGTGTGTGCTCTTGACCACTTCATTGTGTGACTTTGGAAAACTCAGCCTCCATCTTATTATTGAATGACTTTCAAAGACTATACTGTCAGGCTCAGCTTCTAGAAAGTTGACTCACGCATTCTCAGGACAGTCTCCTCGGTCCAGCAGTCCCTTGTGAAATCTTTTCTCAAAAAGATGGGAGAGAGTCCTCCCTGGTGGCGCAGTGGGTTAAGCAATGCACTGTGAAGCAAACAGCAGCCACTGCAGCACGAGTTCGATCCCTGCCGCCGGCCAGGGAGGGGATCCACATGGCGCAGCAGACCTCTCCTGCCTCGCCTGCTACTGCCCTCAGCAGTGTATTTCAGTCAGTCTGCCTGTTCTGCTCCCCACTCTGTCTGGTGAATCCTCTCATCTCCCACGATTCTGGCCTGTACCCCAGCTCTTGTATGCATAAATAAATAAAAAAATTAAAAAGAACACCTTTAAAAAATAACAAAAATATGCGAGAGGTGAAAATGACATCTAGGAGGAATTATTCTAGAATCTGTGTCCAAGGGTGACTCATCATGATCTAAATGCATGATGGCATTTCCCAGTCCAGGGGGAGTGGCATAGGGCTAACAGAAGCTGGCTGAAGGGAGGGCTTTGTTGCCACCTGACACCTTGGTCTTCTCTTACATCATCTGTGAAAAAATGATGCTGATCTAAAAGTCTTTAGTGTAGTTATTTTGATGAACAAAAATTCAGCATGTCTTGCAATGGAGAAACACAAGTCACATATCTGGGTGTCAGAAAGATAAGTGTGTTCAGCGCAGATGACCTTTGTTGGACAGATGTGGTCAGCCACAGTGTGGACTCGCCTATCTGTCACACTCTTGCAAAGTCACAGAGTCCTGTGTGGCCTGGGGAAAGGGAGCAGCCTAAACCTTCATTAGACTCAGAGCAGATGTGAGGGCAGTGGTTCTGACCCTTAGCTGCAGTTAGAATCTTGGGAAGACTGGAAGCCCATCTGCAGAGTCCGGTTTTACCCACATGCCTTGGTGGGGTTTCAGGATCACCTGCAGAGCCGCCGGTGCACACACAGCCTCCAGGAGTCTTGAAGGAGGCAGGGGGCTGTGCCATTATGTTTTACCAAGATTTTCAGGGGTGATTCTGACAAGCAATAAAATTTGAGAACAGGTGATCTGAGATGTGGCTCCCAGTCATTTCCTAAAAGTTGGGGCATTCTGTTGTGTAGCTAAGGCAATGCGAGCTGAAGGCTCTCCCATGTCTTGCTGTGAAGGTGCAGAGAGCAGCCAAGAACAGAGAAGCAAAGGGGGCCTCCACAAATTCAGTCAGGGGTGGAAAAGACTGAAAACTGGTCACACTCGCAGCTGCAGCCACCGGCATAGGGGTCAGAACCCTGGACAGAGCCAGGGAGTTGAAGACTGCTGGAGAAGCTTTTACATGAAAAGCATTGCAAGGTTTATTCTAATGTCCTCCTAATGGAAAAGCAGTGTTTAGGGTACCCACCTGGAGCAGTGACATTTTTAGCTAGCTTCTGCTAACCTCAGTTAACTTGTTTTTCCTTAAGATAATTAAATCTAAATACAAGTTAGAACATCATTGAAATTTTTTCAAAAAAGGAAAATTTCTGATGAAGCTTCTTAAGAACACTTTTTGGTGAAACTGAGACAAGCCCATTATTTGTTTATTTAATAAATTAACATAAAAAGTACCACCAAAAAAACAAAACAGAAGAGAAGAGAAAAAATTTACTTCAAATTCTACCAAGGGGAAGAAAGTCTTAACATTTGGTGAATATCATCTCATCTCCCTCTCTCTGATAGAAAGATAGCTAATTAGGTAAATTGAAACACTTTCACAAAAATAGAAACTTACTGTACACATTTTTAAATTAAAAGCAATATGTTTGATTTAAACTTAATAGGCAAAAAATTAAGATAAGACTGCAAAAATTGCTAAAGTTTGGCAGTAGTTTAGTTCATTACAAGTTACTTCAATTTCTAAAGTGGTGATCTGTGAAGATTTATGTATATATGTATGGGGAGATTTATGCCCAGTTTTGAAATTTCAGTGTGTGTTGATGTCCTGTGACCTTCTTCTCCCCTCCAGCTCTGCATTTCTTATGCTACTAATTTTACACTGACCACATTTGTAGCTTTTACATTCAGTTCAGGGCTGTCTTGCTGCTTCCTTTTACATCACTTCACCCACTTGGCTGCCATTGCTTGTCCTTCATTCACCATGGCTTATTTATAACAAGACAGTGATTCTCAACTCATGGATCACTGGGGAATTTGGTTAAAGTGCAGATTTCCGTGCAATGGGTCTGAGGTGCTGCTGCTCCATAAACCACATGTTGTTGATAGGTTTGCTCTTTTTGTTTACCCCTTAATTCTCCAGGTTCCATACTCTCAACCCTCCCGCCTCACCACCACGGTACCACACTGGTGCTACAGTCCCTGGATTTTAGCCTGCTTGAGACTGCTGGATTTTCTTGCCCATTAGTGTGTGTGAGGTGGGTAGCAGCCTGCCTGGGTTTAAGGCATAGGACATGCACCTCTCTTTGTCCCGAACTGTGACAATTGCTTCAATGTCCTTGACACTGGACATTGCTGTGGTCAGTGAAGAGAGAACCTGATTTTTCACCTCTTTTGGGGATTTTTTTTTCTCCATCTGGTTGTCCTAAGGATTCCTTCTTTATCCTTGAAGGTTTTTTTGACTTGTCAGAATATGTGTTGATTTGATCTTGGGATGTATGTTGACTTTTTCAAGTGGAAATCTTTCTCCCAATACCTTTGAGTGGTGTATAGTGCACCTCCAATGCCTCTTCCACAGAGCAGCAGTGAAACTGACACTGGGAATGCCCATGGATACATCTTCTGTTGCAGGCACTGTGAGCTATGACCCACTGAAGCTGTTATCTGCCTCCTCTGCTAGTGGGGGCTGGAGGAGACAGAGACAGCAACATGGAGAAGAGAACCCTCTGAGACTTTCCAATTTCCCTGCCTTCCCTGTAACTCAAGCCTCTCATGTCATTAGAAGGTGCAATGTTTGCCTTTGAAGAAATCCAGATCTTGGTTGATGTTCTAGGAGGTCGTGTCAACTTTCAGTGTTCTTCCAAATTCTACTGTATTTTCTATGTACTTTGTAGTGGGGGCTGCTTCTTTGTTTTAATTAAGGTTGATCTTTCTTCCCTTTCCACAAGAAAAAATAACACCTTTTCATTAGAGGCATATGGAAAGAGAAAGAGGCCTCCAGAAACAGCTTTGTTTCCCTCTGCCTTTTGTCTTGGTCAAGGCCAAGGTCTGGTTCATCTTATTACACAATTGATGTATTTTGCCTCCTGTTTTCCCAATTGACATGGCTAATAGGGTCAGGGAGATCTCTTGGCCAATAGCTTCCTGTAGCTCTGTCCCCAGCAGGTCAGTTGGGAGGTCTCCCTAAGTCAACTTACTCTTCTCTGCAAGTTTCCACTTGTTTTTCTGCAAAGGCAAATGATGAACTAGGAGAAACCACAGAACCTACTAACCCAGCTCACTGAATGAGTACCCCATGCACCTGTCACTTCATGTGCTATCCTTGACATATCTGGGCTTGCTTGGAAAATGGACTGTTGGCTGAAGTACTGCAGGGTGAGCAGAACCTCCCTTCTCCCATGTAATTTCAATCCCTGGCATCACAATAGTTGTAGCACTCAACCACTTTAGAGTAAAGGCCTGTCAATCTCCAAAATCATCCCAACTTTTACCCATTTAGGATGGTGCCCACTGAGGGTAGGGGATTTGTTTCCATTTGTTAGAAAGGAAAATTGAGAGCACAGAAGTGGGAATCACTGACCTACCTTGTTTATAAATAATAGATGACTGTAACCCCATTGCCTCAGGGCTTTAGTAATAGCTCTCGGAGAATTGAGGAAGGTACAGATGTTTGTCCCTGATGCACTCATGTGTTTGCAAACTCACGTGTGGTCTTCCCCTGCGGTGCACACCAGTGATGCTCGCCCCCCTCCCTAACCTCCCATGAGGACAGCTGCAGACTCAGTAACTGTCTGGAAGGGGTGGGGATGAGCAGATTGCAGTTACTGGAGGTAGCAGCCTGACCCACCATGCCACCACAGTGTGTAGCAGAGTCTGTATGTCAGAGAACACATGTGGGAGAGTCAGTGGCAAATTTAAGAACAAAGGAGGAGTAAGTCATTCTGTTGGACTGAGAATCCTGTGGCTAAGCTCCATGAAGAAAGAAAAGTAGTTTTTCCAGATCTCTGCTTGCAAGTACCTCTGTCCCCACCCCTAACCCATAGCTGGAATCACCCTAGACTTGTTAGGGTGCTTATCTTGTTTCCAAACATCTCCTCTGAGACAGTGTCCCACCTCCTTGGGGTGAACCAGAGGCTAAAGTTACAGTTTCAGCAGTCTTTCCTCTTGGCTGTGGATTAAGCACATTGTAAACACTAGATTGTAAACCTGACTCAGCTACACGTCAAGCAAGAGAGTGTATGCTTTCTTAAGCTTGACTACTTTTAAAAGTCCGATGGAGTAAAATCATTCTGGATATTGTGTGACTGCAGATGCATACCTGATATTGGTGGGGTAGAGGCACTGCCCAGAACCTGAGCACTCTTTCCTGTTCAAGGCAGGCGGAGTTGGGGTATCTACCTGGAACCTGGAGAAAGTTGGGATAGCTACAGGGCACAGGTTGTCTTTCTTCCTAACTGTGGGGAGCTAGGCCACAGTACCTGACCTCAGCTCAGCCACCTGAAGGCTCCTGACAATGACTTTGACTTTTAAGGAAACAACTCAGAGATTCTGGGAGGGTCGGGATATTTGCACAGCATTAAATTCAGCATCTGTTTCTGCATTAGGCAGAGGGGCCTCAGGAATGTCTAGCAGATGCAGACCCTCCCTACGGTGCTACCCGGACTCCTGCGCAGCCTTTTTGGTGATCCTGAGAACTGCTCCATCGCTTTCCAAAAGGCAGCCTTCCTTGTCCATTTCCCTCATTTAACCACATCAATTTTTGTGGCTTGCCGCCAGGAATCCTCACTTACACAAGAATGATGCTGAGTTTGAGTTAGCCAGCTGTTTCCTAGGAGAAAGCTGCTCCTAGCAGGAAGACCATACCTGACAGTGCATGCAGAAATGCCCTTTATTCAGCAAATAGCTATGGGTTGTGTACAGAGGTCCAGCACTGTGCTAAGTACTAGGAAATGTGCGCCCTCGTGGAGCTTATGCACTGGTGGAGGGGATATGCCTGTCCAGCTTCAGATTGCTGCTCCAGATGGCCCCCTCTTTGAAGGCTGCCTGCCGGTGGCTGGGAGGGATGTGTCATTCATTCACAGAGCAGGCACCATAGTCCTTGGTGGAGGCCAAGAAAGGCCCTGGCTTTCCACACTGGCAGTTCACCTCTAGCCCTGCTTTCATGTCGCATAAATTGCCTCTTTTATGGGTTGTTATAGCTAGTCTAGTTTTTGATTTTTGGTTTTATTTTTCTCTCTTCTTATTTAATAGACCTCAAGAGGGGCAGAATTGCTGGTCACAGCCAGTCACAGATTTGCCCCATCTTTAGGGGGAAATGGTGCTGGCTGCTGTGTGTGTATATGTGTGTGTGGGGGGGTAGGGGGGTGTGGGCGTTGGTGGCAATTTTAGGCAGTCCCCCTGCACTCTGGCCCAGGCTCTGGTTCCAGCTCCTCTTTGCATGGCCGTCCCGTTTTTACTCTGAGTCAGACCACATCCTTCTGCATGTAGGATCGGGTTTTGTGCTATCTAGTTCTGTGCTATTCTTGCTGCCTTTCCGTGCCTATGTCTCCAGCCCTAGAGTCACTGGGCCTCTCAGTGTCCATCAGCCTGAGCCTTGGACTCCTCGGCTGCATACTGCTGACATAGCAGCCCCGGCACGCCCCTGAGACCAGGCAGGAAAGGACTCTCTGTAAAAATAGAGCACTCATCCCATAGCACTGCTCCAGGGGTTCTTACCTGTCTGGATTTAATTAAGGCCTGGGAGTTTTTAAAGGAAAATTGAGGCCAGACCCCACCGCTCACCTGCCCTTCTGAATGAATTGAACTGAAAGTAGTATGGGCAGTGGTATTTTAAAAATCTTCCTAGGTGGGGGCCTCCCTGGTGGTGCAGTGGGTTGAGTGCCACATTGTGAAGCATCCATGGCACAGCTGCCTGAGTCCGATCCCCAGCCGGAAGGGGTCCCACATGGTGCAGCAGACCTCTCCTGTCTTGCCCGCTGTTCCCCTCAACAGTATATTTCGGTTGATCTGACTATTCTGCTCCCTGCTCTGTCTCTGGTAATCCTCTCACCCCTCGCACTTCTGACCTGTACCCCAGCTCTTGAATGATAAATAAATAATTAAAAATATTCCTAGGTGATTCCCAGAGCTTCCAGGTTTAAGAAGCACTGTTCTAAGGCCCCCTCTCCTCACCTTACCCCCACCTGGGACAATCCTTCAAGGGGGAGCCATAAAATGGTCAGGAGGAAAAAGGTTTCAGTCAGAAGCAGATCATAAGAAAACAAGAGAAGAGTAGTGGACTTGGCTGGCATTTCTGTGGCTGGGGAGGGTTGGGGGAGGCAAGTGTCAGGAGCCTAAGAGTGGGAGCTGACTCTGTAGCTCTGCCCACATGTAGCCATAATCCTGATGCATGTCTATAGCAAGAGTCATATAATTGTTTTTACTTGTTTTTAATGGAGCTGCCCTTTAGCCATGCTCTGGATGCCTTCTTCTGTATTGGGGATGGTTGGGGATGGAGGGCTCAGCAACAGAGCAAAAAGCATTTCAGCAAAAAGACCAGCTTGAGACAATGACTGAGAAGGAAGAGGGGAGAAAAGAATTCCTGTGACTGGGGAGATTTTAGATGGGTAATCTGGAAAGGCTTCTATAAGGATGTGATACCTGAGCCAAAGGCAGAAAATGAGAATCCAAACATGCGTGTGTGGGAAGAGCATACAGGCAGAGGACCCAGCGGGTGCGAAGGCCATGGAGTGGGATGATCTGGGCACACGAATGACCAGGATGCACAGGGTGGCTGCATCACTGTGAAGGGGAGAGTGGTCCAGTGATGTTTGAGAAGCGGACACGGGTTGGGGGGTGTCAGCCTGTCGGTGGCTCTCCATTTGCCTTTCCGACAAGTGGAGATGGCACTGCTCCTGTCAGCACCATTGTGCCCCAGCCTAAATGGGTAGAGGTGTGTGTGATTTTGGAGACTGGAGGGTTGTATGCTGAGGTGGGCAGGCGTCAGATCTATTGTGATGTCTGGACTGGAGATCACATTGAAGAAGGAGGCTCTGGTCACCCTGTGGGGCTTCCAGCCAAAGGATCTTGCTCTCCAGTAAAGCCCCAATATATAATGGTAGCCCATGAGGTGACGTGGATATGGCTGTCACCCAAGGATCTGGGCCATTGGTTTGGTGGTTTGACTTTCTTCTGATTCTCCATTTGCCAATAATACAACCCTTGCAAAGAAGCAAGCTTGAACTAAAGTTTATTTGCCCTGTAAGTGTGAGCAAAGTCATTGGAGGGTTTGGGGAGGGGATCAAATGCTGTGACTTTAGGAAATAATAATAAAAATAACAATAGCCTCTACCCTGGCCAGTGTGTTGGAGAGCAGAGGGCAGTGGAGGCAGAAGGGAAGAGCACCAGAGGCCTGAGGCTGAGAAGGGTTGGTTGGCTCTTCTCTGGCCACCTAGCTTGTGACTGGCAGGCCGAACCATATCTAGCATCCTGCACTGCCCAGTGCTGCCAAGTCAGGCAAGCACAGTGCCCTAGCTGCTCACACCAGGCCTCTGAATCCTGAGTGGCAGTGTCCTCCCTCCCAGGACTCAGGCTCCTCCCACTTGCTGGAAAAATCAAAAGCATTTTACTCTCTTCTTTCAAGAACAAAATAAGAATTTCTCTAGGTAATCATTGACTTCACCCCATCCCTTTGTTGCCCTTCCATTAAGATGTCTGTCATGCTTATCTCTCAGGACGCTGGCCAGGAGTATTTCTTCACTCTATGGAGTCCCAGTCAGTTGTCTCACTGGCCCAGGCCTCAGCTGGCCCAATGGGGAAGGCCTCAAAACACGCAGGGGAGGAGGAGGGAAAATAGGCCATCTGGGAAAGATAACTTAAATTTAAGCCTTACCCTATCAGAATGAAAATAAGTTATTTTTATGTGAGTAAGTATTTGTTGCTGAATTAAATATAAGTACATGGCACTTCTCCTAATTCACAGCTCCAGCCTGAGAGCTGAGGTGGCCTGCCCCATCCCAGCTTCCGTGAGCCACGCTGGCACTGCTGCTTCTGCCCGCTCCGTGCTCATCTGTCTTGGCTGTCTCTCCCAACTTTGTCAAATGTAACGTGAAAGAAAGGGAAATTAAAAGAAAACAAAAGAGAGATTTTTCTGAGAGGGGAAATCAGATTTATCCTGAGGTAATTAAATGTGTAGGAAACCAAGAACAAAGGATTGCAAACAGTGTATTTGCGAGCGAGAAGGAGAATAAATCATTATTTCCAGGCAGCCAGAGCCCTCTGATGAATCTTAAATTTAGGTGCCTGTGAGGTGCAGTTGGCAGGGGAAGCCAGTCGTGGGCTTTGTGTGTCTGTGACTAAGTGCCCAGGTGTTCCCCGTGTATGCAGATCGTCACTTCCCACAGCTCCCACAGAGCCTGGGCCGCCTCAGGGGGAGAGCACCCAGTGAGTCCCTCCTATCAGCTGGGAGAGGAGAACACTGCTCTCACCTCCTTGTAGAACTGCCTCAGCCTGTCACCTGAACATCCAAGGAACACTGGACTCTTATTTTTTCTGTCTAACCAAATGGAGGCTGAACATGTTGGGGTCAAAACTCTCTCTCACTCCCCAGTGTCCACCAAGGGGACTGGCCTATTGTGGTCACTCAGTGTGTATGTGTGTGTGTGTGTGTGTGTGTGTGTGTTAAATGAATGAGCACAGACTGGACCACCCATGTTGAGACACCTGAATGTCATCTTTCACCTGTGATCTTTGACAGGTGATTACACCCTGGTTGTAAGATGGGGTGTGATTGGGCCCTAGGGTACAAAAGAGGAGGGGAAGCAGTGAATAGGAGGTAAAGCTTAAACTGGGCCTGACAGATGGACCAGTATGATGTAAAGGATGAGAAACACCTCTTCAGGTTTTTATGAAGACCCCTGCAAGAGTGTGCTTGGACTTCCAACAGTCACCCCCTCTTCTTCTTGCTTTCCCCAACTTACACTCGGGGAGGAGTAGGTCCTCTGAGAGACAGTGCTGGTAAGTGGCCAGCAAGACCTTTCAGCTATTACGCTGGAGGTGCTGAACTAGAACTGACCTCTTTGGGGGGCTCCAGAGGGAGAGTTGACACAGCTCATGTGACAGCCCTCCTGCCTATGGGGCCCTGCTGGTGCTTAAGTCCCTTTTTTTTTAAAGATTTATTTATTTATGCATACAAGAGCTGGGGTACAAGCCAGAGTTGCGGGAGGTGAGAGAATTCACCAGATACAGAGTAGGGAGCAGAACAGGCAGATGGACTGAAATACACTGCTGAGGGGAGCAGCAAGAGAGGCAGAAGAGGTCTGCAGCACCATGTGGGTCCCCTCCCTGGCTGGGAACTCACGCTGCTATGCCTTGGATGCTTCACAGTGTAGCACTCAACCCTCTGTGCCACCAGGGAGGCCCTTAAATCCCTTCTTTACTGCTTCCTACTCTTCCCCAACAGTCAGCTCAGATGTCACTTCCCTTCCCTCTTGGCACTGCAGTCTCACTCCATCCAAAAGGACACACTTGCTTTTTCTGTGAAGTTTTCCCCACTCACCCAGCTTCATAACAACCTCTTTCTCCCTTGAACACATGGATTCTTGAAGCCTTGGTTAACATGGTAACCACTGTCCACCCTGTATCATGGTTACCCCAATCAACCTCTTCCTACCACCCTCCTGTCCACGAGCCATGTAGGACACAAATAGCATCTCATCCACTAACAAGTAGCTGCTGAATAAATGCTGGGCTCATTTCCCTTACAGGTCACTTTCTTATCACTTTTTAAGTGATGCTGTGTGACAGAGAGTGCACATGGGCTTTTCATGATGTTCTGCTCAATGCTGGACAGGAGTGAGTCTTGCCAGCTGATAGGGACTGAAGAATAGAAATTCCAGGCTGAAGTGGCACATTGGACGGGCTAATACAGAGGGGCCAGGGGACTGGGCAGCCTGAGAACTGTGTGTTCAGAGTGATAATGCCCATTTACCAAGACCTAACCCCCACAAACCACCTAGCCAAGCTCTGCACCCCATACCACATTTCCCAAATCACAAACCTTTGGCTCCAGTATAGGAGGGGTCTGAGCAAGGATCCACTCTTTCTCTTCCAGATGCCTGATATTCTACCATGAGATATTCTTTTCTTTTTTATTGTGATAATTTACATATAACATACACCTTGCTATCTTAATCTTTTAAAGAGTATATTCACTGGGATTAAGTACATTCCTATTGTCATGCTGCCACCACCACCCTCCATCCCAGAACTTTTCATTTGCAAAACTGAAACTCTATATTCATTAAAAAAAACTCCCCTGACCCCATCCCCCAGCTCCTGGCGCACCATTTTATCTGCCCTTTCCCCCATGCCCCAGGCTTTAGTGACGAGCTTTTTGCTCTGTTTCTGTGTTACTGTGAGCTCGGAGATTTTATGTATGTGTATTTCCCTCCACATATAAATGAGATCATATGGTATATTTTTCCCCGAGTCTGACTTATTATATCACTTAGCATAATGTCCCCAGGTTCATCCATGTTGTCACAAATGTAGAATTTCCTTCCTTTTTTAGAGACTGAATAATTTCTTTCTCTCTCTCATTCTGTCTGTCTGTCTCCCTCTCCATACACACACATTTTCTCTGACCATGAGACATTTTTTTCACCGACTCTGAAGAATCTTTAACTTTTTTTAGTGTATCAGTTTTTTTTTTTCAGTATTATTTTTTATTGAGATAATGTTGGTGTATAACATTGTATATGATTCAGAAGTATAGGCTCACAGCTCTTCAGATGTATGTTTACCACACCACACCTACCACCTCATGTGCTCCTTGATAGAATAAATGTCATTTGGATAAAAAAAACCTTCAGTCTATCAATGCTGCCAGCTTTGCTATGCCTTCAGAGACTCCTCACAGATAAGAAGCCTAGATGAGCTGGAGCAAATTGGTGGAGGACCCTTAATCCATGCTATGGTATGAATGTATGTATTCCCCCCAGAATTCATATTCCCCTAAGGTGATGACATTTGGAGATAAGGGGTCTTGAGGTTGGCGCCTCAAAAGAATAGTGCCTTTATGAAAGAGAATCCAGAGAGCTTCTGTGCCCCTTTGGCCATGTGAGAACTCAATGAGAACCTGCTACCTAGAACAGGACCTTCATCCCACCATGCTAGACTCTCATTACCTACCTGCTCCCTCCAGAATTGTGAGAAGTAAATTGGTGTTGTTTATAAGCTTCCCTGTGTGCAGTGTTTTGTGATAGAAGTCGACAAAGACTGAGACTACTGTGCTGGTCAGGGAGAAGGCCATGTCCAGGAGGGTGGGTGGACCTTTAAAATTGCCTCCTCTCCAAAACCCTGGAAGCAAGGAAAAGGTGAATGTGTGAAAATCAGGTACCATTTTTATTTATTTTTAAAGATTTATTTATTTATATATACAAGAACTGGAGTATAAACCAGAGGTGTGGGGGGTGAGAGGATTCACCAGAGGCAGAGTGGGGAGCAGGGCAGGTGGACTAATTGAAATACACTGCTGAGGGGAGCAGCGGGTGAGACAAGAGAGGTCTGATGTGCCAAGTGGATCACCTCCCTGGCCTGCTGGGGATTGAACTTGTGCTGCAGTGGCAGGCCATAGCTTGCCAGCACTGTGTCTTTAACCCTTGCACCACCAGGGAGGCCCTGCAGGTACCAACTTTAAAGGATAATATTGCAGTTATTCATCTCTCTAGCTAAAGACTTGTCTGTAGATGCATATTTCAGAAAAATATAATTCTTTACAATTAAAGAAATAAAATATGCCTACTGCAGAAAACATTGATAATATGGAAACTATATAGAAAAAAAATGAAATTCACCCCATAGGTCACCATCTAGAAATTATTTCTCCCAACCCTTTGGTGTGTTTTATTTTAGTATTGTGTGTGCATGGGATCATATTGTAGCAATGTTATATCCCTTATCCATTGAACATTACATTGTAATCATTTTCCCTGTCATTAAATTTATTTGAAAACATCATTTTTAATGGCTGCATAATATTCAGTCTTGTGGCTGATCCATAATTTATTTAACCATTTCTCCCTTTTTGAGCATTTATATACATTATAATTTATGGATATTGTAAATACCCACAAATAATGATGCTGTGAGCATCCTTGAATAAATCTTTGGGCAGTTTGTGCTTATTTTTTTAAATAAGATGGATTTAAGATGGAGTCGCAGCCCTGGAATAAAAAGGGGTTGTATTTGGTAATGGGTCTGGATGCCTTTTCCCAAGTTGCTTTCCAGCAAAGTCTCCAGTGAAGGCTTTGCCACAGGAAATGAGAATGAGCTTGTTTTGGCACCTTCCTGTGCATTGAACATCATTATTTGTTAAGTCTTTGTCAACTTGGTAGAATAAATTCTGTTCATTAGTTTATTAGTTTATTATCTGTTCACTGATTTGGCTCCATTTTCCAATGGATTACCAATGTTCCACTTATAAGTGTTCCCCATATGTATCAAAATTTTTAATATTTTCCCAAATACATTATAAATATTTCTCCCAATTGGTAACTTGCCATTAAATTTTTATAGCAGTTCTATTGAGATATAACTGACATACCCTACAAATCACTCCATTAAAGTACACAATTTAGTGGTTTCAGAATATTCATAAACTTGTATGTCCATCACAATGATTGATTTAAAAATATTTTCAGGATCCCCAAAAGAAACCTCATAATCATAATAGTCACTCTTCTTTTCACCCAAATTTTTTTTTCCCCTCAGCCCCTGGAAACCAATAACCTCTTTTTTATCTCTGGATTTGCCTATTCTCAGCATTTTATATAAATGGAATCATAGCACGTATGATCTTATGTAACTGGTTTCTTTCACTTAGCAGAATGTTCTCAAGGTTGTAGTATGTCTCATTACCTCATTTTGTCATTAAATTTTGCTTATGATGTTTAGTAGTGGAAGCTTTAAACTCTTATGTACGGAATGTTTTCAGCTTTTCTTGTGATCCTACCCCTCTCTCCCAGAGTGTTATGCGTAGACTGCCCTTCAGTTAAATTTACAATTATATTTTCTGCTGGTTATTTTTAAACTGCTTCATTAAAACATTAGGATAATTAAATTTCAAAGTAATATATGGATATAATCCTGTTTTAAATGACTTTCGCTTTTATATTAACTCTTCAACCCACCTGACATGTCTTTTAGTAAATAATAATAAGGTGAACACCTAATTTAATTTTTTCCCCAGTAGCCAATTGTCCCAATGTGTTTCTATTCCATCTACTTATATCACTTTCTTTGTAATTTATTAAAGTCTTAAGTGTATTTGGGTATATTTCAGGGTTCTCCTATTCCAGTGCTCTGTTTATCAATCATTGCACCAACTATGCTTTACAATTCTAACGGTTATAAAATAGGGTACAGTCTGCTTACAGTTACTACCGCTCTTTTCTTTTTACAAACTTAATTCCTTGACCATTCATTTAACCAGAGAATCTTACATTTTTTTCACATTTATTCACTATATATATTTTACATCTGTGCAATGTTTGCTTTCTCATTTTTCATCTGTGCAATGTTTGCTTTCTTCTCTCAGGTGCAGTCCCCATAAAATTCCCACTATCAATTCACCTGTGCAAGATCACCATAGTCTCTTGTACTCTTCCCTCCTGTTTTGATCCCTCTCCCTCTCCCTCCCCTGCAGAATGTCTGTTTTATGGTTGCCTGTTAATTGTGTGGGGTTTTTTTTTTTTTTTTGTTTGTTTTTTGGATCAGGAAAAAATAATAATATATATTAGATTATTTTGTCATCAGTTTTTCCTCTTTTAACAGTACCTTTGTGCCACCAGTCAACCAGTCTCTGGTCATTTATTTTTGTCATGTTTTAAACTTATCTATTAATTTGTGAATTGATTATACTCAGTCTTCCATCCAGGAGCATGTCTCCCCATTTTATCAAATCTCATTTTATATATTTCAGTAATGTTCTTAATTTTCTTCATTTTACAGTGACAATCTTGGGCTATTCTGAAATCTCTGATTGCTTTTGATATTTTTTTATTACTGTTTTGAGGAAATTTTTAAAACTGGTTATTTCTGGTATTAAAGGAGATTCTTTTTTCCTTTTTATGGTCTATAGAACCCTCTTTTATAATTATAAGATATTTTCCAGTTGTTTCCTTTGCAATTTCTATGTCTCTAATCATACTGTCCAAAGCAATGATTATTTCTTCTTTCCTTTCTAATAGTTACATCTCTAATTTCTGTTTCATTTTTTATTGCCTTGGTCTGATCTTCCAGAAAAGTGCAAAGCATTAGTGAGAAGGGAACAAATTCATTTTCTTCTTAAATTTAATGGAACTTACTTTAGTTATCTCATTACATAGGATAGCATAGGTTTAAAGTAAAAAACTAGGCAGAAAAATAATGTATACTTACTTGCAAAAATAGTAAGGAGGAATATATTCAGTGTGTTTTGAGATAAGCATATTTCTTTCTTTGTTGCTCAATTGACAAAAGGATATAAAATGGTATTTTCAATGTTTAGAATAAAACTTCCTTGGCCATGGTAATGTTGTATTTGGTTTATAGTGCTTTTACCCAAATGCTCCCATCTTTATTCATATGTAAATTTTTGTTTTGTTTTTCAGCTATATTGGTAAGTTTTGGTGTAAGGTTTGACAGCATAAAATGAGCTAGATAGAATTTTATAGTTTTTAGATGCATAGGACAGTTAATCTAGCGTGGAGTTAGTTTTTCGTTTCATAGAAGTTAGGCAGAGTCCCCTATAAAAATATTTAGTCTTAGAATTTGTTCCTTTTCTCAGTCTGCCTTCATAATTGATGTTTATAAAGTTTTTATTTTTCCCTGTGTCACACTTTGATAATTTATGTCTTTCATGAAAACTGTTCAATTTCTTGAGATTTTTCAATTTATTAGAACAATGCTGTACAGATTTTTAGAACTAGAAGAAAATGCTGTGTGTCTGGATGTATGCCTTTTCTTACTATTTATATTATTTCTTTTCTGTTATTTTCATTATTTACAATAATAAAGAGAGGGCTTTATATTTAAATGGGCTTTATCACTTACCTCCAGCTTCCCCATTCTTAGATTCTTCATTTTCATTCATCACTAAGTCTGGTGGAGTGTATATTCAAGTAATACTTTCTTTTTTTTTTTTTTAAAGATTTATTTATTTAGGCACACAAGAGCTTGGGTACAGGCCAGAGTTGTGGGAGGTGAGAGGATTCACCAGAGAGGATTCACTCTGGATTCACCAGAGTGGGGAGCAGAACAGGCAGATGGACTGAAACACACTGCTGAGGGGAGCAGCCGGCGAGGCAGGAGAGGTCTGCTGCATCATGTGGGTCACCTCCCTGGCCTGTGGCAGGGATCAAACTTATGTTGCAGTGACTGCAGTTTCCTTCATAGTGCTTTGCTTAACCCACTGCGCCACTAGGGAGGCCCTCAAGTAATACTTTCTTTTCTAAATGACATGTTTTAATTGTGCAATTCATGTTTGTTTTGAGATATCTTTGTTGCTCCACATTTAGACAATGTATCGATTGAATATAAAATTTCTGGCCACAGCCATTTTCTGCAAAACTCAGTGGGTGTTGCTGACTAATGTCTTCTGTTCTTGCCTTTGTGCTTTTACTGAGGTGGTTGATGCTAGTCCTTTAGGAGTTATCTAGGTTTGATGTTGTTTGTTTTGCTTTTTCTCTTGTGTGAGTACTTGTTGATTTTGAAAACTCCTTTGGCCTTCAAACTTAGTGTATTAACGGATATGTGTGTGTGTGTGTGTGTGTGAGAGAGAGAGAGAGAGAGAGAGAGAGAGAGAGAGAGAGAGAGAGAGATTTTCATTCTAATTGGAAAGCAAGCAATTTATTTATCTTAAAATATATCTCCCATACAGTATAGAAGTTTTTCTCATCATGAAACTACTGATTTTTTGGTCCAGGTAATTCTATGTTCAGGAAACTGACCTGCGCATTGGAAGGTGTTTACTGCATCAATGGCCTCTACTTACCACATGCCAGTATCATCCTCTCAAGCTGTGACAGCCCAGATGTCTCCAGACATTGCTAATTGTTCCCTAGGAGGTAAAATTGCCCCCTGCAGAGAATTTTTGCAGCAGGGGGCTGTAGGAACTTGTGTTTTGAACTCAGGTACAGGAACTCAATATCCTCTCTAGTTGAATTCTATTTCAAGAAGACAAAAAACAAAACAAAACATAGATATACCTCAGTCTGTGTTTCAGTTCTGCTTCCATATCTTTTTAATTGATGGAAATCCCTTAATATTTAGCACTATATCAAGTTGTAGTTAATGTAGTGGGTTTTGAGCTTTTGTCTAGTTGTCACTGGTCTTTTTAGTGGGAGGTGGGGAGAAGCCGTTCAGGCTGAGCAAGCTGGCTGCTGTTTTACACCATTCTCCTTTGTTGTGAATTTTCTCACTCTCTGCATTTTTATACTCAAACCCTTTAAAAAATAATTCGTGTTTCTTAGGGGAATTGTTTTTAATATATATGTTGATGTTTCAGGTGAATATATCACTGGTCCAGGCTGTATTTTGGGATGCTCAATGAAGTAGTTCATGCCGAACTACGCTGAAAAATGGCCCCTCTGCAGCCTTAAATATGTGGCCTGCTCTTTCAGACCACCCTGTGCTTGTTCAGGCCACTCCACAGATGCTGGCTGAGCCCAGCCATGCCGGTGGCTGCACCCAGTCAATTCTAAAACCAGGCAGTGATGACTCAGTTGAGGCATGGTGTAAAAACAGTTTGGCTGCATCCCTTTTGCCCCACCCTCATCTCAAGAGACTTGGGAAAAACAAAGAAACACTTCCTTTCCAGTATTGTTAATTTTCACGTCACTAACTGTGCAGTGGAATGAAAACAGGGCCCTACTGTAACTCGAGTTGTGAAAATACGACGTTCACATCTTCCACTTTAGTCCCAGAGAGGGAAAGTTCCAGTTAATCTGCTAAATCCACCTTTCCTGAAACCTTTCAACGTGTGGTTTAGAAACAAGGACAGACATGGCTTGAACTTAAGAAGTGTGTGGGTTTTCAGTGGGAGTGGAGCCTTTTCATTTGGCTTCTGTCCTTTGCACCCCAGGGGGTGTGCTGGCATCCGCTTCTTCTGTAGCTTAGTGGACCCACGTGTGGGAATGTCATTCAACAGCTTTTTATTTTTAAAATTAATCTTTATTTTTTTCAAAATAGCATTAAAATTTTAATTAGTATAGAAATGAAAAAACATCAGTCTCCTGCCCACTTCCTTCACTCCATCCTATTCCCTGACATTTTGTTTTTATATTTATTTCCATTTTTGAATTATATGATAATAATGCTATTTACTGTTACCAATTTTGACACTATCTTTTGACTGCACTTTATGGCTGCTGAAGATTTGACTCCTCTTGTTTTGCTAATGTCTGTTCTATTACTCTAATAATGTTCTATAATCTGTTGGCTTTCTATGGATATGTGAGACTCTGAGATATTTCTCTTTGTGTAATATGGAACATACCTGTATTTGTTTTGTTGATATCTTACAGCTTTTTGGTTAAATCCATATCGTGTTTACATGATTATATCTGCAATTACTTTTCAATGCTGAGTCAAGCAGAGTTATAGGGTTATTGTCTTTCTGACATACTTTCCATAAAATTTGAGATGATTTCATCATTTATTTAATTTTCTAGGCACTGTGTTTTCCCCCACAAACTCAATATAAAAACATCTGTGCAATAATAACCAGTATTATTTTCTAAATGCTCAGAAGATTCAATTGATTATCTGATGCCTTTTGGAAATCCTCTGTTCTCCTGCTTAAATCCTGCTTCCAGTCCTGATGCAGTTTGTCTCGGGACTTTTCTTTGCTCATTTCTTACATTGCCTCCTCTGTTTTGAGTCTTTTGTTCTCACCTTTATTGGTTTACTCTCTTGTTTAGCTTGAAAGCACCCTTCAGAAATTTCTTTTAAAAAGGTGCCTGGGTAGTAAATGCTTTGTATCCTCACATTTCCGAAAAGATTATTCTACTCGTGTACTTGATTGATTGGTTGGCTATGAATTCTAGGTTAAAAATAAATTGAAGGTTGATTTGGCTTCTTTTACATGTCAGTGCTGCATTGGGATTTAATGACATTCTGATTTTCCTTGCTTTGTGTTTTATTAGGTTTGGTTTCCTTCATTGAAGGCTTTCAAGATCTTCTACCTTATCCCTGGGATTCTAAAATTTCATGCTTTTTTATAAAACACATTACCTGGCACTCAATGGGTATTTCAGTCGATGTCAGATGTTCTCTGTTCTTACGGATTTTACTCTAGTGTTCTTTTGATCATCTTTTTCTGTTTCCTTCATCTCTCTAGTAGGTCAGAATGAGACCTCCTAGAAGGTTCCTCTAGTTTTTTAAAGTAATCTTTCCCTAATTTCCCATCTCTGATTTTTTTTCTTATTATTTTTTCTCCCCAGCTGCATCATACAACCATTTACTGATTACTGATTTTTTTATTTTCTAAGACCTATTTCTTTTCATAGCATCCTATTCTTTTTTCATGAGTATAATGTCTTCCATTATTTCTGAGGATATTTTTTTTTAATATTAGATATTTCCTTTATTTCCCTGCTTTGCTTCTTTTTCTTCTGGATCCCTTATCTGTTTGTAGGCTTTGCTATACTATGTTGCAGAATTAAAAGACATATCTGAGTATCCAGGCCATCTGTTCACATTTTAGCATGTGGCACTAAAGATGATAAAGCATTCCCTGTAAATGTCTGGGCTGCTGATGGATGGGTGGCACTGTTGGTGGTCAGATGGTGAGATGACCAATTCACTGGCATTGGTATCCAGAGATCTTTCACTGGGTGCCCT
The DNA here is from genome assembly GCA_019455555.1 of Galemys pyrenaicus. Lineage (NCBI taxonomy): Eukaryota > Metazoa > Chordata > Mammalia > Eulipotyphla > Talpidae > Galemys > Galemys pyrenaicus. The sequence goes on from JAGFMF010011876.1 coordinate 1,297,204, forward strand.
CCAGTTTCTCAAGAGAAGATGTCTATACTCAGCTGATAGACTGAGGATTATCTGCCTGCATGAAGCTTTCCCCACCCTATACTCTCCTGGACTCTACCTTCAAAGAGTTCCAGTGATCAGTGGTTCACATGGCCTCTCTAGAATCATAGTCAATCATAGTCATTCCTTAGTGTCCATTCCCTCTTCAGAAATGTGAATAGACTGTCTCCTTGCTGGTGCTCCTTGTCTGTGAGGGATCGACACCTATTTCTGTCATTTATTATTATTTTAGCGGGGATTCAGAAGGTAGAGTGGAGAAACGTGTTTGAATCAGAGATAGGTAGAATTTGAGGCAAAAAGTTCTTTGTGTTTGAAGACTAGCACACTGGGGCAGGGAAGTGGAACCTGGAGCTGCTACCAAGAAAGAATAAGGGTGGATGGACTTCGTTGCATGGTTCAGGTGTGTTGAGGCAGGGGATAGCAGGGGATTCCTTTCCTGCAGTGTGCAATCAGGGCAGAGTCTTGAGTTTGCTTATAGGCTGAGGGATAGACTCAGAGAACTTAAGGCCAATGCGCATCTTGAAGACAGGAAACCGTGTGCCCCAGGGGAAAGGTCACTTGCCCTGGGGATCACCCTGGAAATCAGTTTCCAGAATTAAGCATTAACGCAGCCCTGCAGAAAACAAGACACATGCTCTTTCTGATAATAGTTCAGTGGTCTCAATCCTCCTAACTGTAAAGTGGGGAGAATGTTTTTCACCTCCGAGGGCATGTGGCTGTGAAAAGTACAACATCCAAAGTGGTTGACGGCTTTAAGAAAGCAACTTCTGTGATTGAGAACCTACTTTGTGTCAGGCCCAGCATGAGCGATTGCACTCACATAAATCCTCTTTCACAATGGGTTTTAATATTCTGCTAGGAAGATGGCAGATAGCTAGAGTCAGGGTAGTATCCTTAAAAAATGAGGAACTGCTGTTTCTGAATAAATTGTTTGCAAAGAGGTTGAGAGAGGGAATCAGGAAATGAAGAAGAATAAATCACCAGCTATTTCCTGTTGAATCAAGAAGGTTCCATCCAAGTCCACTGTGCCCCGCCTTGGCCCCTCAAGTGCTCAATAATGTGTCACAGACTCAGAGAATTTAGTTGCAAGAAGGGGGGCCCTGAAAGGTTCTAGCAAATGCTTGCTTTGTGGATCCTGCTGCAGAGGAGCGATTGTGCCGCACGCTCTCCCTCACACCATTAGTGTCAAACCTTCGTCAATATTTAAACATTCATTATTCAGAATTTCATTTCTCTACTCTTTTTTTTTTTTAACTTGGAGAAGGCAAGAAAAACAAGACTAGCAGCTGTATTCTGTATTTCTATAGGAAAGAAATGAGCCACTTCAAAGCCGAGCTGATTTACTGGATAAATATATATTTAAGCATTTGGGGACTTTAAATGTATATGATTTACCAGAGAAATAGGGGGGCATCCTTCAGAATCCACTATGCAAAGATATATTGACACAATTTCAACTGTATGGTTATGTCTCTGATAAATCAGCTTTCCTCCTCCAGACCTTCATGGTCCACTGGAGATAAAATATGCACCTCCCATCTGGGGAGGGCAAGGGGCAGGCAGGCAGGCTGAGAAGTGCAGTTAGGTTTGCCTGAAGGATCTCACAGGGGAAGTGCCTGCATGGCACAGAAAGCTCAATCTGGGACTCCTGTGGGAGGGCTGCAGGCTCCTGGCTGTGCGTTGTAGCTGGGGTTTGCAGTCCATGAGAGGCAGGTGCTGTCTTATAGGGGAGAGGGCTTGGAGGCTGAAATCTTGTACAGGAAACAGGAAATGGTGAAATGATAGCTTTAGTGCCTAAGCCAGGCTGGCTCCCAAGTCAAACACAGGACCTGGACAGGTCCTGCCATGTGACTCACCTGGAAAGGTGCTGCATGCAAACCTGGGTGACTGCTGAGGCAGCTGTTGTGACTCCTGGCAGCAGGTGCTTTCCAAAGTCACTACAGGGGGCTGTGGCTATGCAAGCAGATGGGGATCCCCAACCCTGGTGCTGACTGTTAAGTGCAACATCTCATTCCCTGAAGTCTTGTGACCTCACAGGGAGGGAAGCTAGAGGATGGTCCTGCCCATAGGACGAAGCGGGACATACAGCCAGGAGGGAGGAGGGTAACTAACAGAGAGGCTATTGGGCAGAGCCGAAAAAGAATAGAGAGAATGTCTGAACAGGGCAGGCCCAGAAGGAGACCAAGCAATCGCATAGAATTCAGGCTGGAGAGTCTTTCCACAGGCACCCGTGTTACTGTGCCAGTAACAAGGAGTTTCTAGAGCCACCTCTGGACTTGTCTTCCATGGCCACATTCTGAGCTCATTCTTCTAAACCCACAGGGCTTGGAATCAACATGACCTGAGATCTAGGGTCCTGCTGTTCACAGAGCATGACATGAGTCATGTCAAACAACCCCTCCTCCTTCCCCTGACCTCCCACATCAGTGTCTGCAAGGGAGGCTGCACACAAGGCTGCCTTCTCCCTTGTGAAGGGAACATGGTGTCCCTCATCTGCAAGACATAGTCTGCTGTCCTCACACAGGAAAATAGTGAGAGGGATCGCCTTCTTGCTCATGGAGTTGGGATTTGGCTTTCTAGTTCCACAAATGGGCGTGCTAGACTTGCACAGGGAAAACAGACAATTCTGTATTCCAAGCCAGTGTTTACAATAATTATATACAATGGTAAATGGAATTGAGGAAAGTGAATGACCTTTAATTAGGAGGTTTTTTAATTTATAAAGTACATCCTAGGGAGCACATGAGTGGGCAGTTAAGGACGGAGTTTGAAATGCAGCAGGCTCTACATTTGGACATGGTCTCCCATTCAACACCCTGCCCCTCACCAGCATAGCCACCCTCACACCCACACTCACAGGTGTGGTTACTGTTGTTGGAAAAGGCTGGGTCAACTGGCTACTGGGTTCTATCGGCCTTGAGATACTATTTCAGTACCTCCTGCTACCACAGGCTCCTTTGTATGATGTGTGAGTCACAGGCCCTTCCAAAGCATGTTTGCCAGTGGCAAGGGTGGGGTGATCAGTCCACACAGAGGATTGTAACATTCCCGAGTTGTACTTCCACCAGAAAGACAAAACTGGTCTCTAGAGAGGTTAGTTCTCAGGACTTGTTTCAGGCTTCTGGTCTGGTCAAGATCACAGGTTTGAGAAAAGAGGAAATCCCATTAGGAGTTAATAGTCATTTCCCCCTTTGTCCATCCTTCCATCCACCCACCTGTCTCTTCATACATTCCACATACATCCCCTGAATTCTCTCAGGTGGATGCCAGACTTTGGGGGAAAATGCTGAGGACACAGGGGTGAGAAGCCATTCTTGACCCCCAAGAGTTAGTGGGTGGGGAGGGCAAATCATGCCATAGGTGTAAAGAGCACAGAGACTGGTAGAGCACCATGTATGGAACACCAGCACCTCAGTCATGTGATCGTCATGTGTCAGAGAAATGTGTAGGGAGGAGATTTAGTCTTTGTAAATATGTCACAGAGTGTAACTACACGAGCCTAAATGGTACAGCCTGCGAAGCCCTGAGCTATGTGGTAGAGTGGATGTGCCCTCTGCTTGTGTGCATCTGTCACTGACTGAAGTCTTGGTAATGAGATATGACAGTATGTCTACAAGTGGTACTGGAAGGGCAGGGCCAATCTGAACAAGCTTCTAAGTCTGTCTTGAATTGGACAGGGTGAGAGTGAATGAAGGGAATGGGAGAATTAGCACACGCCTTTCCAGGTTGGGCAAGACGGAGGGCAAGACCTAGATGGCAGCTGAAGTCAGCAGCAAGTTTTTTTGGTTGGTTTTGTTTTTGTTTTTAATCTCTCCCTGATTCTTTCTTTCTTTCTTTCTTTTGGGGGGGGAATTTTTAATTTTTTTTCATTTTGGGATTACATTTTGCTCTTCCATATGCGCACATCCACTCAACTCCACCAAACCACCCATGCCCACATGCTCTCTGCTTCTCCTCTAAACACCCTCCTTTAAGATTTATTCCTACTGTATTCTGTCCATGTATTTTGTTGTTGTTGTTGTTAATTTATATTCCACAGAAGAGTGAAACCGACCGATATCTATCTTTCTCTTTCTAATGTATTTCACTTAACATGATCATATCTAGGTTCATCTATTTTGTCCCACAAGTCACTACTTCCATCTTTTTCATAGCTGTGTAGTATTATTCCATGAGTATATATTCCACAATTTCTTTTATCCATTCTTTGTTTTTTATGGAGATATTGTATTTCTTTTTTTTTTCTTTCCTTCTTTATTTATATATATTTGACATCGTTGTAATCCCCATGGATTCCCCATCACCATTTCGCCAGGGCACCATCACCTCAGTCCCTTGTGCTCTTATCTGCCCTTAACCCTCCTTATTCCCCCTCCCCACCAAGTGTCCCCAATTTGTCCTTGTCTTTTTGTTTTTATTATTATTATTATTGTTATTATTCTTTTCCTTGATCCTTACTTGGTTCCCTTATATTCCTCCCAGTGGGGAAACCATCCGGTATTTTTCTTTTGCCTTCTGACTTATTTCGCTGAGCAATATCCCTTCCAGCTCCATCCATGGTCCCATGAATGATGAAGTCAGCAGCTAGTTACCATCTTGTGCCAGCTCTATCCTATGAGTTCTTTGTAGTGACATATCACTGTGCCATGAGAAAGGTGGTTCCCTGCAGGCTGTAGCATCTCAGCGGCATCTATATTAGTTCCACCCTTCACACCTGTGGAGTGTCCTGCTCAGATTTATTAACAGTGTGATTGGTGGATTGCCTTCACCTGAAGAACTCTGTGAACTTGGCATAGGTACCTTCACTTCTCTGGTCAGTATGATCCTTTCCTATTTAAGAAAATTGTGGAATAGCAGGTTGAATAGCAGGTTGAGCCTACAGCAGGTAGCCATGTTGGGAAACTCAGGTGTGGAAGTCATGGTTGGGATCCAGCCAGACCATAGTGATCCAGGATTGCAGAGCTTTGCAAAACCAGGGCAGCAGGGTTTGACAAACTGCAGTGTGGTTCACCCTCTGCTCCCCTTGTTGACTGAATTGGGCAAGAGAAGTCTTGGCCAAGTGGGCAGGAATAAGCTCTGGGACAGTAAACTAGTCTATGAAGAAGATGGCTGAGTTGTGCTGTCACCAGATATTCTAAGACATGGGGAACATCCTGACCTGGGACACATCTACTCTCAAACCAGGCCTGTAATGAGAGAATTAGACATGCCAGGGAGTTAGAGTAACTGCTCAGGCCTAGAAGCAAAATTGAGTATGTTTGGTGCAGTGAATCACACTGAAAATCTTTTTGGCCCAGATGCACACTGAAAATGAAAAGTCTGCTTTTTGTTTCAAGTCTTCATGAGAGAAGAGGAATAATAGTAGGATGAAACTTCGACCTCTGGGGAGGATTTGACAGAATTCTCTGTAGACATGACTTTGAAAATTGGAGAAGGTTCAAAACTTTAGGATGATGTCCCTGAAGATAAGTGTTTTATGTAGTAAAGCACTTGTGGGCCTCCCTGGTGGCACAGTGGGTTAAGCAATACACTATGAAGCAAACCGCAGTCACTGCAGCATGAGTTCGATCCCTGCCAGGAAGGGGACCCACATGGCTTAGCAGACCTCTCCTGCCTCGCCCACTGCTCCCCTCAGCAGTGTTTCAGTCAATCTGCCTGTTCTGCTCCCCACTCTGGCTCTGGTGAATCCTCTCACCTCCCGTGATTCTGACCTGTACCCCAGCTCTTGTACACATAGATAAATACATCCAAAAAAAAGAAAAGCACTTGTTAGGAATGTAAAAGAAAAAAATGACTGGTTTTGCTTTTAAAGATCAATGGCTCCCATCTGCCCTCCACCTGAGGTGATGGTGCACTGGTGTTATAGTGTTGGGGAATACATGGGGATTACAATTGATGTCAAATATATGTAAATTAAAAAATTTATATTAAAAATATGTAAATAATAAAAAAAAAACTTGAATTGTGCAAAAAAAAAAAATCAATGGCACTCATTCCCAACATGTTAGAAGGGATTTAGAAATCATGTAAACCTAATCCATTTTACATAAGGGGAAACTGAGGTCTAGGAATGGAGAGTTTAGGTGACTTGGTTATGATCAGGGTCGGACTGCAATTTTCATCTCTTCCTCCTCCCCTGCTAGTGCTGGAATCTATAAAGTGGGTATTTTGAACTTGTTCTTTGAAAAGGAGTGAATGAACTGTTAAAATTTTGCATTGTTCTCAGGTCATTTTGGAAAACAGCCTTATTACTAAGCAAGCCAAGAGATAAAAGGTTTAACTTTGGGTTTTATATTTCCTGAAGGGTCCATCATGTCTGCATAGAATTGGTACTAATGAATCCAATCCTCAGGCTTTCATGGTTGGATGAATTATGAAAATAAGTTATATGGGAGTTCAGTGGAGAGTAGTAGAATAATTTTCTGGTGTTCTCCTTATTAGGCCTGACCTCCCTTTTTTTTTTTTTGATCACTCCTAACCCCAGAGCCTCAGAGCCTCTGGGGACATCTGGTCCTATTACAGTGCTCTGGTGTATTCCCTTCCTGTAAACATATTCTTCCCCTCCTCCTCACCAAGGTCAGGCAAGGAGGGCTAGTTAGTCATTTGTAGCTCCAGGAAGGAGGCCTCACTACGTCCTGACTTATGCACCACCTGTGGGTTTACTTATCACTTACAGAGTAGAGGTGATAACAAATTTATTGACACCCATGAAAAGGAGGAATGGGGCTCATTTCCCCTCCCCTTGAAAATGGGTTGACCTGTGATCACTTTGATCAACAGAGCAGGACGGAGATAACACTTGGCCACTTGCAGACCTTGCTTCCTCCATGGTCTCTTGGTGCCCTGAGCTACCATGTGAGAAATTAAGTACTCTGCTAGAGAAAGTAGATGGAGAAACCTCAACACTGCAGACAAAGGGGCCAAGAAAGTGAGTGAGGTCATCTTGTCCCTTTCACCAGCCCAGTCCACATGTCAACGAATGCTTGTGCGGTCAACCCTGTTGGGTAGAAGAATTACCTCTGACTGCATTGCTGACACCCCCCCAACCCCCCCATTTTCAGAGACAGTACCAACATGAGTTTGGAGTCAGATTTTTCAGGTTTGAGTTTCTACTTTCTGGCTATGTTACCTCAGACAAATGCTGATTGTCTCTGAGCTTTAGTTCCAACAGTCACAATGCTAGAGTAAGACTAGTTTTCTTTCAGAAGAATTCTGAAGCAGAGTAGAGGGTAAAGACCTGACATATAATGAGTGTGCAATAAATCCAAGGTATTCTTAGGATAATTTCTTCAGTGAGCCCAAATTTTCTCAGCTGTCCTAGGAACAGCTTTCCCACATACAGGATATATCCCCAGAGTGACCTGGCTTGTTTACATGGGTTCTGTGGTGTTGGTGGAGAAGGGTCACCCAAGACCCCGGGCCCTGGGGCTGGGAGGTGTTTGGTGAGCTGGAGAGTCATGTCCCAACCTCAAGACACAGTAGCATCTTAGATGCCTGAAGGCAAAGCAGAGGGCTGAGGTTGAGGATGTTCAGTTCAGTGAATGTGACTATAAAGAGCCCTGAAGGAGAACTGTGAAGGCCCAGAGAATCATGTCACCGCCAGGCAGGGCTCCACTCTGCCCAGCCCTGAAGATAATGCACAGAAAGCTCTTTCTAAACTATAAAGCACTCTATATGTGCAAGACATTATTCTTAATAGTGTGACAAGGAGGAGGAGGAGATAGAGGAAGTGGACGAGAAGAAATCCGCCTGAATCCTCCTGATAACAATTTTACATCTATAATTCCTTCCTCTTCTTACTGCACTGGAATTTTATGGGGATTAGTGAACGTCCAGCTGCAGAAGGCCTAGAGCCCCCTAGGAAAGGCTCAGCCAGGACTTTACTTAATGAATCCCCTCAGAGTGGATCTTCTTTTGTGGCAAAATATACCCTACCGGTAAGGGATGTATTCCACTACCTGAGGCCCATTCCTGGATTTTAAGAAACCAGAAAGGCAGGGGTGAAGCCACTCTTATGGATCTAATGTTGGTATATTGGCTGAAATACTTAAAATTCTGCAGCCGCACTTCCAATTTCCACCCCCCTTGTCTCTGCTCTGGAAATAATAACTCCTGGTACTTTCATTCCTCTGGACCATAATGTGGCCTCCTGGGAGGCGACCTGTGGGGCCCAGAACCACTGGAGTATTGAGAGGCATGAAAGTCAAAGTGAGCTGGGTGCTGAGATTCTTTGCCTTCCTGCAAAACTACTTCCTCTCATGTGGTTTCGAAAATGCAAGTATTCCAACTAGTCTTGCATAAGGAACCCCATGATCTTATCCTCCTCTCCTCTTCTGAAAAGGAGAAGGAGCTCAACACTGCCAGATATCGTGGGCAAGATGGGCAAGAAGTTGAAAATGTAGGTCAAGCTTTGACACCACGAAGATAAGGTGGCCAGATAAAATACAGAAAGCCCAGTTACATTCAAATTTCAGATTAAACAATGAATAACTTTTAGCATAGTATTTAGTATAAATTGGACTTCTCACAGGGAATGACGTTCCAGTATAAGTATATCCCATGCAGTATTTGTGATATACTTACACTAAAAAAATTATTTTTGGTTACCTGAAATTCAAATGCAATTGGACAGGTTGAATTTCCTAAATCTGGCAACTTTGCCTGAGGAGGTGGTTCAGTCTTACGCAAGTGAGCTTTACGGAGTTTGTTCAGTCTGCAAACTGTCTTCATGGAGCCAATTGTTTTCCCAGAAGGGGCTCACTTGCATCAAGGCCAGTGCTCCAGGTTGGCAACATGCTGCCTTGTCCAAGACATGCTGTTTGTCCAAATCAGCAAGTACATTCTTCAGTTGATTCAGACAAGCCTCTGACTTACCCTCTAAAGCCTTCTTTAAGCATATGAACAGCTCCCCACAGCCAACTGTGGATATTGGCCTATTGAATTCAAGTTAAACATGTTAACTTCAAGGATTTTACTTTCTTGTTTATATCCTACTCTTATATTAAAAAAGAGTGTGGAATATCTGACTCCATAAATCTGGTTGGGTAATTTTTCCTCTAATCTCTTAACTGTCAGTACACCAGACTCAGACTGAATGAAGGCTGGAATGGGGTTCTCCCTCATGCCTTAAGCTCCCTCTAGGCATAAACCCTCCATGAGGCTTGCTTGTGGGCTTGGAGTGGAGATTCAGCATCTGCTTTTCTCACCCCCCTCCCCCCACCCACCATGCCATCTCCCCTGACTTGCCTATTAGGAGAGGACACTCCTGACTTCCCTGTCTGGTTTGGGACGCCCTGAAGACTCCCTGTCCTCTCCCTTCTAAGCTCCTTCTCTGTCTCCATACCAGAATTCCCAAAATGCTTTCCTCTGGTGGAAGTCTTTTATAGCTGTGTAGAAATACAGCTGTCTCTGAGCCATATGCTACCTTGATGTTGGCTGGTCCCTTGTATCACAGCCGTGTCCACAGATTCTTTCCTAGATTAGTACTTGGAGAGGAAGAATTGGGGGTTTGGCGAGGATGACCTGCATGGTTCCAGAGGGACAGTGATGAGGGAAGCTCTGAGGCTAGGGCATGTCTGTTTCCCACAGATCCCAAACCAGCCCTGCCCCTAATGCCTTCCCAGCATCCTTTCTTCCTAGACTGCAGTACTGGACTTGTCCTGTGAGTGAGTTGAATTGTCACAGATTGGCAGGGAGATTGTGTGTCATGAATGTCCCAAGCAGTGAATTTATTAGGAAATAGATTCTAATTAAAACAAAATTTGTCTTAATTTCCAATGGCTAATTAAAAAAAATAAAAGAAATTCATTTTTATTTATTGCAGTTCCCCGAGTTGTTAAAGGGTAGATATTTCTTTATTTGTCACAGGTATGATAGGATAGGGGGAGCCTCATGGTTTGGGGGGACTTTGGTGATGTCCCCCAAAGTTCTTGTCAGTACAAGGCAAAACCACCTTCTGAGAACGTGTGTGGCAGAGCCATGCTTTCCTAGGGGAGATCAGTGATCGTGCATGTGCCTAGAGGGACCCATCCTTAGGGATTCGGGCCAGCATCTAGCCCCCAGCAAGCAGCAGGGTAACTGTAGCTCAGTTTGTGTGCTTGCTGTACAGGGCACAGCGGAGCAGAAAGGCTGTGAAAACAACAAGTCCACAATCCCATTTCTGCTTCCTTATTTACTACTGTTTCATTCAGGGCACATTTCTTCACCTCTCTGAGTCTTAGTTTCCAGGCATGTAAATGGAGGTAATTATACTTGTTTCATAGGGTTGTTGGAAAGGTCAGACAAGATACCATAGGCAAAGGTCTCATCTTGGCACATTGCTTGTTCCTTAGTGAATGTTTAATAAGTGGTACTGGTTATTGTTAGAGAAGCTATTAATTAGGTTTGTAAAGTCTTAACGCATCTGTTTTTTTTTTTTTAAATGGGATGTCTTTTAAGCTAAATTAAGCTGGGTGCTTAATTCAACTTTATTCTTAGCTCACACATTGCCATATAGACGCTCTTTCCTGAAATGTTTTTCACCCTACATTTTCACCTTTTGTGTTTTCCTGGTGCGTATAATCTCTTGAGGCAACGCAGAAGCAAAGTTGAATATGAAAAAGAGGTATAATTGCACAGGAGATGCTTGGATAATGCCGGGGAATTTTATGGTACTACAGCACAATGATTCTCAAAGCATGCTGTATGAATCCCCAGGGGATCCTTTTTAGGGATCTTCAAGGTCAAAACCATTTCCATAATAAACTTACATGTCATCTGCCTAGTTCACTGTGTTGGTATTGGTAGGTAGTGGGTGAAACTCAGATCTACCTAATGGTGACTCCGGTATTCTTGCCCCAGCAAAAATCCAAGCAATTTACCAAGTCACTCAAAAAACAACCCCCACCCCACCCCCAAAAAAGCAGTTTTCTTTAAGAATGTTCTTGATGAATCAATAAAATCAATCAAAAAATTTTTAAAAAATTTTAAAAGTCTCGATCCTGAGTACATGTCCTTTTAACATTCTGTGTGATGAAATGGTAGGTTCAAATATAGTAAACAAGCCTTGTGCTGCATACTAAAGGGTCACGGTTGTTTCCAGGCAGAACACGCGTGTGATTGTTTGAGCTGTAGGCTGAGCTAGTCACTCTTTCCACTGTTATCATTTTTATTTGAAAGAATAGTAGACACAAATGGCAACTATTCAGACTTAGCTATTTCTTGAAAAGAAAAGGAGAGATCTTACCACTCCAGAGAAAGTGTTGGTTGCTAATGATAAAATTTTAGTTTTCTGATGAAAATTAGTGTTTTGGGAATCTTGACAGTTTTCTATTAAGAGGCAATAGTAGTGCATGTAGTTTCTTCCACAGTACAGTGTAATGTGTCAATATCAGAAAGATCTGCATAACTCTGTGTAGTAATATTTGTGAAATGGCCAATGTGTGACATGATTAAATCAAGCAGAGGTAAAATTCCATGGAAAACAAAAGAGATGAGTTTATTTTAATGCAACTTTATTGCAAAATTTTAGATTCCACATTGCAACTAAGCTTATCAAGTGTTAGAGTAATATTAAAGAATATACCCGATTATCAAAACAGGTCACTACAGTCTCCTTCTCTTTTCCAGCTACATTTCTGTGTGATATGAATTTTCTTCATATATTTCAACCAGTATAACTTATCACATCAGCTTGACTGCAAAAGAGGAAGTGAGGATATAGCTGTCTTCTATTGAGACATAGAGATTTGCAATGCTAGTCATCTCACATTTTTTTGAAAATATAGTTATTTTTTCATAAAAACATATGAATGCTAACATGTAATCAGTTTATGATTGGGGTTCTCAATAGTCTATAAGAATGTAAAGGGATCCTGAGACCATCCCCTCCCCCCAAGTTGAGAATGGCTACTCTAGAAAATGATTTGCTCTTTCTGAACACTAGGTCTCCCTGCGTTTTATAATGATCATTGACACACATAGGCCTCTTTCCCTCATTGGGCAAGTAAGCTCTGTGAGGACAGCTTCTTATTTTTATTTGTATCCTCAGCAACTACCGTGTTTTAAGACTGGTGGTAGACATGTGGTAAATATTTACTGAGTGGGGTAATGAATGTGAGATTGTCTTTCCACCTATAAAAGTGGGACCTGTTGACCCATGGAGCACCTGAAATGTTGCCAGATTATGGCCTCAGACTGCTACCCAAGAGACCTGGTTCCCATCTACATCTGCTCCTGGGGATCTGTGTGATTTGAATAAGTTACTTAATTTCTATTCTCACTATTAATCTTCCAATTGAGAAATAAAAATTCACTGGTCCCAACCCAGACCTTATTGAACAGGAACTCTGAGGTGGAACCGAACCATCTGTTTGTTAACAAGCCCTTTAGGGCATTCTGATGCACCCTTAAATTTAAGAACTTCTAAACCTCATTTATTCTCATATTTATCCTCTCACTCTCTGGGTTTGCTGACATTAGATAATACTCACAATTTAAAGGACAAGAGAGCCTTGGCTATTTTACATCTTATTGAACTTACTTATTCCCTGGCTCACAGCCACAGCCCTTGCTCACATTCTGTGGCCCAAACTTAGGATAAGGAGTGTGATTGAGGTTGTGAAAGAGAAGGGACAGTGAGGCCAAGTCCCAAGAGGCTACTCTTCTGTTTCCTTCTCCTTGCTCCATGCAAGTCTACTGACCCTTAACCCTGCAGGCTCACTGGTCCTCTGTGGTATGGGACAGACTGCACACCCAATAAAGCCCAAAAAGACCCTGTTGGGGAAGAGAAGTGACAGCTTAGAGCGAGCTTGCAAGCACAGAAATCCTGGGCAAATTAGAGCAAGTAACCTTTGCAGATGGCAGCTGGGGAAACAGAAGGTGAGAAACTGTCATTCCAAATCACAACTTGACAAAGGGAATGAATCAGCTCCTTGGCAGACAGGTGCCTCAGCGTCCCTGTCACACTCTCACGCCTGGCTTATCAGAGGCCCCATTCCTGTGATCCTATTAAAGGTCCATTGGCATCTGTAAGTCTTCTCGTTAATTGGAAATGCATCAAACTGCACAGCCAGCAAAAGCCCACTGAGGATTCAGGGCCTCAGTAGGACTGGCTGACCCGTTGACTGCTTCCCCGCCTGGCTGAGGGCAGTACGCTTCCTCTGCAGTGCACTGACTGATTGATTCACCCATTCATTCCTCTGTTCATTCGTTCCCTCTGTGAACAAAAATTTCTTCACATCTTTATGGCTACCTCCTCTTACTCTTGAAAGTGGTTTACACACATTTATTTTCCTTTGCCCACCCCCAACAGACCTTTTTGGCTGTTGGTTCATATATGGGCACAAAGTAGGGAAAGGTGATGCTGTCAAGCACCCTGAAGTGCACAGAACAGTCCCCACAACAAAGAATTTGTTGGCCCCAAATGTCAATAATGCCAAGGTTGAGATCCTTGCTCTAGTTGGAGATAGCTATCCAAGGGTTACAGAGGGAGCAAATCCACAATGGAGACAGCAGATATCGACCAGTGTCAGCAAAGGAAAGAACCTGACAGTGGGTGATGACGTGAAGAGGGAACATGAGGACACTGAAGATTACCCTTGATAAATAGACATGAGGACAAGGTGAACTGGGGTCATTGGGCATGACTGCTGCTGATTAAGGGAATAAGGAAAGGGAAGCATCCCTTAGTTTGTCCTGTAAGTCTTCCTTCAAGTCCTAGAAAATACTTTTCCTCTTGCCAGTGACATAGGTTTGAAGCATGTGTCACGGAATGTGATGGTTCCACCATAAGGGACTGGGATGACTAACTCATCTCCACACCTGCCACTTCGTACACATAACCAGCTAGCATCTTTTGAGGTGGGTAGTGGACGTGGAGTTCTGGGCCCATAGCTTCCATGGCAAGGCTGAGAGTCTGTCATTGTGGTCATCATGTTTTTTCCTTCCTCCTCGAGCCTTGTGCTCCTTACATGAGTTTCAAGCTCAGTGGATGGTAGGATAGCCCAGAGTAGAACTCCTATCAGGAGTTCATTCAATCCTGCCTCCTTCCTCTCTGGGCTTGTTTTCTGTAAGCACACATTTCTGAAAAATGTGGAGACATGTAGAACTGAACTTCTGGGGACTTCTAGCCCTGTGGCTGCTTTGTTACAGACTCGAAGTACGCCACCTTTGATCAGCCCAGAGAAGGTGCCTGTTGCCTTCAAAGTCCACTGGCTCTTGGGGAATGGAAATGGAGCAGCCTGGCTTAGAGCTTTCCTCCACCTTCCTTCTAAGTTGCCCCTGGGTTTCACTGTACATTTAGCAGCTGAGTTAGAGAGTAGTTTCTTCATTGAGAACTTTGATTATCTTGGAAAGTATCTCATTGTTTGAATCTTTGACTCAAATTATACCTTTTAACTCCTTAATGAACCTTGATTACCTATTGTGTAACACATAGATAGACTATAAACAACAATCATTTCATTATTATTTCTCATGGTCTTGGGAGTTTGTTGGGCTCAGCTAGGCACTTCCAGCTCACCCTCTCTAGAGCAGGTACAATCAGATGAGGTTGGACTGGGTCATGGCAAGGGCCTCTTCATTTACAGGTCTGCTGGTTGACAGTAGCCATCAAGTGAGAACTGGACTCAGGTTGTTTCCCTCCCTGTGTGTCATGGACATCCTGGCAGCATGGCAGCTGGGTTCCAAAAGGCCGTGACCCAGGACACTGGAACTGAAAGTTGCCAGTAGCTTCTCAAGACCTCACCCTGGAAACGGAATAACATAGCTTCCCTCCTTTTGATTTGTCAAAAAAAATCATAGAGCCCTTATTTAAGGGTAGAAACACAGACCTCCTAAGAGCAAGGTCAGGGGCTTTGGGGCCATGTTTTTAACCCCCCCAAATGTGGGGTATGAGAAGAGTGAGCATTTGGCTCTTCATCTATTCATTCGTTGACCAAATAGTCCTGAGCAATGACTTTGTGCCACCTTCTATGCAGGAACAGAGGTGACTAAATCATGCCTACTGCATGTGAGTATTCAAGGCTCATAGACTAACTTCTGGACATTTGCACTCTTTCTGGTTAGGTACCTGAGGTGGGCCAGACACTGAATGTTCCTTGAGTCTTCAATGCTGCTTAGCTTTGAGCTTCCAATGGTAGTCCAAAACAAGCACCTCGAGGGGCATCACCCTGGCAGTGAATCCTGCCTCCCCTGACCTTGAACTTTTACAGTGAATGGATTTCCTTCAGAGTTTAAACTCAAATGCAGTGGGTTTTCTGTCACTTGCCTTAATATGAGTATGAAGTATTGACAAATACTGCACTAGAGGGCATGGTATAAAGAAGCATGCAAGCCACCCTCTATGCAGATCCATTGTGGGTGGCTAAAGGAGAGTTTTCTAGGAGTAGACTATGCAGCTGTGCCTTGTGTGATGACTTTACAGCCTGACCTTTGAGTTAGAAGTGATTCTCCCTTGAGGCTCTTAAAAATATAATGACCATCTATAGCCACTCTTAACTCTACGAAAGAGAAGTCACCTTACCCTTCAGCTTCCAAAGTGGAGGGCAATGATAAAGGGCAGTCCTTCCAATTAAAATAAACTTCATTAAAATATGTTGCATTTTTCATGTTTGTGTCTTCATGCTGCAGTGATAACAATGTTGAGGTCACTGCCTTCTTAGAATCCATCCTTTCCATGTGGGAGGGTCTTTGATTATCATGCTGTGGTTTGTGATTCATGTAGCTTTGAACTTCACTTTTCTTTAAGATTTTTTAAAGATTTATTTATTTATGCATCCAATACTGGGTACAGGCCAGAGGTGTGGTGTGTGAGAAGATTCACCAGAGACAGAGTGGGGAACAGAACAGCAGATTGACTGAAATACACTGCTGAGGTGAGCGGCAGGGGAAGCAGGATAGGTTTGCTGCACCAGAGCTTCACTTTTCTCATGAGCTTTGCCCTAGACATCCTGAACCATTCCCAGTTGTTGGTGTAATGACTCAAATGTCTGATGACCAATCATATCTAAGAGTCCTTCTAGCCATATTTTCTGGCTTTCTGTTCCCATGACATGAGAATGAGAATGGCCAAAAGGAAAGGAAATAAAAACCAACAGGCTTGACTGGGAGGTTTATTTCTTTTTCTCCCTTCTTCCTCTGGACCAGTATCCTAACCACCCTTATTTTTTTCTGTTTATTTTCTTTTTCTTTGAAAATATAAAGCAGACAATTATCATTCTGTAGTAATAACACCCCCCCCTCCACCCTCAACCTCCTTCCTATCACTCTACTAATGACTTAGGCCCTTGGAGGTTTCCTTTCGGAAATTTAGGAATGGCTCAAGCAAGTTGTCATTTTTCTAAATCGTTTCTGATCATAACTTCAAGATTGATGAGCATGCACTCTCCTATTTCTCCTCACCTGAAGGCATCTTTGAGAGCAACATGCTGAAAAGATGACAACAGCAGGGACCTACGTAATTCATAAATGGCTTTGACTGCACAGCTTTTGATGAGGCAATATGGAAAATGATTGCATTAAGCATTGCTATTTATTTACTTGACTTTGTACAGGACAATCAATTTGTTCGCATTCCATGCCTCCTGTCAGGAAGTTAAACGACAGAGAAGGCAAGCTGGATGCATTACCTCATTGCTCTAAGAGATGCTGTCACTTCTGAAATGGCTTTAGATTGTTTTTAATAACAGCATCTTTCATTCCCAGCCACTGAAGGAATAGAGACTCTCCACAGATGAAGGTGAGGTCTGACCAGGAAAAGGCGAACTCATTTTCCCTTAAACTGTATGAAAATGCTGTTTCTATAGGAAAATATTAGCCATTTCATGTGAGTCCACCTAATAGTTTAACATATGCTTTTGTCAGGATAGAGTTAATCTGTCCTGGGCTGGCAGGAATTGGTCCTATTTGAGCATTTAGGGGGGAAAAAAATTCAGCTCCTACAGCGAGAAGGCAAGAGCTAGTCAATATGCAGCCTGGGATTATGTAAGAAGGGGCTGGACTGGACACAAATGCTGTTATAGGAGAATGCATGCACCTCTGGTGTGTGTTATTGACCAATTTTTGGAAATTCTGGAAAACCAATCCAAAAGAGAGATGACTTCTTTACAATGGTCTATGAGTTTAAGTTCTGTAAATCAGGCTTCTGGGTTGGAGAAAAATGCTAGTTAAAGAAAAAGAAAAAGAAATCACCTTCTATCGAAGTGGGGAGGTTGGAAGAAGAAGGTACCGAGACATGGGGTTGCCTGAGTTTAGGCTCTGCTGCCAAGTCATGGCATCTTTCACCACCAGCTTTCTCCTTATCTACAAAAGTAAAAGGTTGGTGTGATGACTCATTAATATGTCACTCAGGACACAATAACCAGATATTTGGTCAAAGATTATTCTAGGTGTTTCTATGAAGGTATTTTTCTATATGAGATTAAAATTTAAATCAGTAGACTTTGAGTAAAGCTGATAAGCCTCCATAATATGGACTTTCTCCCATCAGTTGAAAGTCTACATTATAAAAAAATACCTGACATGGGAGTAAGGACATTTCATCCCAGTACACTGACCTTGGACTTGAATTGTAACTCTTCCCTGGGTCTTCAGCCTGATGAAATCTCCTGAAGATTTTGGGTTTGCCAGCTTTTCTTCTCTCCCCTGGACCCCCTCCTTACACGCATGCTCTCTCTCACACACACACACACACATCATCTATTGACTCTGTTTGGAGAACCTTGACTAATGCAGTGAATAACATTATTTTCAAGTTACCCCACTAATTTATTCAAGGTATGTGGCATTTACTCTAGATCTGACCTGGCAGAAGATACCTTGATATTGCCTAAACCTCTAGATGCACCTGTCTCTTCACTGCTAGACCCCCAGTTCCCTATATAGTACCTAAAACAAAGTTTTTTCCTACTAAATGAGCATCATTTTCCCTTTTGAGCCCTTAAGTTATGGATATTCCAGAGGACTGGGGGCTGACTTGGAACTGGAGCAGAAGAGTGGAACAAAAAGTGGGATGCAGCTTCTCCAGAGACCTGGGAAGTCAGGTACAAAGAGAAGTCAGAGAGCTCTGGGTGGATGAAGGGCCAGGATGTGCTGCTCAATGCTGAGTGTCTTGCTTCCATCTTCCCTGGAGGGCATGACATGGCATCACCCAAAGGGTAGGATGCCTGCCTGGAGAGCATGGCTGGCTGAACCCACTTTGGTTTGTTTAGGAAACCCCAGTCCATAAGGAGTCCCAGACTCCTCACAGTGCTATCTTGCATGGTTAGCTCATCAGATTGTCACAGATTTATTATAAAAGATTTACATTGTATACATATGTATTGTTATTTTTCCAGATGCAGTATAATTTTCACAAACATTGCATATTTATTCCTTATAAACACACATTTATTGTAGATTCAATTTTCTTTTTCTCTGCTTCATACTTTCCTTTATGTTTTTTTTTTTTATTTTAGGGGTGCTTCTTCCACAGGCATGCTTCTGTGCTGATCATCCCGCTACTGTATACTTCCACATGCCGTATGTCCCACCTACCAATCCTCTAGCTATCATTTTCATTTTAAGGAAATTAAAATTTTAAATATGTAATTAGCAGATGCCTACTGTCAAAAACTTGAAAAGTTAAACATAATAAAGAAGCAGGCAAAATACTATCCATAATTCTGTTAATATTTTGGTATGTTTAGCTTAACTTGTAGTCTCATTAATTAACTTATTATCATTTTGTACTTAACAATCTAGTATGAGCATTTATTAAAAAAAAGCATGAACCTTCTTTGCAGTAGCTGTCCATTTGACTGTCTACTTTTGGGAGTGATATCGTATATAAGACAATTTCTGTAATATTGGACATTTGGTTTGTATCTGCTTTTCATAAAGTGATGCTGTATCACACATCAAAGAACATATTGTCCCTTGCTTTCTTTCTGCCTTTTGGGGTCCATATTCAGGACAGACTTGTCATCGTGCTAGCTCACAGCTACACAGCACTCCCTGGGGCTGGCTCCTGTGCTGAGCACTGCCTGCTGGTTTCTGAAACAGCCTGAAATTGGATTGGTACTATGAACCCCATTTTTTCAGATGAGAACATCAAAGTATAGGGAAGTCGAGTACTTGGGATGTGTGAATGATGGCCACCCAGCTAGCAGGTGGCAGAGCCCATGGGGATGCATGTCAAGGCCTAGCAGCAGTCTGGCGCTTGGTAGGTGCCCACAGCAATGGCTGGCGTCCTTTCTGTGCTGAGGCCTCCACAGCACAAGTCTAGGATGGACCTGTCTTCTTCCCTGCTAATAACAAGGCTCTTTGAAGTTCTCTGTATTCATGCACCTTCCCATCCTGTGACCCAGAGCACAGGAAGCAGAGTACTCACATGGCTTCCTCAGGTGCTTTTCCTCCTGGGTGTCTCTCTCATAGCACCCAGGCCAGACCCATGGACCTTTCTTTTCTCCTCCTCCACTCCATCTTAGCACCTCCAGTCCCATCAGGCACTTGCTCTCAGGAGGACTCGTGTCCATTTCTGAGCCTAGGCCACCAGGGCCAAGTGACCATGGTCCCGGGAACCTGCAGGTCTGTGGAGCATCCAGCTGCTCACAGCAGAGCAGGGTGGCACCAACACTGCCCGTGGGAGAGTGAGGGTCCTTTCTGTAGATGTCCCTCACCTTGTGGACCTGCTCACTCCTCAGATTGCAAGGTTCTGCAGAACCTAACATAACCCTCTTCCTTTCCTCTTTAGATGGAGCAGGTCTGTTAGGCTCCTTCTAGAATGTACAGCCTCTGGAAGGGCCTGTCATAGGCAGAGATGATGTGATGCTGTCTGTTTTCTCCCTGCAGCCACAGATTTCCCCAGAGCTGGCCTCGATACTGACTCAGGTGTGCTGACTGTGCCCCCAAGCCTTCTGAGCAAAAGCAAGGCCATGGCCACGCAGACATGGGATGGCAGAATCAAAATCAGAACTGGGAGAAAAAGTTAAATTCTGTCCTTCTATTCTACTCTGGTCTCATTAGATTTCCAACAGATTTCATGCTTCCAAATGCATTTGCCACACAGCAGTGCTTGAGGTTTCTTGGAGGCCTTGCAGACAGACAAGAAGGGAGAGTGAAATGGCTTTATGGCGGGAGGCTCAGCTCTGGGAGCAGAGCTCCTGAGGAATACAGGAGGCAAAAGAGGGAGTGCACCCAAGACTGCCAGGCCAGGAGAAGTTTCCTGCCAATGTTGCTGTTTCTCAGGTGGCTTGCTCTGCTCAGAGTTCACTTATGTAAGTGAGAGGACATCCATTTATGCAGAGTGATGAGTGGGGAGCCCCTGTGGACCTGCTCAGTGACCTCTGATAGGCAGTTACTCCAATTGCATCATGGCCCTATCCTTCCTGCAGACTCAGATCTGAGAAGCAGGTGAGGTAGATGCTGGGGAAGGACCAATGTGATTTCCAAGACTTCCTAGTGGCACAGGAGGGCACCAGGTACCCCGTGCAGCCAGAGTGGCCTTCCTAACAGGAGGAAGATTTTCAGAAGGGGCTACAAAGAGCAGGAGTTCACAGGCCAGAGGGGCTGGGGGAAGAGGAAGAAGTGGGTGGCAAGCTCAGAGGGAAAACTCATGAGCCCCTAGTGCCCAGCACTGAGGCCAGCCCTGTTTACTCTGCCCCCACACCCCTACGTGGTACTGACTTGCCACTCTCTTTCCTTTCCCTCTATTATTTCCTTCCCCACTCTATTATTCTCTTCTTTGTGGACATTCTGGTATGCCCTACTGATGGGGTTCTCAAGTCCCCAGACTTCAAAATTCCACTTCCCAGTCCCATATATTGCTTAAGCTGCTCTCCTAGACCATGGAGGGCCCTGTCTCTGCTGTGTCCTTTTGTCTGTGAAGATTGTCATCCTGTCCTGCCTTCTTCTCTCCCTGAGACTGGACAGTCTGAGCTGAGTCCCTTATTCAGTTCTTCAGAGAGGTTCTGTCCCCACCCCCTGGGCTTGGTCGTTCTTTCTTCCTTGCAGATTCTGAGTTGAATAACCATATTTTCCAATGTCAAAATCAAATTTCTTGACATAATGTGTTCGTGCCGTATGTGTGTATGTCTATCCAGTGCGTACTGGGTAGTGCACGTATGTTTGCAGGGATACGGGAAAGCCCATCTTTTGTGGGCCTTCCAAAAGCCCCAGCCAACCTAGATGGTGGGGCTGAGCCCCCGCCTGGTCGGCCTTGTTCTCACTCAGGCTTTGTCTGTTAGGCTCGTTTCATTTTAACTCCCTCCTCTTAGTGAGTTTATTTTTCTCTCTCAACTGGAAAATCACATTTGATCAGCTGTAGAGAGCAATCAGACACCGAAACGTTAGGATTTTGCCCATAAGCAGGTCCGGGTTCTCTGAGGTGAGGAGGGACTGGTGTGGGGACACACCCAAGCCCCCAGAGCAGTGAGTCAGAGAGACAACACAGATGGGGGAGAGGGATGAACCAGCTACGTCAGAGGCTGGAAAAAGCCATACTGTGTGGGGTGCTGGAGCCTTGCCCTGTGGGGTGTGGGCCTGTGCATTCTGTCTGCCTCACTGTTTCCCTCATTCCTTGTTCTTGTTAATCTCACTGGAGGAACAGGGCCAAAGCTGAAGGGAGTGCCCTCCTCCAGCACTCATGTCCAGCTCCTCTGCCACCAGCGCTAGCTGTGAGTGGGCGCGCTGGCCCTCCTGTAGGCTCTGCTGCATCTCCCCCCCATATCCTCCCCTGCTTCTGGTTACCCTACACTCCAAAGAGGAGGGCCAGTCACAGTGCTGGCTTCCCGGCTACCTTACTTTCACTGCCATTCCAGCGCTCCTGCATTGTGTAAACCTGACCTAGGCTGACTCACCGGGCCCTGCCCACACAAACCTCCTGGGTGCCCACATCAGCCTGAAACCCTGAGTGGTTTCCCACCCTACATACTCATCCTACCCTCAAGTAACAGAACCCAGAGTCTCCAAAACACCTCCTGCTGCCGCTCCTTGCCCAACCCAGCGTTGGAATCTTGGCTTCTCCTTCAGCCTGCTTCTGACCCCCATCCAGCCCTGGCATCTCCCACCCACACCTGGCTCTCTTGTTCCTTCAGTGGACATGGGGTTTGTGGGAAGGGGTCTGTTGTCCAAACCATGTGAGACATGCGAATGGGGCTTTTCTCTTACATACTCTTCAATCGCTTCAGCTCCAATGTACTTCTTAAGACCCCAAAGGGGGTTTAGTATGAATCTTTTCCTAAACTATATAACAGGTAACCTTTCTCCTCCAAGTTACCTAATGACTCTTCATACAATATGGGCTAGGGAAGTGGTCATGGAGAAGCAATTTACTTTAAAAATAGACTTTTCACTCAAGTTCATGAACATGGACCTTATGGATATTAGCAAACCAAATCGGTGAACAAAAACTTATCCTGCACCTTCTAAGTTAAATATACCAGTGTGGCTCTATGGTGTGGTGGGCTCTTTCGTCCAAATTGTATTCTGTGACAAAACCAGGGGACTTATGTTCAGCTTCTCTACCAAGTTTACATCTAAGGTGGGAAAATTTTATTACAGCAGGAGTCCTCCCTGAGTGAACATGATCATTTACCGCTTCACGGCTACTAAGCTGACATTTAGAATTCAGGTGTCACTTGAGCATGACTGAAGTGCCATATTATCTGGAATATGATGACATGGGTCACTTTTCTTCTGTAGGACTGATCCTGGCAGCTCACCCCATTATAGAGAGGTCTTCCAATTTACCATTATTTGAGGAGTGAACTCCCACTTGCTTGAAACAACTCAAAAATAGGAGAAGAAAAGAGGGGGGGGGGCTGGTGGTGCAGTAGGTTAAGCAACGCGCTATAAAGCAAACCACAGTCACCGCAGCATGAGTTTGATCCCTGCCGCCGGCTGGGGAGGTGACCCACATGGTGCAGGCAGACCTCTCCTGCCTCTCCTGCTGCTCCCCTCAGCAGTGTATTTCAGTAGATCTGCCTGTTCTGTTCCCTACACTGTCTGGTGGGTTCTCTCACCCCCCACACCTCTGGCCTGTACCCCAGTGCTTGTATGCATAAATAAATAAATCTTTAAAAAAAGAGAGAGAGAGGAGGTGGGAAGGAAGAAGAGAAAGCAGGGTAATGGGAGAGAAGAAAGTGAGGCACATACTATGCCTTGTTCCCTATGGGGACTTTGGATCTTAGGACCCAGCAACACTGTCAGTGACATTGGTTGCACAACACAGGGGTCTTTACTTGATTCTGATATGATGGACATTGAGTAGTGGGGTGGGTGAGGTTGATGATCATGTGGCTATAAAAAAGAAAATATGCTTTTTACTCTAACTACCACCTATAGCCTAGGGAAGCTGAATACTCCCTGAGGTATGAGCACATGGGCTCCATTCCAGCTCTACCACTGGGAATGTGTGACCTGGCACTCGTCCCTTAACCTGTTCGGGCCTCCATGTGCTCGTGCACCAGTGTAGGCACAATTCTCAGGGCCAAGTCAGGGGCAAGGGTAACAGGAAAGCTTAGTGTGCCCTCTCTTTCTCTTTCAGTAATGAGACAGTGTATATACTATAAAAGCCACTCTTTAAAGTATTTTTTAATTTCTTTTTTGTATGATACCATTTATATAAAATGCTCAGAGAAGGCAAATCCATAGAGACAGCAAGTCCGTTCTTCATTGCCAGGGCTCAGATGGAGACAGCAATGAATGGTGAATGACTGCACAAGCAGATGGATTTTTTTTAAAGATGATAAAAATGCTCTAGAATAAGATAGTGTTAATGGGTACACAACTGTGAATATTCTAAAAAATACTTTATTTTTTTACATGTAATTTATTTATTTTTTATTTGTAATTTATTTTTATTTTATTATTTATTTGTCATTATTATTTTATTATTTTACTTATTTGTAATTTATTTATTTTTACATGTAATTTATTTATTTATTTTTATTTGTTTTTTTTTTTGTTGCGAAAGTATTTGTTGCGAAAGTATTTGCAACAAAAAAAAAACAAATTAAAAGTAAAAAAATAAATAAATAATTTACATGTAAAAAAATAAAGTATTTTTTAGAATATTCACAGTTGTGTACCCATTAACACTATCTTATTCTAGAGCATTTTTATCATCTTTAAAAAAAAAATCCATCTGCTTGTGCAGTCATTCACCATTCATTGCTGTCTCCATCTGAGCCCTGGCAATGAAGAACGGACTTGCTGTCTCTATGGATTTGCCTTCTCTGAGCATTTTATATAAATGGTATCATACAATATGTGGTCTTTTGTAACTGGCATCTTTCATTTAGCAGAATATTTTCAGGGTTTTCTATGTTGTATCTTGTATTGCTACTTCATTCTTTTTTATGACTTAGTGATATTCCATTTTCTGGAATATGCTACATTTTGTTTATCAGTTGCTGGATACTGGGCTGTTTTCATGTTTTAACTGTTATGAACATTAATAGGCATTTTTGTAAGGTTTTCCATGTACACATATCTTTAATTTGGAGGGAGTTTTAGAATTGAAATGTCTGGGTCATATGCTAATTCTGTGTTTAACTTTCTAAAGAACTGTGAAACTTTTTTTTTTTGTTATAGATAAATCTTTATTTTTACTTTCAGAAAGCGACAGAGAGTCTTAATTAACAACACATTGTTTCTAACGTCTTTTTTTTTCCTAAGTATTTTCTTTATTTTTTTTATTATTTTTTTATTTTTTTTATTAAAATATTTTAAAATTTACATATACTTGCCATTAATTGTAATCCCCATGTATTCCCCATCACCATCTCACTTGGTGGGGAGGGGAGGGGGAGGGTTGAGGGAAGATGGGAACACGAGGGACTGAGGTGATGGTGCACTGGTAAGAACTGTGAAACTTTTTGTTAAAAGTGGCTACACCTTTTTACATTCCCACCAATAATGTATGATTTTCAATTTCTCCACATTCTCCCCATTACTTAGCTATTGCTCATCTTTTTGATTACAGTTTTTCTAGTGGGTATGAAGTGATATTTCATTGTAGTTTTAATTTGCTTTTCCCTATGACTAATGTTCTTGAGTATTTTTTGGTGTGCTTATAAGGGTTATTGGTACATTTTCAAAAAAAATGTCTGTTCAGCTCCTTTGTCCATTTTTAAATTGGATTATAAGTCTTTTTAGTGCTGATTTATAAAAGTTCTTTGTATATTTTGTATATTTGTCCCATTTCAAGTATATGATTAACAAATATTTTCTCCCATTTAGTGGATTTTCTTTTCACTTTCTTGATACTATTCTTTTAAGCACAAAAGTTTTTAACATTGATGAAATCCAGTTTAGTTACTATTTCTTTTTGTTGGTCTTTTGTAATTGGTTTATTTCACTTTACAGAATGTGCCTTTATTGTCATAGCTAAGAAACCATGTTTAAATCCAACATGAGAAAGATCTATACCTAGATACACTTCTAAGAATTTTATAGTTTTATAGCTCTTATATTTAGGCCTTTCATCCATTTGAGTTTGCTTTTGTAGTGTATTATCTTAAAACAATCGATTCAATTAAAAACAAACAAATAAATCCTCTGAGTTGGACCAAACCAATTTTTCAAGTTCTAAGTAGGGTATTCTAAGGCTCTCTGATGCTCCTCTTGTGAATTAATGCAAAGACCTAAAAACCATGGGAATACAGTTTGAAGCTGATTGACCAGCAATAGCAGTAGCCAGGGGGTCGGTGCTGGGGCACGATGGTGTGCTTCATGTTCTGATAAGGAAGTGCAAATGGATGTGCTCGTGAGGAGGCCTCAGGGCCAGGTAAGGCCTTCAGGTTAGATTGAGACTGACCCCATATTCAGTGAACTCAGGCCTGGCATGCCCACTTATATGTGTCCTCCAAAACCCTGAGCACTGACCTGATGCCCTTGCTGGCTCTACTATAACCAACTGTGTGATCTCAGGCCACTTTCGAAACCACTCTGAGGCTCCAGTTTTTACTCTGAAATATGACATGAGTGTCTAAAAGATTCTGATAATTGCTTGAGTCCCACTGACCTGTGGTATTTCTGAAAGTTATAATGGTTTGATTGTGGAGATGTTGAGTAGTATTTACTCAAGTATATATGATAGAAATGTCAAGTGACTGAGAAACATTAAATTAAACCCAAGTAGATCTCTTTACCACAGGATTTTCCAGACCCTTTTGGGGAGCATGTACCTTGAAACTGTAGGAGGGGAATGTGTCATCCCATATTTCCCAAATTAATTTATTTAAATTATTTGAAAGAGCTGTTGTAAAAAAAAAATGAATGCTGCCAGTTTCCAATAATGAGTGAAAAGATGGGATGGGGCTGAACTTCTTTCTGTTGTGTGCTGTTGTGTGGATCAGGCCCCACTTTGTCCAACGTGTGGCACAGAGTTACATCCCCCTGAGTGAACTTTGAATTCTGACATTCTAAAGAGTCCATCAAGTTGGCTGATGTAATGAGAAGGACTCTGGACATCCTCTAAGGTTTTCTGATCTTCATCCCTGTCAGGTCTGACATTAGGGCTCTTGCATTCCTCTGTTGTGCAACGTTAAATGGCCCCTGTGCCAGGAAACACCAGAATCCACTTGAACTGTTCCAGACAAGTGGTGCTTTGATCTTTAATAGTGTCAGAAATGTCTCTGGGCTCATCCACCATCATTACTGGCAGTAGAACTGACCAAGCCACCAGGAAGCTGAACTCTAGGGTTTAGGAAAGAGTTCTGGTCTCAAGGATATGAGGAAGGGACTGACTATTGTGCAAGGTGATAGTCCTCCTGTCATTACCCAGATCATTCACTTATTATTGTGAAGCATTTGGGATGGGGTGGGTGGAGATAGTAATGAAGAAAAAAAACTACAATGACAATTCAATTCATAATTTATTCAATAATAATTTTATGTCATTTTACGGTCTACATAACTTTCTGGTTTTGCTATGTTAGGCAAATGTTTGCATTATTTGTTTGTTTCTAAAGTATGAATTGAGACTTACATGATGGATGGCAGGGCTGGAATTGGGTTTGGGGCATGAGAGAGGGAGTTTACCTGACACAGGTAAATGAGAAAGGACATTGGACAATAGCTCTGATTCTATGTCTGGCCACAGGTGCTGTGCATGGCCATGTGCTCATTGTCCTACAGCCCTTGTATAGCTGCATGTGGCCACTAGGGCCAGGGAGTCACGCTTCTGACCTCTCTTCTCCACACATCCCTGGAGGCTTTGGGGGAGTGAACAAATCGTTTCCTTGCATGCGATCTTGCTCAAAGGCTAAGAGACCTGCCCTTGGCCCATTTTCCTTTGCTAGTATGATCTGGTTCTGCCTAGACACAAGATTTATAAACTTTCTTCAAAAATAGAATATGCTTTACTGGCAGAACAGCTTAGGTTTCAAACATCTATCTCCTCTGTACTGGCATACATAGGCGGACACACTCTCTCCTCCTGGGGTCATCACAGTCTCTCTGAGGGTGGCTCTGTCCACTGCACAAGGCTGACAACAGTAAGATCTCAGAGAAAGACAAATGCAGATCCACATGAGTTCCGGAAGCAAAGATGATCCCCACTGCTCTGAGGGGCAGGAAGTTCTCATGAGATTAACATGACTTTTGGAGAAGGTTGGATTGAATATGCTGATTTTAGGGGAAGGATTTATGTGACTTCTTCCGAAAGTTCATGAATGGGAGCAGTAGAGACATGAGACAATGCTAGACCAGAATGTGCCAAATCTTAGAGACTGGGCTCTGGGTTGAAAATCTAAAGCAATTTGACACCGCTTTCTGTTCCAACCCCATTTCTTTTGTGGTTCCGGGAAGGCTTTAGAAGGAATTGGGGAAGTTTGCCTCAGTGCTCTATTTTGGTAATGAGTGAAAAAGCTCATAGCTCTAAATACCATCTATATGCTAATGACTCCAAAATTTATATCTCAGCAGACCTGAGCTCAAGAGTCATATATTCACCTGCTAGCCTGACATCTCCCTTTGGATGGCTAATAGGCACTTCAAACTCAATATGCCCCACATGGAACTCTTGATTTTCTCCTTCACATCGATTGCTCCCTCACTTTTCACCATCTCAATAAATAGTACTGCCATCATTCAAGAAAGTGCGGTCATTCTTGATTTCTCTCCTCAACATCTTCCCCAACCCTGTCACCAATCCACCGGCAAGTCGTACGGGCTCTTTTTCAAGACTGTGATCTACTTTGCTTCATCTCTAGGTGAGACAAAAGCTAGGCAGAGTCCAGCTTAGTCTGCCATCATCTCCCCTCTTCTTACTGAAACCAAATTCCTTTTCAACCTTTCATAACCTGACCCCACTAGGCTCTCTGACTTATCTTCCTTTTTTGCTCGATCCCCCCCGCCCCACCTCCCAGTCTCAGCCATACCTGCCTTCCAACCATTGGTCCCTCTTGCCATTGGAACAAGGGCCTGTATGACTCCTGCCTGCTCTTTTGAACATGCTACTCCCTTAAAATGCTATGCCCATGATGATCTGTGTGGCTAGCTCTGCTCTTCCCTGACCTTAAATTCTAAAGCACCATATGCTCCCTTCTCTATTTACTCATTTTCTGTGTTCTTTTGTCTTCAAGCCATTTCTCGATATATACACAAGACATTCTCTTGTGTATTTTTTTTTTTATTATCTGTCTCCTCCTCTCTCTGTTCCCTCATTAGAATGGTTTTATCGCCTATCAGTTTCATTCTTGCTTCCTCTGTACCTGTCAAATAATTGGAGCTCAAAAGATATTCTTGACACACATATTACATATTATATATAATATATATATATAATGGAAAGTATCAAACATACATCAGATAGAATGGCATAATGAACTATTTCTACTCATCATTCAGCTTCAACAATTATCAACCCAAGAGCAATCTGTTTTCATCTCTTCCTGATGTTGAAGCAAAATCAAAATATCATATCATTTCATCTGTAAATACTCCAGTGTAAATCTCTAAAAGATTAAGTTTCTTTGGGAAAAAATATCTACAATACTATTATCATATCTAAACAAATTTACAATAATCTCTTAATGTCAATAAGTATCCAGTCAGTTTTCAAAATTCCCTGAATGTCTTGCTTTTTTATTTTTACAGATTGCTTGTCTGAATTGGGCTCCAAAGAAGGTCCTTCAATTGCAATTATTATGTCTCTATATTCTCTTTTAATCTATTGTTCTCCTCCAACTCTCATTTTTCCCTTGAACGCTATGTTTTAAAGAAACCGGATGCTTTGTCTTCCAGAGTGCCCCATAGTTTAGGCTGGCTAATTACATTACATTGGTGTTTTTTAACATATTATTCTGCTCCCTGCATTGTCATAAATTGGAAGTAAGAGACTGTATAAGATTCAGGTTTGTGTCTCTGGAAAGAATCCTGTAGTCTCATCTTCTTCCATCAGGAGGCACATCAGTTTGGCTCTCTCTGTTACATTAGTGTTGATTATCATTGTCCCCATCCTGTATTTCATTTGAGTTTACAAAATGTTAATATTCTAATTCTATCATTCCTTCTGGGCATATTAACTGGAATACTTTTACAAAGAGACTCTTAACCTCATTAATTATTTGGTTACTCTGATACATAGTTGTACAATAAGGGCAGATAAATGCTTGATTCTTTCTCTTTATCAGTTTTCAAAATAACAAGTTGTTTTCTATATCCTCTAAAGTTGCTAATGAGGATTTTATTTTAAGTATGATCATGAACATAGATTTAAACATACTTGATGCCTTTCAACCAATAGATATTTGCGGAATGGATGAATGAGTAATTGAACAAACATTGGTTTAGAACTTTCTACAGGCTTTCACTTATTTTCTTTTCAGACATTATAGTCCCAGATTTCATATGTCAAACCACTGTATGATTTCTTCTAGAGTTAATTCTATTTGAATATTTACTTAGTATCATGGGGTTTAATTGAATAAGTGCAACGTAGGCCCTGCTTTTAGGAATATTTTTATCCATCTGTTACTGAACAAAATAGTCTCAATTAGATCTTGATCCTTTCATTATCAAAATACACAGATGTGTTTCCCACCTGGGAAGGTGCTGGTCGCTAGCTCAGAGGCAGTGGTGTTGATCTGGACCTGGCCCAGTTTTCTTGGACCAGTGAGCTCCTCTACAGGCCTGTCTCCTTATCTGAATGTGTAGGATGGTACCAGATCATTACCAAAACAGCTCTTTCTGATCCTTAGGATTTGGGAGCTCTCCTTCGCCTACTGCATATAGCCTCTAGGTAAGGCCATGTTAATAGTGCAAAAGGGATGCATACAAGGCAACTGTTGAGTTGGGAGTGGTATCAGATTGATAGGGGTCAGTGGGAGATATAGGTCAGGAGAGAAAACCCACCAAAGCTAGCCACTCAAAGGAAGCCTTCTCTGGAATACATCTTATATTGTCTGTGATTTTCTTTAATAGCTTTCTGGAATTTGGGGGCAGCCGCAGGTGTCCACCTTGTAAGGAAAGATTTCTGTGAATGTTGGTGATTTCTAGAGGAAGAAAGAGTAGGTGTCCCATGTAGGAAGTTGTTTTCAAAGCTTGGTTCCTGGAGTGTGGGGATCAAAGGACCCTGCACTCCTCCCAGGCCCTGACTTTTCCTGTTAGGGCCAACCCCTTTCCCTCAGTTTTTCTCCCACTTCTCCCTACCCCTCTCTCCTGAAGCAGAGGCAGGCTTGCCAATGGCTCTGGCAGCATTGCCCGTCTAGGAATTCAGACATTTAGAGTGCCAGAGAGTCCACTGGCATTTTCCTTTTGTCTGCCACAAGGTTAGATTGCATGGAAGTCGATATCCAGCATTCCATGAGCTTTCTGATGAGCAGACCTGCTGCTGAGTTGTTGTCTGTCTTCCCTCCCTCCAATCACAGTGTCCAGAATTCTCCCTCTCTGCCAGCATGAGATCCAAACCCCCAGAGAGAAAATCAGCTTATCTGATGGTCACATGGATCTGATGAGGTATCTAGAGAGGATTGAATATCTCTTTCTCCTGCTTTCTAGCCACCAATAGTTAGGGACTGATGGTGCTTTTTATTAGCCAAGTACAAGGACATGACTAATAACTGGGATTATGTTGCATCAACCACAACTCCTCTCACCTCTCTGTGTTTGAAGGGAGAGGCAGCTGACAGGAGGTTACTACTCTGCCTCCACCCCATCTTCCTCACAGTTCTCTTCCACCATTGCCATCTACCAAGTATGACTAGTAGACAGTTCACTCTAAAAGGGAGGAGGTATGTTCTCTGTTATGCAAAGGGCTTGCATGGTAAGGAGCCCCAGGCCTTTCTCCTTGGCACCTTGTAGGCAGTGCAGATCTTTCTCCCATTTGAGGCATCTAGGGATAGCCAGACAGTTGGAATCGCACTGATGATTGGACCCCATGCCAAGAGGTGGGCTCTTGGTGTCCATTTATAAATAAGGGTCAGCAATGGGGCAACTGGATATTCACATGCAAAAACAGCAAACTCAGTTCCTTACCTCACACCATACACACATTTAAAGTGCATTGTAGACCTAATTGGAAAAGTCAAAACTATGTAACTTCTAGAAAAATAATTGTGATATTAGAGCAAAAATTTCACATGAATGCCTCCAAAAGCATAATCCATAAGAAAGACACTTACTAAATAGGATTGCATCAAAAACATTTGTTCAACTTTTGTCCTTCAAAAGATACCATTAAGAACATTAAGAAGCAAGGCGCAGACTGGAAGAGAATATTTGCATATCATGTATCTGACAAGGGTGACAAGGGATCTAGAGTCAGAATCTATAGTATTCCTAAAATGTAATAGTAGTATACCAAACAACGCAATTTAAAAATGAGCAATGGATTTAAGTAGGCATTTTAGCAAAGAAGATACACAAATGACTAATATACACATGAAAAGATACTCAACATCATTAACGGAAAATGCAAATCAAAACCACAATGAGCTACTACTTCGTGCCTACTGGAATGTCTGTGGTTTTAAATTATAAAATGCAACCCTGCACATTACTGATGGAAATGTAAAATTACACAACAACTTTGGAAAATTTGGCAATTTCTTAAGTTAAACAAATTTACCATATGACTCAGCAATTCCACTCCTCAGTTTCTACCCAAGGGAATAAAAAAGTACATCCATGGAATGACTTTCATGCAGATGTTCAGAGCAGCACTGTTCATAATGGCTGAAAATTAGAAATAATACAAATGTCTATTAGCTGGTTAATGGACAAACAGAATGGGGGACTATCTATACATCGAAACACTATTCATCAATAAAAAGGAAGACAGTATTGGTATGGGTGAACCTGAAAAACATTATGGTAAGTGAAAGAAGCAGATGCAAAGAAAATATAGAATGGCTGTGAAATGCCCAGGGAAGTCAAATCTATAGAAACAAAAAATAGATCAGTGGTTGCTTGAGAGTGGGGCATGGGAGCAATTAGTGACTGCAAATGGGCATGAGGGAACTTTTTGGTGTTCTAAATTTGGATTGTGGTGATGGATGAACAACTCTATAAATTTGCTAAAAATCATTGAACTGTACATTTACAGTGAATTTTATGGTATGTTCATTATGCCTCCATAAAGCTGTTTAAGAATAAAAAAGGAAGGAAGAAAGATAAATTCCAGAACGTGCTTTATCAAGGGACCACCTAGAAGAGGGAGAGAAGGGAAGAGTGGGTACAGGGCCTCTGGGGACAAGTTTCAACCTCCAACGAGGATGCCGACCTCACCTGGTGCCATGCTAACCCTCTGAGACCCGAGGACCTTCGTCCGTACCCTCTGCAGGAGTGGCTCCCTAGTCAGCTCCACAATTCAACCCATGGGCCCCACCCATCTCACTGCAGCCTCCTTGCATATTTGTTCTCCCTTCCTCATGCAGCACAAGTCTTGTTCTGCTCTCTAAATCTGCTTTGTTTGTCTTGCCAACACAGCCTTGACCCTTATCCCAGCTCTGATATGGGTTCTTCCTCCTACCCTCTTTATTGTCATGGGTGGGCTGCTTTCCAGTGTACCTCTTTGGGCCACGAGTGGCAGGGGCTGTGAGACGACTGGGCGTAAACTTGGGAAATGCTCTCCATACTTGGAACTGGAAGAGAGCTAGTGGGAGAGTGAGGGGATGTGGGAGAGGCAGCAACCTGTGGGGCATGGGGAAATGTATATCTCTGGCACACACATAGCTGGAATTGCCTATGGATGCCCCTGTTGGGGTCAAAACTCAGCAATAGCCAATAGGCTGCTCAGAAGCAGCTAATGCCTTTTGGGGTTGGCTTTTTTGAATTTTGAGAATTGAGAACTCCTGAAAGGTTGACACTTGCCACTGTCTAGTTTTTTGCTTCTTGTATGAATCAACCTCTTGGAACTTTGAGCCCCATTTTGGAGCTTGTATTATATAGCAGGCTTTATAGCAGCACATAATAGGTCATCAATTAATCTTATCCTCACAAAACACTTCGAAGTTTGTGCTGTAATTATCACTCCATTTTGCAGATGATGGAACTGAGGTCAGAGGATTAAGAAAATTATTCCAGCTTTGAAAAGCCATCAGCAGCAGAACCTGGATTGAAATCTACACAGTGGCCTCTAGTTCTTGCATCCACCCAGGGGAGGGGAGTTGATGGGATAATAAACTCTTAAAACCCAGTTTGAGAAGATTGGAGGTCTTAAGACAAACTCCATCTTGGACTCACCAAGGGGAGGAGGATTAAAAGGAGTAGGAGGAGCTGACATGCTTTGGCACAAAGAGAAGCATGTGTCCTCCAAAGAGCTGTCTCCAGAAGAGTGCCTCAGTCCACCTGTCTCTTGGAGGGAGAGGAGCTGTTCAGGTAAGGCACCCCAAGTCCAGTCTCCTGGTCCCAGGTGGCAGGAGAGAACAGCCGCCCATCGAGCTTCTGCGTCTGTACTCTGCAGTAAGTAGAGTCTTCACGGCCTCTCTCTTGAGTCCTGTGGCCTGGGCACTGCAGAGATAGTAACTTATTGGGCCGCAGCAGGTGAGTGGGGTCTTCTGAAAGAGCATCTGTAAGGTCGAGGGCTGTAGACACAGAGAGAGAGACATCACCTGTGTGGGAGGGAAGTGAGGGGCTTGCAGCAGCAAGGGGACTGGGCCTAGAAGAATCCAGTGGTAGGAAAATCTTGAAATTTAGGAGAATTTTTACATCCTACTATGTCATCAGATTCAAATTGCCCCTTTTTATCATCTACTGTGTGCTTGCCTTCCTGTATGGAGGCCTTCTTACAGATCTGGGCAGCCTCCTCCTCCTCTACTCTGGGAGCCTTTCCCATTCTCTGATTCCACCATGATATCCTCCAGAGAAGGGCCTTAGGGTAGAAGTAGCCACTAAAATCACCAGCATCCAACATGCAGTACTGATCCTGCAATAATATTAGTGTTAGGAGTAGGCAGAAAGTCATAGACATAAATTAAAAAAATACTAAAAAACAAGACATAAGGAGTTACCCATCCTAACACCTTTTAGAGATGTGATGTTTTTCTTTCCCGTGGACAGAAACGATCTAGGAGGTCAGGAGTTGATCCTAGAGCTCCAACTGTGTAGAACAGCAATAACTTACTTACTACTTGTAAGGTCAGAGAATGATCAGGTATTTCCACCCTCCCATCACTGTGATGGACACCTGCGGTGCTGTGAGCATTCCAGGGTGGGCATGCGCAAGTGGGAGCACCTGAGTTGGGACACGGGCTTAAATGGGCAGCGTCATGAGGATGCCAGAACTGCGAGGACTGACCGACAGAACCGAGAGAACCAACAGGCCTGACAGAAGCAACAGCAGAGAGAGAAGAAGCAGCCGAGAGGGTGAGATGTGCTGGGGGCTGGGAGGCCTGCCAGCCTCCCACCCCCCCGGCACCCCTGCCTGCCATGTACCTGGCCACCTCTACTAAATAAAGTATGAAAAGCCACCGAGGGCTCCAAGACTCTCCTTTCTTGACCTGTCTGTCCAGAACCATCCTGAACCTTGCTCCTGTGCCACCCCCTTCCTGGCCGCGACACTATCCATGCCTCCATCCAAATGAAATTCATCCCCTTCCATCCCAGTGGTGCCTTGTGAGGAGACTGATGTTTGACCAGAGTCCCTGACCCCATTAGAGTAAGTGTTGGAAAGACTTGGGACCCCATGTGAGAGGCGCTCCCAACTGCTTCGGCCTCCTGGAGACCAGCTATTCTTGTAGACAGTGATGGGGCAGAGCTGGACTGGGAGGCCCTGGGCAGAGCAGTCAGGACTGTTTCCTCCCCTTTCCCTTCTGCTTGTTATTCCAAAGGCCTCCTTATGGAAATTATGAAATAATGGTTCTGCAATTTGTGCATGTGCGGCTGTGTGTATGTTAATTGCGGGTCCCCGCGTACCCTGTCTCAGCGGCATCTGAGGCATGTCGCAGATCTGAGTCTTCATCGCAGCTTTGCCTCCCCTGTCTCCTCATCCCAGCTCTCTCCCTTCTCCAGGGTGTGGGAACCACAAAGAGCGTCTGTAGCGGCAGGATGGAGGTGGCACAGGAACAGGGTTCGGGATGGTTCTGGGCAGACAGGTCAGGGAAGGAGAGTCTTTGGAGCCCTCGGTGGCTTTTCATACTTTATTTAGTAGAGGTGGCCAGGTACATGGCAGGCAGGGGTGCCGGGGGGCCGGGAGGCTGGCAGGCCTCCCAGCCCCCAGCGCATCTCACCCTCTCGGCTGCTTCTTCTCTCTCTGCTGTTGCTTCTGTCAGGCCTGTTGGTTCTCTCGGTTCTGTCGGTTGGTCCTCACAGTTCTCATGACGCTGCCCATTTAAGCCTGTGTCCCAACTCAGGTGCTCCCACTTGCGCATGCCCACCTTGGAATGCTCGCAGCACCGCAGGTGTCCATCATCACAGTGATGGGAGGGTGGAAATACCTGATCATTCTTTACCCTACAGTGTCTGAGTAGAAATCACTGCCCCAACCTCCCCTGCCATATCCAGAGGGGCACTGAACACAAAAGGGACTGAGGGGTATGCCCTGACTGGAAGAGTAGACTTTAGAAAGCACACACACAGTTTTAAGACCTTATTTATTTTTAAAAGACCCTATTTATTTTTTGCATGGATTTAAAGAACTTTAAACATTTATTTTTTGTGGTGTAACTTTTTTTTTGTGCTTTATTAAAATATTTAAAAATTTACATATACTTGCCACTAACTGTAAAAAAAAAAAAATAAATAACCCTATTTACTTGGGGTGGCTTCTGGGGGCTGATGGAGTTAATGAGACACCTTGTTCCTTGGAATTTTCACCACAGCAACCTCAGTTCCCAGCCTTCATGATCCTCCCTGGTTACTTACAAGGTTGGGAGAGGGAGGGGTAGGGAAGAGGCGGGGGTGGGGGGAGAAAGGTGCCCAGGTGATGCTGTGAGTGGGGCAAAATCTTGACCTCAAAGGGAGGTTTCAGGGAGGAGAGGAGGGAGAGAAGGCGGAGGAAGAGATGCCCTGAGCTGGATTTTAGCAGAAGAAAGTGGAGAGGGCAAGAGGAGAGACAGCAAAACCAGCCTGCCACAACCCCCAGCGACTGTTGCAAAATACAAGGTTAGGTTCTTTCTAAAGTCAGTGGCTTCTGGAGAAAGCGAAACCTTCTTTGCAGGAAAGGGTGAATTGATTTAATTGAATCGCCCTCAGGATCTGTAGGGTAGGGGCAAACCCCACCTTCAGAAGCAGGTTTGACAGTCCCAGGAGAGTAGGGTCCGGGGAAGAGAAGTTCCTGCAGGTGTGAGGTTTCAGAGAGGGCAGAGCTGGCATTGGGCCAACCTGGCCTCCTCAGGATTGGCCTGTGGGTGAGAGTGGCTGACTCTCATGATCAGAAGCTCAAGCTCCCTTCCCCTAAACTCCTATCAGGCTCAGGAGTAACAGAAATGGGCAGAATTTTCATTCCTTGACTTACAGCTGGACAACCTGGAATGAACTACTTAACCTCTCTGAACCTTGGTTTTCCCCTCTATTAAAAGGTGTAATGACAGCACCTGCTTCATGCCGGCGCGAGAACGGACATGACATGCTACCTAAGCCCTTAGCAAGATACTCGCCAGAGTGAGTCCTTGCCTAGGGTGGCTGTTTACAGTTATTATCGTGTTGTTTTGAGAATTAAGTGAGATCATTAAACAATGTCTGTACAGCATCTGGCACATCACCGATTATATTCACTGCTGACTGTTGATTTTACAGTCAGCCTCTTCCTGTCCAGACAGGCGTCTTCCAAACCAAATGTCCACTACATCCCCCTCTAAAGAAGTAAGAAGAGTCAGCTGGGGGAGGGGAGGGGTAGGCGAGACAGGAAGAACGCCTGGATTCCACCTTCCCCTTTCCTCCACAGCGCATGAAATATTCCTGATACCTTTGACTATGCCCTTCACAAGATCTTGGAATGTATGTGTAGTGCCAGGAAGGCGGCACAGGGCAGGTTCAGGATGGTTCTTAGCAGATGGGTCAAGGAGAGGGAGTCTTGAAGCCCTCGGTGGCTTTTATGCATTTTATTGTCAGAGGTGGCCAGGTACATGGTAGGCATGGGTGCCAGGGGGCCAGGAGGCTGGCAGGCCTCCCAGCCCCTGGTGCATCTCACCCTCTAGGCTGCTTTGCTGCTGCTGCTGCTGCTGCTGCTGCTGCTGTTTGTTTGTACTGCTGGTTCTGTTGGTTCTGGTGTCCTCATGATGCCGCCCGTTTAAGCCCGTGTCAAACTCAGGTGCGCCCATTTACGCATGCCCACCCAGGAATGCGTGCAGCACCGCAGGTGTCCATCATTACACCAGTGGTGGGAGGGTGGAAAGACCTGATTGTTCTCTGACCCTACAGTATGGTATAACAGGAGGACTTTGGCAAGGATTGTTTAAACTTATTTTAGAAAATTCTGTGGGTAAGGGAAGGGGGCTTATGTGGAAATATCCTGGGTTATTTCTAGTAGAGTCAGCTTTGACACAGGAATTTAAGTGCTCCTTGAAAGGGCTAGGCCCCTGAGTTCTCTCAACCTGGCCACAAACATTCAGGGATCTGGCAGCCAGATGACCCTGCCAGCGTGGGCACAGTAGTTCCCAGCACTGAAGCAGGGTATAGAAACACCTGGAGATCCCTGCAGCGCTTTATATTCACCAAAACCCTGGGTTTCTCACCACACATGCCCGAGGATTCCACCAAAGCTTCTGCCTCTCTCCCCTTTCCCTAGTTTTCAGGGGAGCCACTGGTTGGCTGGCTCTCATGCAGACCCCTAGAGGCCAGCATTGTAGGGAATGTCGTCCTCAGCCTCCATATGCCTGAGGAGTATCAAGGGTAGTGGGGATTGATCTTCCAGCAGATATTCTAAGTGGGAGTCAACCCCTGTAAGGCACCAAGGGCAGGGGCTGAATGCAGAAGCTGTGCCAACTCCAGGTCAGGCCTGAAAGGCACCCCCTTGTGTGGTGGGCAGAGCTCAGAGCTGTACAGCCTCTGGCGGAGAAAGAGCAGAAGAGGACACTGGGTGCCTCCCTGTGAGGCAGATGGAATGGCAGCAGGAGTCGGGAGAGTATGAGCAGAAGGCCCAGGTTAGGAGGCACTAAATGCAGGCTCTCCCAGCATACGTGATTGGCAGGACAGGTGGGACTCAAAGTTACAGGAAATCCTGTGTTACCCCAAAGGACCCTTAAAACTGGGTCAGGACCAAAAGAAGCACCCAAGGAATTTGGGGGTTCAGTGGGTGAACTGTGGGATCACCATAGGCAAGCATGAGAGCCAAAGAGCCAATCTAGATATAAGGGCAGTCTGGTAATGAATTCGGTTCAAACACACCTACAGCACCCTCCTGGTTGGGCAGGGCCTTGAGCACTGAAGGGTACAGAGATGACCCAGTACCGCCTGAACCCTCAAACACAATTCAGTGAGAGACCGTGTGGTGATGATGAACATGGGGACAAGCTAACTCAGCTGCTTGTTATACAAATCATTTCACATGAATTACCCTCTTTAATGTCCATTAGTACAGGCAGGTGCTGTTATCATGCACTAGCCTATAAGAGTGTTTTGTAACAGGTAGGAACTCTTCTTATTCATCATTTATGTCTGGGGGGTTTAGGTTAGAGAGGTTAGTGACCGGCTGGTGGTCACCCAGCTCATGGGAGGTGAGGCTTGGTCTCCGCTTCCATAGCTCTACAACACAAGAAGGTGATGTCGGCACAACAGGATGCCAATACAGGGACTGTGCTAAAGGGGCATTGTGGGAGGAGCTGTTCCTGCCAACAGGGAGTTGGGAGCCCCGTCATGGGTAGGGTGGAATGGGAGCTGAGCATAGGGAGTGGGGCCTGTTTCAGGTTAAGAAGTGAATGAGAAGAATATCAGATGGTAGTGTCTGTGCTAACATTTCAGAATGTCAGACAGTCACGTAGCAGGAAAAAAATGAGCAAAATGAGTTCTTCAAAGTTTGTCTTGCCCTTTCCTACTTTTTTTCTCATTCAACACAAGTACGAGATGGTAGTTTAGGTACTGGCAAAGGTCCACGGGCCTCCAGGAACAGCTTGGTGGGACAGTGGGGGAGGGGCGGGGTAGTCTGCTCAGTGCAGGAGGTTCTGGCTTGGAGGCGCGTATGTTCAGAGCAGGCAGAGGAGCTGTGCAGCCGGGAGGCAGGACCCTGAATAGTTCTGATGCGTGGGCTGGGACAGGAAGAGGCTGAAGGAGAAACCGGACAGGTAGGCAGGGCCATGGGTCCCAAGCAGCTGTGGAAAGGCTGTGTCCAGGCTCCAGGCTCCATTAGCAGGACAGGGAGCCCTCTGGAGTTTTAGACAGGACCCTGGCACCTTCAGATCCCTGTTCTGGGAAAATATCTCTCATAGATGGGCAGAGGATATAGGCAGTGCTGATGGAAATCAGAGAGCTAGTGACAAGACAAGGACCTGAAGCAATGCAGGGACAGAAATCAGTAGATTCAACAAAAGCTCAGCTTGTAGAGATGACAGGATGTGGAGGGGAATGCAGGGGGGTTGGGGACATTTGTCTGTGGGCCATCCACAGAGACTGCCTATAAACAGAGGCTGCATAAAACACAACAGAGAAAGAGAGCAGTGGGGCAAGGCTCTGCTCCCAGCAGAAGTAGCATGAAATTGGGCTGAGCATAAGCAGGGTGGGGTGGGCACATTTCTCTCAAGGAGCATCCCCCACCCTAGCTTGGGGAACAGCGGGGAAGAGGCAGGAAGGCTCCCATCTGCTCTTCTCCCATTTTTCTAACTGAAGCTTTAACTGTGTGTGTAGTAAGTAGGAGTTTGTGCTATGTGGGTCAAGTTCATGAGAGCAGACACAATAAAAATAATGATACTGAGGCCAAGTGAGTTCTTCGTGACTGCTCTTCCCCTTCTGTCCCCTTATTGCCAGGAAGAGGATGATCTCTGGTCTCCGTGACTTTCCATTCTGAGCCAGGAGCCCCTCATGCAGCTCAAGGAACACCCACACCGGGTTGTGTGTTTGTGATGGCAGAATCGCAATATAATTGTTAAGCATAGGGTAGCATCCCGGCAGGATACACTCCTCCCTCTCTGCTTTAAGCAGTAGAGGAGCTTCTGGTTTTCTGTTTTTTTCTTTGTAGCTCAGAGCTGTGCTAATAAAATGAACAAATTGAAGGAGAGGGAGAGGGAGAGGGAGAGGGAGAGAGAGAGGGAGAGGGAGAGGGAGAGAGAGAGAAAGAGAGAGAGAGAGAGAGAGCAAAGTGTCTTTAATTTGAATAGCCTTTTTTCCCATGTGAAAAAGCGACAGTTCATTGCAAAATATTTATCTTCATTACGCTTGGTATCATTATTGATGGAGAAGCCCTGCAGACTAATGGGAAAATCTCTATAGGAGGTTTGAATCCAGACTAGCTGAGTCTTCACCTTACCTTCACATGCTGGGTGAGCACAGCCTTTAATTTCTGGGAGCCCCAGCTGACCATCGCTGCAGCGCAGAGAGGACAGTGTTTCTGGTTGGGTTAGCCTTACAAGCTGGGGGAGTTCTCCCGGACTGGACTCAAGCACCCTGTGGTACACGCCTGCGTCTTGCTGACTGCTACATCATACAGGACCCATGTTTACTAAAGCTGTGTACTGCCTGCTGAATGATGGACGCATGGCCTGGAAAGGGATAATGAGCTAAAAGGATGGATGAATCAATGAGTCCAGTTTAATCATTCATTTCACCAAGAGGGTGAATTTGGTCCAGAGAGACCATAGCATGAGCTGCAGGGAGAGACCGTATCATGAGCTGCATGGTCAGCCTAAGATTCAACTCCTTTCTTCCCAGGACCCCTCTCTGTGCTTGTCCCTTCTGCTGAGAGATGTCCTAAAACATTAAGGAGAATGTGTTCTTATAGTTACTTGTGTCATTCATAACAAAAGACGATTATAAAAATCAAAGTATCGTTGATTATGACCATGTTCTAGATACCCAGGTTAACAACTGCAATTCATATTCAAATCTGGCCACATGGTATTCACCACTCAACAGCAAAGGTGAAGACCTCTTCTTACTCCCCCTTGTCCCCATTTCACAGATGAGTTCACTGTAGCTCAGAGAGGCTACAGTGGGACTTGCCCATGAATTCACAGCAAGGGTTCAAGAACTCGTTCTGGACTGAGGTATTTGGAGTCAACACCCAGGGTGTATTTCACTGCCCATTGCTGTCTCCTGTGAGGTTCGGGGCCAAGGTTGAATGTGCGACTATCAGTGAGTGGGGTCAGGGCTTAGCTGTGTTTTCTAGTGTCCAAGGCAGTTGATTAACACTCGTGGGTCCTGAGAACAGCCCTGGCTTTGAGGAATTCCTCGAGGGGAGCTGAGTGTGCCTTCCCAAGCTTATTACTTGGTCTCAGAACTTTATAGTCACATGCCATAAATTGGTACGGTGTGACATTTGGCCGTTTGCTTGGAAGACACATCAGGGTGATTTAGAGCTCCTGAGTGTGGACTTCCAGCAGTGGGAAGCTCCTGGAAGGTGGAGGCCTTTATGAGTTGTTTACTTCCTTCTCATGGATTCAGCCACTTTCTGGCCTGGTTTATTGCTCAGAGATTGTAAAGATGGACCTGTGTTTTTCTGCGTCTGTCTCTGATAACATCTGCTTGTCTGGACATAGATAGCATCACAAATGTCTAAAGTGGGTGACTCCTCTTGTCCTGAGACCTAGGGCACCTCAGCGTCATCCTGTGCTACCCAGTACATATCCCTCGCAGCTGCAGAAGGTGGTACTTACTGTCTCTGTCGCCCCTGCCTCTCTTTCCCCAGGTGACTGGCATCCCTTGCCACCCGTCCATCTCAGGGTATTACTGACACCTCCTTTCTCAAAACTCTTCCCTTCCCCCAGGGAGTGCTGTGGGTTTGAAATGATGGTCTTTAATCATTTCTTAAGTGACCGGCCTAGAAATCATTTCTTAGTGCCATACACACAAATTAAATCATAAATCCACACTGGGCCCTGCCTGGGCAGGACTGATTTGGAGCAGAGAGGAGGCCTCCATGGGAAAAAGAAATCAGCATGCACCAGGAGGAAAGGCCAGGGCCTTGGAGAGAAGGAAGAC
The DNA here is from genome assembly GCA_019455555.1 of Galemys pyrenaicus. NCBI lineage: Eukaryota > Metazoa > Chordata > Mammalia > Eulipotyphla > Talpidae > Galemys > Galemys pyrenaicus. Next base: position 1,339,714 of record JAGFMF010011876.1, read on the forward strand.
GCATTCTACTATCTGAGCTCGGTGCTATAACAGAATACTGTGGACTGGGGGACATAAACAACAGGCATTGATTCCTCACAGTTTTGGAGGCTGCCAAGTCTAAGATCAAGATACCAACAGATTTGTATCTGGTGAAAGCTTGCTTACTGGTTTGCAGATAGTAGTCGTCTCATTTTGTCCTCACATGCTCTTTCCTTAATGCTAATACAGATAAAGGACGAAGGAGACTGAGAGGAAAAGCAAGAGGGAGGTTGGGAGGGAGAAAAAGAGAGAGAAATTTCATGTCTTTTTCTCTTTTTATAGGGTATGAATCCCCTCATGAGAGACTTACATTCATGACCTAGTCTAATTATCTCCCTAAAGAATTACTTCTGAATATCTTCACACAGGGCATTGGGGCTTCAACATGCAAATCAGTTGGGGTGGAGGGGTGCAAACATTCAGTCCATCGCACCTACTAACTCCCCTTCCATGAAAGTGTCCCTCTGAACTCCTATTGATGTGTTCTGAACAATAAGAGTTCCAGAGAATGCAGATAGCTGGGTTTTAGGGCATTAGGAGGGTGTCATCTCACCATTAGAAAGTCTGCAACAGCCTTATCCAGGCCTTAGCTCTCCATACCCCAACATCCAGAATCAGTGAGGCCCAAGATGTTCTTTGATAATCTCTGAGAGGCTGGCAGAGGAAGGGCAGGAATGATTACCTGAGAAAGTAAGGAACTGTCAGGCACTCATCAAGATTCAGTATTGGGGGTTGGGGTGGATGTTCCTCAAATATATCCATGATCCTTATTTATTTAAAGATTCCAATTCAAGACTAATTTTACCCTATTGTGAAACACCTGATAGCTCTTCCAATGAGACTCAGTCTTCTGCTTCATTAGGTTGGTAATGGGCATGTAACAAGGATATTAGCTAACTTCTAAGCATCCTTGATTATTTCTCACCACATCTTTGCACATGCCATTTCCCTTGTCTGGAATGCCTTCCTTTGTTTTACTTAGCTAGTAAACTCTTAAGCATGCTTCAAAACCCAGATCAACTGTTATCTCCTTCAAGAGGCCTTCCCCTTCTCCCAGTTAATAAAGACAGATGCCTCTTATACATGATTCTCTTTCCCCCTTACTCATGCTTTTTATAATTATTGTTAGCATTTGGTTCTTCCATTAGGCTTGGTTCTTTTGTTCCTTGAGAATGAGATGATATCTTCCTCTGCTCAATATCTCTAGCAGCTTGGATCAGGGCTTGGACCCAAGGAATGGTATTTCTGAAGTTGTTGAAGCTTCAACAACTGGAGTGGTTGTAGCCCTGGGGTGAAAACTGTTGCATATCTTTCCTTTGCCTCCAGTATACTTTGTAAGTCACTCAGCTTCTGAGTTTTTTCCTCAGCAAAATGGGAAAAATAAAACCAGTAACTTCACTGTTTCAGAAACCCCCAAATGAAAATGAATCTGAGAGTGGGTTAGTGGGGGACTGTGTCAACACCCTTTAAGCTCCTTGAAAAATTCCATTAGAAAGTCAAGGTGCTGGTATTGCAATTATTGTTTGATTCCCAAATGGTGAGAGCACTTCCAGAAATGTGCTTTGCTTGATGAACCAATACATTTTCAGCCCCACTGATGAATTTGGGAATCGAATACCTGTCATCTTGAAATAATTGACACATTTTGATGAAGCGCTTACATTCCTCTGATGAAATTCTGGATTCTTATTGAAAGTGAGGAGAAAGACGTGTTACATGGGAGCAATATTGTTTTATGGACCTTTATCTTGGTTATTAACAAATGAGCATTACATGTAGAAATGGTAAAAGGGGAATTGAGTAATGAGGTTTCATAGGATTATAATGATTATTAGCCTGATGATGATGAAATCCAGACTTCAATGCATGTGGTTTCCTTGGCACTCACTGTTCTGTTTCCCTTAATGCTTATGGACAGCAGGCTGACTTCTCCTGTCCCTAACACTGCATCCTGAAGTTATCTTGGAAATGGGCATAAAGGTGATAGGCCCCTTTAGTACACTTGGTCTTGAGTGTCAGCAAATAATGCCAATTAGGCATCCATTAGTCATGTAAATAACAAACTGCATCCATATTTTTGGAAGCGGGCGCCCACTAGAGGTAGGAGCGGTTGGTGTCAGTGAACAGCACCCCATCCTCTGCTACCGAGGTGCTCATACACCTTCTGGAAAAAGCAGCTGGTCCCACCATTTATGTTCTCTTCCCTCTGCCCACCAGAAGCCGCCAGGAAGATGGATTTGCCTTTCAGAGCAGCCTCTGCAGAAAATGCGGTGACCACATCCATACATCACCTTTATGCATTTGGTCAGGAATTCAGACAGGCAGGGGCTCAGAGGGCTCAGAGCCGCCATATGACATAGACCACAGCTCTGTGTGTTTTTCCTTCACTCTCTCTGGAGGTGGAAAAAGTAGGGCAAGATGACTTCCATGAGTAGAAAGAAATATATCGTCTCAAAACCTCTCAGTCTAAGCGCATGTGCACCTGAACATGTGCGTTTGTGAGTCTGAGTGCACATGCTCATAAATATGGAGTGCCCTGCTCCCGTGGATGAAGTGCCTCAGTAATAACCAGAAAAGGCAGCAGTTTTGAAGCCCGGCAGACCCGGTTTTGAATTCAGCTTTTGCCATAGATTAGCTGTGAATTATTAGACAAGTCGTTTGACCTATCTGACTCTCAGTGTCATTACCAGTGAAATGAGAATGACACTACTTCCCTTACATAGTTTCATTGGAAAAAAAAGTTATTTCAGGATTTCCTTTGTCTTTGCAAAATAGAGAAATGTAAGATAATTTGATTTTTTTAATGGCAATATTTTTCTGTCATGTAAAATAAATCCCAGTGGGTAGTGCACTCCATGGCATGGTGTTGGAGACCCAGGGTTGGGTCTTGTTTCTCTGTCACTCTTAGCACACAGTGTCCTCCACATAATCCAAGATGGCTGTTTGGGTTCCAGGCATCTTACCCACTTTCCAGTCAATAGGAACAAAGGAGGGAGAAGAAGCTTTCTTTCTTGAAGGTCACATGTGTAGAAATCACATGTACTTCTGCATATATACCTGGACATTTGCTCATGAACTCTCAAACCTCGGTAATGTTCCATCTGGTAAGATAAATGCCAACTTTAAAAACTATGAAAGATTTACAAAGTAGTAACACATTGCATATTGTGAACACATTGTAACTTTTAATAGAACAATATTAATCACTGTTTTTAATTGAGTAGTTATGATATAACAAGTATGGCATCAAACATTTTAAATTCATCATCCTATTCAGTCATCAAAACAACTCTCTGAGATAGGGGCTATTTTTCCTCTATTTTTACAGATGAGGAAACTGAGAATCAAAAAGATTATAGGGGGCTTCCCTGATGGCCTAGGGGTTCAGTCTCAGTGCTATTATGATATGCTTCCACCTGAGTTCCATCCCAACCAGGGAGCTAACCCTTATGGCACAGCAGATCTCGCCTCTCTTTCCTGCTGCTCGCCTTAACAGTGTATTTCGATAGATCTGCCTGTTCTGCTCTCTACTTTGTCTCTGGTGAATCCTCTCATGCCCCTGCACCTCTGGTCTACACCCCACTTTCTTCTATGCATAAATAAATAAAATCTTTTTTAAAAAATGACTGTACAATGCACTTACTGTGGCTATAAGTAGTGGAATTTGTGGAATAGGAGCTTTCCCCAAGAAGTCATGTTGGCATAGTTTATATTTAACATGATATATTTAACTATACTTTTTCTTTGTTCCAAGGAAATGTATTTGGTTTAAAAACACTCTAACCAGTGAACTAGCAAGCCTCTGGAGTCAGGCAGTCCATGTTCAGCTCCTGGATGCACCATTGACGGTGAGACATTGGACAAACACTCATTTTCACCTCAGTTTCTGAATCTGCAAAATGGGGACAAATATAACACTTGTCTCTTAGGGCTATTCTATGTCTGAAATAAGGTCATCTGAGCAAGGTACCTGGCTCATGATAAATACTTTATTTAAACCCTGGTCATTATTATTATTAATTAACATTTGTTATTAATAACAACACAATGTTGTAGCCCATTTTCCTAAGTGGTGCTCAGCTTGGCAACTCAGAGATCTTATCTTGGAAGGGTGCTAAGGTTGGAGGAAACTTCCCAACATTTTACCCTACCCTGAGCTCTGCATGACATAGTAGTCTCTCATTTTGGAAGAGGGTTTGCTGGCCTGACCCCACAGGCTGGGGTGATAAGGGCAGAAAAGGAAGAACAGACCCTTTAGAGTAGAAGGGCCAGTCTAGTGGTCTCTGTCCAACTTGACTCCTGCCAGCCACACAGCCCAGGACTTCTGTTCCCTTTGGAAAAGTTCTTTTAAAGCTTATCAGGGCCTACCTGCTTTCTCCACTCTTCTCTCCTGGCCTTCCCTTGGCTCCCCACCTGTTGCTCCTTCCCTATGCCCTCCCTGATATGGTGCATTCAGTTAAATGGATCTCCAGCTTCCCCTAAGTGCACATTGAGATCTAAGTGCTAAGTGCACCCTTAACACCTCTGATCTTTGCTGCAGGCTTCTCCCTTAATCATGTTTAACTGACAAACCTGAAGGCAGTTGGCGATGCTAATATTCATCCAGGAGCTGCAAATAGGGAGGATACTGAAAATTACCTCTCAGCACCTAGGAATAAATGGTCACTTGAGAGAACGCAACTACCCGACCTTTCTCTGCCTCTCCTGCAGCAGGATCAGTTACAACAGCTGTGATTTGCAACACCCACTCATCCATTCCTGCAGCTGCCTCTGGGACCCAGTGCCTGGAGTTGGCCCTGCTCAGTTGCTCAGAAGGAGGGCATCCTCACTATTTCAGAACCCATGAGCCCCGTTTCTTGCTTGGAGGCTCCTTCAGCTTTGGTGTGGCTCTGATCAAAAGTCAAAGGTCAGGCATAAAGGAGCCTACCAAATTTGCCCTCGGTCTTCTGGATGAATGTTATGCAAATGTTCTGCTTTGTCATGTTTGTTTCTAATCTTTGGGGATAAGTATAACCTTCTTTTTTCAGTATTCATTGTTACTCATAGTTATTTCACTATTTTCAGTTGACTCAGACTTGCAAAGTGATATCTACTATCATTGCAATTTAGGAGCTGAGACCTGGCTGAACAAACCCTCCTGGCAAGGGGGTAGCAAAGCCACGACACCCGTGACCCTCCTGCCACCTCAGACAGAACACTTCCCCCTGACACTACGTGGGCAGCCCACACCACACTTTTGGACTAGCTGACAAGGCCAGGGAAGTGTGAGGGAAGAATTCCTGTCACCTATCTGTCAAGACAGCCCTGGAAATACAGCTTGAGAATTTCAGTCTCAAAGCTTTTTTGCTGCATCATTACTAAAAAAATAGAAATCATTTATTTTGTTTGCTTGTCCCACTTGAATGGTGTGTAATAGCATTATAGATTTATGTGTTTATGACTTTGTGACCTGGGGAGAAGCTAGAAATTCCACTGTGCCCATTTCTACTCCTGGGTTTCTATAAAGGTCACAGCAAAATTATTTTATCAAGTACACCAGAGAAGGGGAAAATCTTAATCTTATATTATACATATGCAGTACTTGACCTTCTCTTGCGATGCAGCACCTCTTAGCTACACTTACTTAAACATAATGCAGCTTTTCCCCGGATGCACACCGAGAGAATAATTAGGCGCCCTGGCATCCCAGCCAGAGAGGAGACAGTGTCATGAGGCTGACCTCAAAGATGAGAAGGAGAAAGAGTTGAGGCAGGTGGGAGCAGGGCTGGCGTGGGACCTGCAGAGCTGCAGCAGGCTCATCATGGTGATTGGGCCACGGGAGCATGTGGACGGGGCCTGGGGCTTGTCCTGGTTCCACTGATATGTGCCTCTGGCCAGGTCACTTATTGGCTTCAGAGTCTCAGTTTTCCCACCATTGATCTGGGAGGTGCTAGTTCCGGTCCATGGGCAGCAGTTACTAAGAGCATTATGTTAAGTATTCTGAGCCCTGGTCTGGGCGGAGAAGACTGAGTACTCTGAGTGCTGTGACTGACTGTTGATGTCTGCCAGGACTGGCTGGGAAGCTGGTAATGGAGGCTGTGCTTGGTCCTAGTTAACCGTGTTCTGGACTATTTCTAAGACCTTTCCCACCCTGGCTACCTATGATTTGTAGACTTGCCAAAGCCCTGGGGCGTAAAAACTTGGAAGAAGAGACATAATAACTACCTTTCCTAAGAGAAGAGTACTATTTGCCTTGTCAGGTTTTGGAGGGGAAATGAGATTTGTGTGGTGCATCTCAACATGGCTGTTTTTTTTTTTTTTTTCTGTTTCTTTCTTCCTATTGGCTCTGTAGATGGCAGAGAGAGCAGGGGAAAGCAGTGCCTTTTCTGGGTGCGATGACTCATCAGACCAGTCTGTGTGCATCAGTGGCTGGTCCATGTCTCCAGTCCACAGGGAACAGCAAGGACCCGAGGTGGCTTTTCATCATTGTCCAGCCCTGAGAAGCACAGTAACAAGCCACCGTCATTTAGCTTCAGATCTCGGTTATAAATTATTTTGAAGGGAATCTACCAAAGCCTATGTCAGGGGAAGTATTTAAAAATAAGGTTTTTCTCAAAGGGTAAACACTTCAGTTTGAAAATGTGGGAAGCAGCCTGACTGCCAGCATATGTCCCCCTTGTCCGCTGCCCAGACCTACCAGATTGATGGTGTTTATAGAACATTGGCAGCCAGGCTCTGATGCACATGGGATGGAGCATGACACTGGGAAGTGGGAGATTCCTCTCCCCTGGCATAGCAGTGGGAGGCCTTGTTCTGGCAGCTGGTGGCCCAGTGGGCTTAATCAGGACAGGGGGCCTTGGGACCCCTCAGAGTGGTAAAGAGTTCTGAGTGAATGAGTGATCCCTGATCAGTGCTAGGTCTTCCTCTTCACTGGATCCCAGAGGACCTTAAAGCATTGCCGTGGTGGTAGAGCAGGGGATGGGGAGTCTGCCCTGGCTGCTGATGGCATGCTTCCCTTTTCTTCTAAAGAACAGATTCCCTCCCCAGCACATACCTACCCCCTTTACTGCCCTGCTCCCTGACCTCTGAGAACGGACACTGTTTGCCTAGCTCTTCCTCACTGTGACATTGGCTCTTCTCCAGGAGGCCGAGGCCTGTCCCCGGAACCCAGCATCTTAAGAATTCCATCCCTACCTTGCCATCCGCTGCCTTTGGATTGGGGATCCTTGAGGCCCGTTCCTCTTCTGATTTCTTCCATATCTGCTCTCACTCCTAAACAATCCCCCAGTTCTTTCCCAATATAAAGAAAGTGACTCTCATATCTAACTCAGAGCACATACAAAGTCCTCCCCAAATGGCCACTGAATGAATGAGGCATGCGTATACAATGGAAGGGCGTTTTTGACTAAAGCTTAGGAAGCAGCAATCTGGAGCTCTCACTGAGTGATCTTTTGGGAGGAGTATAGGTAATGTCACATTTTCAGAGACCAGAAAAATAAAGCCCATACAGGAACTAGGTCGCTAACTGGAGATCCCATGCCTGTTTGATTCCAGAGTCCTTAGAGCTTTATGGCCCCTCTGAGGATTGTAGAGTCTGAAGACTCCTCAGTGCATATGGAATCTTCTCTAGTTCTATTTGCAGACTGGTGTTTGGGGGGTCAGACTTGAGGAGTAGACACAAATTCAGTTCTGGTTTGTGCATGATGCCACACCCCACAGTCCTTGTTCTTCTTTTCCTCATGTCACCTACAATCTTCTCAAAGCTATGGAGACAGTAAACCCACTGCCAGGTTACTGTATTTTAAATGATAACTCCAGAAGAGGAAAATGCTAGCTCAAATGGATGAAGTGTTGAGATTGGGCCTTCTGTAGGAGAACAAGGGTGCAAGGCAGCTAATAGGTCATCCTCTGATGACCCCCAGCACCAGCCCAGGTGCCCGGTATCCAGAGCGGATCTGTGCATGTCTGCTGAGTGAATGAGCAACCCATCACCAGGTCCTTCCTCCGCTTCTAAATCACTCTTGATCCACCTACTTCTCTCCTTCCCCACTACCCTAGTGATTATCGCTCCTTTTGGACTTCCATGCTTTGCCTTAATCATCCCCACTTTCAAGTCCATTCTATTTTCAGTAGATAGTATAACCTTTCAGGAACAAAAATATTTTTTTTAGGTTTTTATTTTTTAAAATTTTTATAGTTTTTCCCTTTAATTTATATATATATATTTGACATCAATTATAATCCCCATGTATTCCCCATCACCATGTTACCAGTGCACCATCTCCTTAGTCCTCCGTGCTCCCATCTGCCCTCAACCCTCCCCCTCCTCCTCCCCACCAAGAGTCCCCAATTTGTCCTTGTCTTTTCATTTTTGGTTAGGAACAAAAATCTTATTATTTCTTCCTAATTTTCATCTTACTAGTAGCTCCTATGGATGAAGCCACTGGATATTGCCTGGAATGAAGACCAGGGACTTGATGATCTGAGCTCAGGTACCTCTCCAGGCTCAGCTGTTTCTTGCCCATGGATCCCTGCCCACCCCACATGCACTCTACCCGGCCCAGGGCACTCATACCACACCTCCATGTGGGGACACAGCTCTGTCTCTTGACTGAATCATATTCTTTCCCTGGGTCCTTGCACACGTTCTTCTTTCTTTTTTCTTTAAAGATTTTATTTATGCACGCATGCAAGAGCTGGGGTACAGGCCAGGGGTGTGGGAGGTGAGAGGATTCGCCAGAGATAGAGTGGGGAACAGAACAGGCAGATTGACTGAAACACACTGCTGAGGGGAGCAGTGGGCAAGACGGGAGGGGTCTGCTGCGCCATGTGGGTCCCTTCCCTGGCCCAGGATCGAACTCGTGCTGCAGTGACTGCGGAAGCCCCACAGTGCAATGTGCAACCCCTTGTGCCACCGGGGAGGCCCCATGCTCTTCTTTCTATGTGGAGGTTTTGTCCCTCACTCATCCATCTCACTTCTACCATTCTGTGAGACTCTTACTTATTCTTTATGTCTTAACTCAGATGTTACCCTCCCAGACTGAAAAGGCCTGCCCTCCTCCCCACACCACATTGATCCTATCCATTGGAATTGCTGGTTAAGAGTCTGTCTTTCTCCACTGGATGTCAACTGTGTGGCAGAGGGATCTTTGCTGTTTTGTCCCCTGTTCCTTCTTAGTACCTAGCCAAGCTCTAAGTATATAGTGAGTATTTTAATACTTTAAAATAGATGGTCAATGAAAACATTGAGCCTGACACCTTGCAGAAAACATCCACCTGCTATTTATTAAGATGCTGCATCCAGAAAGTATATATATGTATGTATATATATATATATATGTATGTATTACACACACCTTCACAATTACTATGAGAAGGAAGTTACCCTAGGCCCCCCCACTCTCTTTTTATTTTGTGGAGAAAGGTACTAAGATTCAGAGGGTTCGGTAACTTCCTTAAGGTCACACACCAGTTTCTACTTTTCCAGGTGACAGAAGCAGAGTTCTTAAACTAGAACTGAATCTGAGTGTCTTGGAGGTTTGTTAACACTCAGATTGCTGGGTTGCACCCCAGATTTTCTGGTTCAGTAGGCATGGGCTCCAATAGTCTGCATATCTGTAAGTTCTCAGGTGATGCTGCTGCTGACCTGGGGGCTACTGTTTGAGAATCCCTGGCCTGGATCATTAAAACACACCTGGATTTCTCTATGGAGACACTAGCCTCCACCCACACTGACTTGACCTTGGGCAAGAACACAGGATGCAGCCCTGCGCTCTTCTAAGAGGCTCTGGTGTCCTCCTCAGCCCAACCCCCACACCTGGATCTGACCTTGGTTGTGCCCAGCTGCTGTTTGAGGACAGGCAAACATTGGTGACAAGGATCTGAGTGCTTGCTTCTCTATCTTGGGACACTGCTCTTCTGTTTGTCATTCTTCAGTCCTAACCAGTGGTCTCCCCATTCCACCAAGGCAAAACACCTCTCTCCTGACTCCATTTCTTTAACATCTTCTATGCATCTGCTGATTGATGCATTCTAGGCTTGATTCCGCTGCTATTGTCTGAGCAACTTAATAGCACTGGAAGTTACAGTCTCCTCTATGCCATGGTGCCTGCAGCATTCATCAATTTCAACAAGTGTCGTCAAGAGTGATACGAGTATATGACACAGCTAAGTATCCCCTCTGCACAGGCCATTACAGCTGGCTCCTGGCCCAGGGAAGCAAGAACTAGATATCCATTTGGCTTCACATGTACAGGTCAACATAGAAATGAAGGTAACCCAGCCCGTCTGGCCTCTGCTATGGCCCCCATTAATGCTTGTGTTCCTGGGAAACTCCACAACTATCTAAATATTCCCTAGTCAGGCATAAGTCTTGTTCTGTCTGTGTCTTGGTGCACTCTTTTATTCTTTCCCTCCCCCTCCCACTTCTGCACCAACTTAACTCATCTTTCAAGGCTTATGCAAGTTCCACCTTCTCCAGGCAGCTTTCCCAGTTCTCTTTCATTCTCCACTTCCTCCAAAGACCTCTGGAACTCCAGGCATTGCCATCTCTGGTGTAGAGCTTTACTAGGTAAAATACCCACTGTGATCTACTCCACTCAGCTGAGCTCTTTGGGGTTGGAGCTTGCTTTGATATGTTAGTGTCCTCCCCAAATTTTAAAGGTAGTGACTGAGGATTTTCTTCAATTACTAGAGTCCTGTATCCACAATGGAAAACACTGTGAAATTACGAAACAATACAAAGTAATCACAGTAACATTACCACTCCCAGTTTTTAGTAAGTACGATATATTTTATTGATTTATAAAATAAATATATATTTCAGTAAGCATGTATATAATGCATACATACACAATAGTGCCCCGTGATCCATGTAGATATGCTACAGGTTTCCCAGCGGAGGCTTGAAAGAACAAATACCACTGACCTTTATAGATACTGTTTTTCCTGCACATCCATACCTATGATAAATTTTAACTTACAAATTAAGCATAATCAGAGATTAACTGTTCTTATAACTAATAATAAAATAAAAATTGTATAACAATATATGATAGCAAAAGCTTTCAAAATATCTTTATATTTTTAAAAAATGTATATACACTTTTACATCATTGTTCATTTTTGTACAATGTATGCTTTCCTGTCTCAGGTGTAGTCCCCAAAAATATTCCCACCACCAATTCACCCATGAGCCATCACCATAGTCCCTTATGCTCTCCGCTACCCTGTTTTGATTCCTTTGCTTCCCCCTCCCTTGCAGAATACCTCTCTTTCAACATATCTAATACATATTTTCAAATCTCAGTTGACTATAGAAATGAAACTGGGGATAAGGATAAGGAGGGCTACTCTCTGCATGCATGTATGTAGGTATGGATGTGTGTATATGTGTGTGCATAGTGAAGTTCAAACTTTAGATACATTTTTAGAGCTTACTTTAAAAATAGATTTCCATGACATAATTTTAATGGCTATGTAGTATTCCATTATGTGATTGATTCATAACTTGTTTAATCAGTACCCAATTATTTGACTTTAAACTTATTCTCCCTCCCACCACCCTCCCCTTTCTTTTTCTATATTATAAATAACACTGGTATAAACATCCACTAACAACTATCTTTTTCTATGCTGGCTTGCTTTTTCTTTAGAAATAGAATTGCTAAATCACAACTCTAAACATTTTGAAAGTCTTAATGTAGTAAATATTTAGGAATTCAGTTTGTATAGGGGTGCCCATCACCTAATACCCTTTATATGAAGATCATGTTATTATCATTATTAATTTTAGTTCATCTTTTATCCTTTGGCTCTTATCCCAACAGTCCTCCAGTGGACATTCAGCACAACCAGCCACAGAACATCTATGTGCCTATGTGTTGTAAAGTTTGTGCTCAGCAGTGGGAAAAGAGGAAGTCAAAGACAGAAATCATCAGCTTTCCGCATTCAAACTAATATAGTAGTTGCTTGGACAAATGATTACATGCCTGTGAACTACTTCATGGCTCTCAGAACTCTCAGCATATTTCCATGACTAAAAGGGACAGCAGGAGTTTCACATCTCCTGAGCCCCAATGCAATGCTGTGGTATTGTTCAGGGGTACCCACGTCTGGAAATAACAAAGACTATTGTTGAGAATAGAGAGGAGTATCCTAGCATGGGGCCTACAGTACTACCTCTTTCCAGAGAGCTTCATGCCTGCAGTTCCAAAGTCAGAAATCCATGGTATTAGCTACTGGTAGCTTGAAGGTGACCGACACATTCAGCCTTGGGGTGACTCTAAGTACTGCGTACTGCGCCTAACCTGGGGGCACAGCTGCTGTGGGAGGATCTGACAGAGCAGTGCGCATGTCCTGCAGACTCTGCCTCTTTCCTCCCCCTCCCCCGCCACCACACTCACCACAGTTTACAGCAGCTGTCAAGATCAAGAGTGGCTCTTCCACCTCTTGCAGAGAGAGCAAAGTGTAGAGATGAAGGGGAGGTTTTAGGAGCAAGTTGCTCAGGGCTGTAACCCTCTCTTTACCTGGTCAGAGCACAAGCCTTAACCCTCTTGCCATTCTCTCAAGACAGACAGACATCCCAAATCAGATGCTGAGCTGCACCTGCCTGAAGAAAAAGGCACCCGGTTCTTAAGCAGAGGATGAATATTCATTGGCATGAACCTTTGCAAACTCATTTGGGAAAAAAAATTAGATCAGGAGAAGTAATCAGATTATTAAAAAGAAAGAGCAAGGACACAAAGCAGTGGTGGAGGGAAGAATCACATTTAAAATGCAAGGAGAGATTTCCTTCCTGCAGAGTAGCTGTGACCCCCTGGTCCATGCACCGGGGATAGTTAAGCTCTCCCACATTTCTGCTGCATAAAAATGTTGTTTTTGCATTGATGGGGGAGGAGGAAAATAATGTGTACCCTCCACATACGAAAATTATAAAATAATGTTTGAGGTTTTCATTTTATCTTCCTTCGATATCAAGAAAAATTGTGAGAGCTAAAGAGGCTCTGGTGAGTGCTGAGTGACAGGTTAAAGGGCTCCAATAAAGATTAGATGGTCCACTATCTCCTGAGGAAATTGCATAAAAGTGGTTATTCCCTCTTGCTTCTATTAATTTCCTCTTCCTGGCTGCTTGGAAATGCTTCATAACCTGATGCTGCAGATGGGGACGAGAGGCGCTTTCCATTATCTCAATCACTGCACTGTTTATGAGACACTTAATCTGTTTCTTTATAAAGTAATAGTACTGTAGGTGATGGATTTAGTGTCACTGGAAGTCTCTGTGCAGGGACGGGAGGGGAGGGGTTTTGTGAGCATTGGAAGCACCAGGTAATTTGTTACCCTTGAGGCTCTAGGAAATTGGGTGTGTGTTTCAAGGTGACCTTCTGGATGTCAGCTAGAGGTCAGATGCAACATTCCTTTTCCTGTAAAGGGCAGGGAAATGTTATATGTTGTGCCTGAGGAATGGAAGATACGCACATGTTTAGGGATGGATATGCAAGTATTATCCTCTCTGCCAAAGTCAAGGGTGGGGCATGTGTGTGTGTGTGTGTGTGTGTGCTGCTATTCGAAAGTTCAATTTATCACTGTCTGAAGTGTGATCACTTGCAATGGAAGAAAGTAAATTCCCTTTCTATAAGGAACAAAACATGGAGGAGGGGAGCACTGGTCCTTCCAAAGTTACAGATGTCCCACTGACAAAGTCCTTGTGTGAATATATAGCAAGGTGTTCGGGGCACTTTTCTCCCTCCCACCTCTTGGAGTAGGAATGAAACCCTCCAGACTGAGATCAAGTTGGCCACTCTGTGACCTGATTTCCTTTGCTACCTCTCCTTTGCTTCAACCTCTTTCCTTCTTGCTTTGTCTTTGCCTCTCCTTCTCAACCTCCTCCTCATTGTCAAGTCCCGCCTGATGGAGTCCTCTGTGCACCCACAAGCATAATACAGATCCCACCATATGGAAATCAGTCTTCTCTGGCCTGCCTCCCACACCAGGAAGGGCCCATCCCAAAGTTCTCACCTGCCTGTTTTCTGCTCTGTTCTCTAGCTGGGTCCTGGCTCAGGATAGGTTTGAAATAAACATTGTTTGGATGAAGGACTCATAACTGTAGTTCTAGAACTCACTCTTGGTGCATTAAGAGAAAAGAAACCCCTGAGTTTTAAAATAATGTCGAGCAAAGAATGGTGTTATCCACCTCAAAATTGCTTGACAGTTCACACATGTTTGGTTAGTTAGGCTGTCACAGTATGTAGTTGTCATTTTTTAAATGTAGAGTCTTTAGGCAGGTGCTGCATCCAGGCTTCTCCTCTGTGTCCGCCCAGCTGCTTTTCAGGTGACATACCTGAACAGACACCATTTGTGCTTCTTCCTTTGGCCTAAATATATTTTATGAGAATCTACTAGAAGCTCCAGTTTCACCTCTAATTAAAGTTGTCTTTCCTCAAGGGGCAGCATAGTTTTTTACTCATTTTTCTATGTTAACATTCTACTAAAATAAACATATTGTTAACTTTTATTTCTTATTAGTGGTATCTGACACAAGAATAATAAGAAAGGGCTTTGTGGATTTGTCTGGAACTTTAACCATGTTTTTTTAATTTAATTAATTATACTTGACATCATTTGTAGTCCCCAGGGAGTACCCACCACCATTCCACCCGTGCACCATCACCTCAGTCCCTTGTGCTCTTTCTGCCCTCATCCCCATCTTTGCCCTACCCTCCTTTCCCTCCTCCCCATGGTCCCTTTGGTTTATCTTGGCTTTTTGGTCTTGTTCAGTTTTTTGTTTGCTTTTGGTTATAATTGCCCATTCCCTTGAGCTTATTCTTCTTCGTTGTTGTTGTTGCCCTTTCATAGTCCTCCTAATAGTGAATCCATCCGATATTTTTCTCTTGCCTTCTGACTTGTTTCACTGAGTATAATTCCTTCTAGTTCCATCCATGTTTCTATAATGGCCCTAGTTTCTCATTTTTGGTTGCTGAATAATATTCCACTGTGTATATACACCACATCTTCTTGATCCAGTCCTCTACTTTTGGGCATTTGAGTTGTTTCCAGGTCTTACCAATTACAAATAGTGCTGCAATGAACATAGGGGTACAGGTGCTCTTTTGGATTGGTGTTTTTGTGTCCTTTGGGTAGATTCCTAAGAGTGGGATTGCCAGATCATATGGTAGTTCCATCTCTAGTAGACCAAGGAACCTCCATACAGTCTTCCATAGTGGTGGAACTTTAACCATTTTTAATGCATTAATTCTATGAGAAAATACAGCATCAGTATGCTACAATTTACAATCTAAAAGTTTAATAAGTGAACTTAGGAATACTGCTTCTTTATAAATTAAGGAATGCCTCAACATGTATTTTATTAAAATATTAATCTGGTTAATCTATGAAATCTGAATATTAAAGCAATTCATCCATTATATAATTATAGGTAAAATATATTTTATAGATGTAATGATTTGTCAATTAAGCAAAACAAATAATCTATGCAAAATGCATTCTTTCGTTTTCTTGCAAGATTTATCTGCCCACTTTGAGACTCTCAGCTTCATTCTGACCCTGAACTTTAAAAGTACCTGCAAAGAAAACTTGTTTTCCAAGAAGGAGCGGGTAAGTGGGAGTAGAGAGGAATCAGCATTATTTAGTACTTACTAGTGCTGGCATATTTTATATTTGGGTTTCTTAAATTCTAATGACCTATAGGAGTTATTGTGAGAAGTGTGAGGTCTCTCTTTTTATTGATCTTTTATACAAATGAGCATTCTCTGTATAGAGATGCAAGTTGATGCTCTGAGGCAATACATAACTTTCCAGTGTTCTCCAACTAGGAACCAGTAGAACCAGGACACTCTGACTACTGCCCAGTGCTTACCACTCTAGGGGGGATGAAGTCATACCCCCTCCCAGGACCTCCCTTTCCAAACATTACCTGAACCCTCCTGAGCGTGGGCTCACTCCCTTTTATCTCCACTCTTGTGTCCAGACTCTAGGGTCCAGAGTCTTGGGCATACCCAATTCTTCCCTCCTTTGTCCGAAATCTGAGAGAGAAGCTCTTTACAAATACCTCTGCCACTTGTGGATATTAGAATGATTGTTTATGCTGTTAACTTATTAAGTGTAATGGAAGAAGGTTTTTAAGTGCTAGAAAGAAAATGAAAACACCTGTTTTTCTTGGACTCATACACATACATTGAATAAGAAAATTAAGTGTGGCAAGGATCAGATGAATGAATGAGTTTCATCTCCTCCATCCTCCCACAACCCTGAACTTTCTAGGGAAAGAGCTTCTACCTTGTTTAGGAAGCCCACATCTGGGAGTTTTCTATGTTTGTTAGTTACAGAATTGAAGGGGGTGGAGACAAACAGCAATGCTGGTGACTTAGAATGGAAAATGCCAAGTTCTTTTCAAAGGAGACAAGAAGAGATAAGGAAAGAAGAAAGGAAAAGGAGAGAAATAGAGGGAGAAACTAACTGAGTGGGTTTGAAAAGAGATCCATAAGCCAAATTCTATGGAACTTTGGGTATCTTATTCAAGATTTCCCTTTGGTCTTTTGTTTGTTGAGACTTTGATAAAGATTTAAATTGTTTTTCTTTCTACAAAGAAGTTTCTTTTCAATGTGTTCAGATGGGTCAGCAAGTACCCACTTTTACATGCTTACAATCTTCAAGAACCAGCTTGAATTGTCTAGATAACCTTTACCCCAGTGTGTGCGTGGATCTTGAGTCCTGAAGGATGCTCTACAAATTGGACTCGTTGATGAGAAAACATAACACTCTATCCCTTATGTGGAAGTTCTAAGAACTTTTTCATTGAAAAATGAGATTACGGGGCCTCCCTGGTGGTGCAGTGGGTTAAGCAATGCACTACGAAGCAAACCGTAGCCACAGCAGCACGAGTTCAATCCCTGTCGCCAGCCAGGGAGGGGACCCACATGGCATGGCAGACCTCTCTTGCTGTGCCCGCTGCTCCCCTCAGCAGTGTACTTCTGCTGATCTGCCTGTTCTGCTCCCCACTTTCTGTGGTGAATACTCTCACCACCACCCCCACTCCTCTGGCCTATACCCCAGTGCTTTATGCATAAATAAAAAAATCTTTAAAAAATAATATAAAACTTTAAAAAAAAAGAAAAATGAGATTACTACTTAAATTCACATTTTCATTGAATTCACATTTTTAAATTCACATTTTCAAAATATCTGGTCATAGAATAATCCAAAGAACTTGAAGTCCATAGATTTTGCCAATCTAGAATGTTCTAGATTGCCTCCCATCCAAGAAGAGTTCCCTCCCAGGGCATTCCTAAAGAAACTACTACCTTATACCTCCCTGTAATTGAGCAAAGGTATGAGAAAATTTTCTGAAAATAGGAAATTACTCTTCCTTCTTGTATTGTTAGAAAAGCTGTAGATATTTTTCAAGTAATTTATATGTATATCATCACTATCATTTCTCTCACTATATGATCCTGGGCAACTTTTTAACCTCTCTCTGTCCCAATTTTTTTTCATTAAAAAAATGGGGATGATAATAATAGCTAACTCATAGAATAACACATGTAAAGCACTTAACAGGAATGTTAACAGATGGTGGCTACTGCTATTGTTAAAGAATGATCTGCATTTTCCAGAAGGGAACAGCATATTTGGGAAGATGAGATTTGTTTAAGTAGGAACCATTATAACAGTACTACTGGCATAGTTAGGAATTCACTGTTATAATTGCACAAATACACCAGATCAAGAGCTCCTTAAGGGCAAACTTTTCTCTAAATTCCCAGGGTCAGGTTTTCAGAAGGGTCACAATATATGTTTGTTGAATGAATTAATGAATTAATGAATTAATGAATTAATGAGCTGACCATGCAGTCAGCTTTACCTGGTCTCATAGGAAGAGGAGCCAGAGCAGGATTCATGGTGACAGGAAGATTTAGGGTCTGAGGTGGTGAGGAAGGGCCTCAGGGAAACAAGGCAGGTAGGAACAATTTTATGTAGAATCAGCAAGGAGGCGACCATATGTTTGGTGTGGAGGGTCTCTGTAGATGAGGCATGAAAGCCTGAGGGATGACCTGGAACCAGATATTTCAGGGTACTGCTTTACACAAGTCTATGAGGGATTATACAAGGAGCTAAGAAGTGTTTTATATGGGAAGGCACCTCCAGTGGGTACTGGGCTATACTGTTTCCAACCTTCTCCACTGCATGTACATGATAGATAATACCAAATGCATGACACATTCCCTGGTGCACTGCCTTCAAAGCTATCCTTTTTTGCCCTGCCCCCCAAAGCATTTCAAAATGCAATTAAGGGAGAATGATGTTGTTAAAGCAGTAACCTTGAAATCACTTTAATTTCTTTTTAAAGAATCACTCATGAATTTTAGTCCTTTACCATCATTCACAATAAGTGCTTATTAACAGCCCACAGTGTCCCTCACGTGTGTTACAACATGACATTTAAAAACCATGGGTCCGATCCATTTTCAACCAGGACCTCTTTCCGTTTGAGGACATTAGGTGAGATTCTGTCAGTGCATGTCTTAGGGCAAAGCCCTGGCTGTTAACCAGAAGGAAGAGGGAGGGAATAATCATTTATAGAGCACTTATGTCCCAGACACTGAGCTACACATTAGATTCATTTTCTCAATTAAATCTCTCGACACACCTGAAAGGGAAGAATCATTATTCATATTGTTCAAGTGAGAGAGACTATTGGTACTGGGAAGGTCTATTTCTCTAAGGATGTTTGAAGACTTGGAAGTGTTAAATAGCGTTTCTTTTTTTCAATCTGAAATGCTCACTTTGTGCAAGGGCTATTTCAACATCATTTTTAGGGGGCAGGATCTTTTGTTTTCTATTTCCAGGGAGGGTCTCTAACTGCTGCTGTTTCATTAACTCACACATGGTCTCTTTGTGTTACAGCTTGTCCTGCAGGGATGTTCAAAGCCAATCAGGAAGCTGAGGGCTGCTCCCACTGTCCCTCCAACAGCCGATCCCCTTCAGAAGCATCTCCCATCTGCACCTGTCGGACTGGCTATTACCGGGCGGATTTTGACCCCCCAGAAGTGGCATGCACTAGTAAGTGTATAGTGAGGGTTCTGAGCTGGGAAGTTTGGTCTCCTGATCTTGCAAGTAGTGCTCCTAAACCTCCAGTTGCAATACAAAGCCGAAATGCTGTTAGTAGTGCTGAAATGAACAGCTCCCACTCTGGGCTTCCAGGGGCCTGCCCTTTGACTACACAGCAGGACAATCAAGACTATGTTCTTTCTGTGCCCCCTCTTCCCAGATAGGAGATCCTTCCTCTAACTGGAAAAAGACAATTTCTGCCCACCAGATGATAAAAATGTCACTCGGAGAGCTCTCTGAGTAAAAAATTCAAAATTCAATAGGTTATTGCAATAATTTATAGTAACTCTCAGTCACCTCCTCCAAGCAGCCCCTCTTGATCTCACTCTTCACTCTTCACTGAGCTTCCAATATCTCTGCAGCCAGGTTCCCCTTAAAACTCTATTCATTTTATTATCCAGTTACTCTGTATTTTTTTATCTCAACTACTGAAAGAAGTTCCTCATGTGCCAGGATCATACATTTACTTTCCTCTGTCCCTTCCAGAGCCCTCTATGGTCTAGCATCTGTGGCCCTACCAAATGACAAAACCAGGGACCTGACCACAATGTGCATCTCTGAAGAAGAAACTTTTAGGAGTTTGGAGCTCATACATCAGCTCTATCACTTTTCCATTCTCTGTTGTAGAATGAAAGTCAGTCATCTTGCCAAAAGTCTGGTGTGTGGGGTGGGGGGTGTCATACCACTCTCTAGGAAGGACTAGGGGAAAGGAGAGTCTCCTAATCTACTCCCCATAATCATGGACAGGTAGGAAGCACACTGCTCTCCAGCACAATGCTTATGAGAACTTGCTCCTGCTCTTTTCAGTGAAGCAACTTTGAGTGAGAGATGCTGTTTTTCTCAATATGTTTATTGTATTTGGAGATTAGTGCTCCAAGTTAGCCATTGTTCTGTGTTGGGTGCTATTACCAGGCTCCCTCTGAGCAGAAACCTTCCCTTCAGTTACTTAGCTCAAATCCCTTCCACCCACTTGCAGATTAGAAGGGCACAAAGGGAACATTTCACACATACTTGCAGTTTGATGGGCATAAAAAATGACTGGACTCCAAGTAGAAGAATTTCTTAATTCTGGCTTTGCAGTGTTTGTAACCTTTGCTGGGTAAAGAAGAGGAATGAAAGTGTCTTCTAGATCAAGGTCCCAAGGTCGATCAATGTTTATAGATTTGAACCGAGGAAAAGCTCAACCTCCTGTAAACTGAATTTCCCCAGAATTCCCTCTCTGGTGGCTTGATATGAACAGAAATGATTTCATTTATGCTGACTAGAGCCCTTGTTTTTTTGTTGTGAAATCTTCTCTATGATTTCTGAGATTCCCTGGGGGTTCTTCCTTGAGCCCGAGAAGCATGGTTTAATGTACTTCTCTGAAGCTTCTCAGTGATGGCGAATCACTCCACCTGGATGTTTGGACCCAGCGAGCCTCCATGGTTGTTAAAACATATGCCAAGGGTTCCACAGTTTCCCTCCTAAAAACATGTTCTTCCACTCAGGAGCACCCTCACTGGCCAGGATTCCTTTTAGATCTTGTAGTTTCCCACTTCAGTAGATACACCAGGCAAGTCCACTCATCCCCTGGGTAAGGTCACCTAGAAGGAAGGCAGGCCATCAACCAAATGCTCAGAATGCTCATGTGGAGCTGCCCTGTGCTGCCCTGTACATAACACCTCTCCCCTTTCCAGTCATCTGACTTGCCATGCTTTAACTAATAAGCCTGACGCCTGGAATGAACAGGAACATCCCCAAACCCCTATTCTGAACACCAGAGACGCTCCCTCTGCTACACTTACCCCTATCCTGGGACCACCTCACTGAAATCAGACCTTGTAAACTTTTCTCTCCAGTCTCTGGTTCAGCTAGTTCTGGGGTAAAGTCTGTCTTACCTCCTGTGATCCCATTACAGTCACCTCACCTTCCCCAGAGTTGGAATGAATGTTTCACTTGCCTTTGTGCATCCACATACTCTTTATAGAGCTCTGCACACTATGCTCCCAGAAAGAGCACAAGGGTTGGGCCAGAAATCAGTAAATCAAGGTCACACTGTCTGTGGTGGTCAGACACAAAAGCTGCGGCACATGGATGCATGGGCCGGCCCCACCACCTTGCTTGAAGAGACAAGCACATGGTGAGGGGCTCAGAGGCCACAATGCTAGGCCAAACACATGTAAATAAACCTATTATTTTATTGAGCCTCATTATATATTTGATTTATTGTGTGCCAGGGAAGTACTGTATGAAAAAGTCAATTTGTTGGTTTTTATAATCTCATTAGGGTTTCCTTTTAAAGCATTCTAATTGGAGGTGCCATCTGTTCTCTTAAAAAGGCATCGCACATCACCACAGTAAATAATTTTTCAGACACAAGGAGCATATATGGAAGTGTTGAGGCCAGGAGAAACCTACACCATGGCCTTGGGGTTCTGACTGGTTCTGCAGGTGGAGAAAGGCAGCCTGGCCCAGGCCTGACCCACCTGAGACAGGGTGGCCAGGGTGGGTCCAGGTGCTCATTTTCTCTGCACATGCAGTCAGTCCTTCATCTCATCAGAAATAGTTATGGCCTACAGGTCACTGGGAGAATCAAGGATAAGAGAAGTGCTGTCTCTCTATAATCCACAAGATGGGCATCTTCAGTGTCCATGTCCTCAGTATGATGGGAAAAGGAGATAGTTTCAGGAGTGTCCAAGAGCCCAGATCTAGAAGGGCCTTGGATTTGGCCTGTTGCATCATGCTTAAATGAGATTACACCAACAGTTACACTCATTTACTTATAACATTGAAAATTCTATAGAGAATTTTTTTATGTAAAATATGCTATCTTCAAGGTTAAAATATCTGTAGTACACTAAAAATCAATATTTTTATGACTCATGTTAATCTTTATATGTATGTACATATGCATTATATTTTATAGTGTTAAAAAGGTCCATTTCTTCTAAATTAATCTAAACATTTAGAATGCAGGACAATTTTGTAGCTTTTTGTGGGCATTTAATCTCCTGGGAAAGCCTGGGATCTCCTTGACCTCTGAGAGGCATTGGCAGCCCTATGTGTTCAGCCTTGTCCTCGACAAGACTTGTGGACTCAGCAGAGACTTGGGTGCCCTCCAAGGCTGTGCCACAGGGGTCGGTGTGGGCTCTAAGTGAAGTCAGAGGAGACGCTTGGAGTGCTCTGTGTCTGAGTTTATTGATGTGAACGCTGCTGGCCTATGGATGCTAGCACCCTTCTTCCTTCTTCCACTTCCTGGAAGCCCTGGCCTGCTGTATAAACACCTGGTTGATTGCTCTCTTGCCCAGCCGTGACATAATACCTGGTCATATCAAGAGGGAAGCCTTGTCTCCCTAGGGAAGGAGAGAAGAGAGGGCTGAGAAGGCTGTTACGAGATTTTAGAATGCATGCTGCCCATGTCAGGACTGCCCTCAAAGAAAGGGAGCATCTAAATCATGTATGGGATGAGGTAGGAGCTTGGGGGATGGATAAAGCAGGTCACAGCTACTCTCTGCCCTTCTTGCTAACAAAATCTTGCAATGAAACCAGACTGTGTTGACAGTGGGGATCACCTTTTTAATGAGGATTTATTCACAGCAGGGACCACTTACACAGAGGGCAGAGGGAGAGGTCAAGGTTGCCACCCACCAAGTTGTAGGCTCAGGAGCCGAATCTGAACTTTGCGCTTAATGACCTTCAGCTGTAGAAGTCACTGTCTTCCTCCTCCTACTGTCTCCCTGGGCCATGTACCAGAAACTCACATGTTGTCCTGGCATTCCCAAACTACCCCTTCTAGCTCAATACTGGGAGCTCATTGAATCATCAGTACTGGGACCATGTAGTGGTTGGAAGAGGGTCTTTGGCACTTCACATGCGAAGGTTTGAATCTTCACTCTGTCACTTAGTTTCTCTGTGACCTCAAGCCAATTTCCTAACTTCCTTACATTCTGACATTTTATTCTCACAGACTCATAACAATATAAGCTTTTCTGGGGTGTGATGAAGAGTAAGCAAAACAGTATCATAGAGTCTTTGGCAAGGTGCCTGGTTCATAGTAAACTCTCAATTGATGTTAGAACTTGCTTTGGTTACATCCTTGAAAGTGTGAAGATTGTAACAGATATAGAAACTTCCAGCAAGATAGGATATTGGAGATCTAAAAATAAGAGTGGTATCCTCAGAGGAAGTCCAGGTTTGACACTGTCCCCAAGTGTCACAGCAGACTCCATCCTCTGGTCCAGATTATGAAGTCACCTTGGCTTTGTCTTCCTGATGAAAACATATAAGAAGATGACCTTTACAGAGACCAGACTTGCTGAAGGGTAGCAGGGAGGCACAGAGGCAAGAAGAGCTCTAAATGGCCCTAAGCTGGCTCCTGGGGGCTGAGCGTGGGTAGGACAGGTGGCTGACAAGGCTGATTTTCAGGTCTCAGGGAGCAAGAGTTCCTTGACCCCTTGGGGTCCAACAAGTGCTTACCACGCAGGGCCCAATGGGACAGGAAGAATAACAGGTTAGCAGGAGAGGGAGCAGCCAGGAGTGCATGAGGAAGAGCAGGCAGTGTAAAACCAAGCACCGAAACACACGTCTTCGGTTTTAAATAATTCCTAGATTTACTGGGGGACGAAATGGAAAGAAGGAATTTATGAAGCAGGTGAAAATAGATAATTATGCCTTATAAAATTTCTGTCTGTGAATAACTGTGCAGGACTGGTGTAAAAATAATTACCTTGTTACATTTCGGACCACAAAACCCTTTTTCTGTCGCCCACCTGGGAAGAACTTTGATGGATCACAGGGACAAGCTAGTGCCTGTCTTCTTTCTTTGTTTCTTCTTCAGATGCAGTGGGTTCCCCTCTTCAGCTTTGATCATAGAAATAGAATGAAGAGGCTCTGGAGGTCATTATCCTTTTGGGTCACATGCTGTTCCTCTGGGGTCCCCAGAGGTCATCCCCTACCTCCTCCCTGAGTCACACAGAGAGGAAGGGGAACTGGGTGGCAAGATGGGGGCTTTGAGTTTGGATCTTGATAATATGGCACCCTCTTGTTACCTACTACATGGCAGCTTCTCTGAGCAAGAGATTCTCATGGGCAGCATTGGGTTTGATGTGTCTCAAATTAGATGGTTGTGAGAATGAAATGACAAAATGGCAATGAGGGTCCAGCATGAAAATTCATGTCTGCCTTCCCCCAATGTCATGACCTCACATGTGGAGAGGTAAAATTTGGCAGCTTTGGGCCTCCCTGATGGCGTAAGTGATAAAATACCCCACTATGACGCATCCACAGCCACTGCAGCACAAGTTTGATCCCTGGCCAGGGAGGTGACCCACATGGCACAGCAGACCTCTCCTGCTTTGTCTGCTTCTCCCTTTGCAGTGTATTTCAGTCTGCCTTTTATATTCCCGATTCTGTTTCTGGTGAATCCTTTCACATACATCTGGCCTGTACCCCAGTTCTTGTATGCATAAATAAATAAATCTATAAGAACAACAACAATAATAATAATAATAACAATAAAGACACAAAAACCAAAAATGAAAAGACAAGGACAAATTGGGGACACTTGGTGGGGAGGGGGGAGGAGGAGGGTTGAGGGCAGACGGGAGCACGGTGACTGAGGTGATGGTGCACTGGTGAGATGGTGATGGGGAATACATGGGGATTACAATTGATGTCAAATATATATAAATTAAAGGGAAAATAGGATAAAAATTTAAAATAAAAATAAAAAAGAAAATTGTAAAAAAATAAAAAATTGGCAGCTTTTAGTATGAGGTTGATTATGGTCATGGAAATGGTGATTTGCTGTTCCTCTCACTCTTGATCCTCCTTCCCACAGAGGAGGGAACGATTGCATTCCTCACTCTCACATCTCTTTGTTATTTCTCCTTTAAGTTATGTTTCTTCCAGTAAAGGCTTAAAGCTGTTTCCTTCTTTTATTCCAACCAGCCCAGGGCAGCATGTGTGTTGAGATCGTGCTCCAGATGGCTTGCCAAGGTTTAGGGCTGCCCAGATTGTGGTCTTCCAGGCCAGCTGGGTAGAATGAAGAAAGGGCCCCTGGACTAGAGAGTGGTATGAAGGGTCTTGGGGTAACAAGGTGAGAGCTGTCCTCTGCCGATGTCCTCTACAGACAGCCCAGTGGCCTTTGGGGTATTGTGAACATCCGGAAGGACATCAGCTCCTACACCCTCCCCCCCATCTTGGATCCTGCTGTGTCCCTGTTTGGTAAGCTGGTCTGTGATGGTTTCCTCTGCAGAAATGGCTTTTAAATTCAGTTTCTGGCCAAGCACCCTCAATGTCACCTGGGAACTTGTTAGAAATACAAATTATCGGCCTCTCCCTAGACCCACTGAATGAGAAACTCTGGGATTGCAGGCGTGAAGACAGATATGCGAGTTTAAACAAGCCCTCCAGGTGATTCCAAGGCACAATGAAGTTTGAGAACTTTGCTTTCAAATTAGGTCATGTTCCTCTGTCCTCTGTTTATGACTGCTGGGGAGAAAGATCCTTGAGTGAATTCTGCAGGTGGGAAGAACAGGACCTTTGTCTGCCCACCAGTGAATGGTGCACCAGGCTGGAGAGAGTGACAAAGACAGAAAGGGACTCTGTGTCTGAGGAAAGGACAGGGGTGTGCTGAGTGGGAATGGTTGCTTCTGAGTGGTATGGTTCTGTACTGTGTGTCAGGGAGGGTCTTGCTAGTTCCCAGAAGAATTCCCACCTGCTCTGACCAAGCTTCCATTTCATGCTCACTCAGGTGTGAGAGCAAAACGCAGATCCACTGAGGCCATTTGCCAGGACTGGTGAAGAGAAGAGAGTGGAGATCAAAGAGAGTACCACCTGGCTGGAGTGGGTCCAGGGAGGGCTGAGGGAGAAATTGGGGCAGGGGAAAGTGACTGGTGGTGACCATTCACCTGAGCTAGAGTGGGCCAGGAAGATGAATGGTGTTGGGCCTGAACAGTCAGTTGTCCCTCCATCCCCTGGCAGGAAATAGTCCAAGAGGAAGCCTCTGGAGCTGCAAGGATGGGCCCTTCAGGCCAAGGAGTCTGGAAGGCACCCTGGGTGCCAAACACATACACCAAACACAAACACAGATACTGAACAAGAAAGTAGTGTTGTCCATTGGGAACTTTGCTTGTCTCCATGCCTACATTTGGGGCATGATGTTCAACACTATTTAAAAGTAGAACTTTCCCCAATTGTTTACCTTTGATCGTCTAGGCATTGCGATAGATTAAAAGAGGACTGCTTTAGTCAAGTTAGCTTCACCCCTTGCTGACCAGGGATTTAGTGAAAGACATGCCATGTCTCCCCTCCTGGAGGTGAAGGGCTGCTTGATTTTACCCTGATACATGATCCATGTTGCGCATAAAAAATATATTATTTGTGCTTTCGAGATTGAAGTAGTCCGTGTTTTCCTTTGGTGAAATTCAGACAAGGGTCACAGATCAACAAGAATCACAGGGCGACAAGCTGTTTCACCAGGTGCCTGGACTGGATGGTTTACACACATGGATCAGCACTGAGGGAGTGTGACTGTAAGCTGAAAGCTATTTATAACTGTCACTGCTGCTTCAAGAGGGTCAACATTGCCTGTGTGAATGCACTTTCACACTTCTATAACCCACAATTTCTTTTCACAGCTGCTTGACCCAAGTAGGTATAACCCCGAGGAGGCACTGAGTTTTAAGCTTAAATAGCCAGGCACACCTGCTA
Source organism: Galemys pyrenaicus (assembly GCA_019455555.1). NCBI lineage: Eukaryota > Metazoa > Chordata > Mammalia > Eulipotyphla > Talpidae > Galemys > Galemys pyrenaicus. Next base: position 1,366,531 of record JAGFMF010011876.1, read on the forward strand.
ACGTTTTTGTTTCAGCATTTCATCCTAAAAGCATTTGGAGTCACTGATTGCTAACATTCAGAGCAGCCTTCTAGCTGCCACCCCAGCTCCTCCCCAATGTCACTCTCATTTCTTTAACAACCTTAAGAGGTGGCCATTTCTCTTTGATTTTTCTGAGTATTCGTGATTTGGCGGGTCCCTGTGTTGCCAAGCAGCCCTTGTCCATTATTGTAGGAGGAGCCTCTGTGCCTTGGGCTGGGCAATGCCTTCCTCCTCTACTCACTATTGGAGCACTCTTTACAATAGCTACACCAAGGAAACAACAAAAATGCCCCAAAACAGATGAGAGCATCAAGAAGATGTGGTACACACACACGCAGGCGAAAAAGATCAATGCATGCCATGTGAAGACCAATGTCCTATATGTAGGTCCTATTAGGGCAACTTCTTCACCCATCATTCTTCCTCAACCACATATTTTATCTATCCATTAATTTTTAATTTTTTGTTGTGATAACATTGGTTATCACAATGTTGGCTTATGCATGTGTGTACCATGTCTTCTTGATCCACTCATTTGTTTTGGGGTACTTTTGTTGTTTCCTTTGTGTAGTTATTATAAATAATGCTTCAGTGAGCCAGAGTGTTCAAGTTTCCCTTTGCATTGGTACTTTTGCATTCTTCCAGTAGATACCTAGGAATGGAGTTGCTGTGTCCTTGGTATGTTCATTTTTAATCTTTTGAGAAATCTCCACTCTTCTTTCCAAAGGGGCTGGACCAGTCTACATTCCCATCAGTAGTATAAGAGGATTGCTTTTCTCCACATCCTCACCAGTGCTTGTTGGTTTTGGTCTTTTTAATAGAGCCCATTCTCACAAGAGTGAGGTAGCATCTCACTGATTTGCATTTCCCTTTAGACTAAACCTCTGTTATGTTATCTATTCCCCAAAGTACATGATTTTCTGAACTTCCCTGACTGACCTTTTCTGAATCTCACATTTATCAATAAAGTTGTCAAAATATGGCAGGGAAACACATGGCCCTCACCCCAGAGCAAGATTCAATAGAAGGGTGATGGATGTTCTCCTATGATTAGATACTATTGATTGTTCATTGTGGTTGCACCTCTTGACATGGTGAGCTCCCGCTGGACTTGTTGGTCCCTACACATTACTTTTATTTGTCCCTTCAGGAAATGCTGTCCATTTGGTTCCCTCCTTTTCTGCATTTATAGATGTGACTTCAGCTATTTTGCCTTGTGGATTTAGGCAGTGTGCTCTTTTAAGTATACATCATTTCAAATACTGAATTCTAGACTCTTTCCAATAAGAAGCATAACTGTTAATAGTATGGGCTCAGGTGTTCTGTGCCTAGGTTCAAGTCCCCTCCTGCCCCATGGGGCAAGTGAGATGGCTTCTCTGTTCTCAGTTTTCTCATCCATAAAGTGGAGTAGTGGTGTCTGCCTCACTATACTGTCAAGGATTTTAAGTGAAATGATATTATTAAAAACAGTATTTGGCATATGTAAAACATTCAAAGAATGTAAAATATTTTATGTTATTCATATTATTGTTATTTCAATGCAGTTAAAATCAGTCTTTGCTCTTTATTCCTAAGTGTCTATGTACATTTTTAAGTTAACATTGTTGAAATATAGTATGCTCTCTGTATTCTTTCTCTTCAGGCTTATAAACTTTTAGAAAAAGAAACCAGTTATTTGTCCCAAGTTCTATTTAGAGATACATGCTTGTTCTTGTTCTTGTTCTCCCCTTAGCTCCCAAAGCATTGATTTTAACTGGGTAGTTTCAGAAATAGGAGGGGATTGAAGTAAAATTTATTCATTCAATCTATTCTCATTTCTACTTTGAAAATCAAAACAAAACTATCCCTCTCCCACCACCACCCCCCCCCCCATGGCAACAGGGCCCGCTTGTCACAAATGCTCCTTGGTGATCTCAGGCAGTGGCTCTGATGTCCCTCNCCCCCCCCCCCCCCATGGCAACAGGGCCCGCTTGTCACAAATGCTCCTTGGTGATCTCAGGCAGTGGCTCTGATGTCCCTCCTGCAGACTATGATTCAGGTGTGGCTGGTCTGGGAAGGATGCTAGAATTTGGGCGTTGGAGCTCAGGATTCTCCAGTCTTTCCAGCTTCAGTGTCCTCCTCCTCAGAGAACACAATCAGAAGCAAGCGGCTCTGTATCTGTTGTCCCCTGCCTGCATCTCCTGATCCCCAGAAATGAGGCTGCCTTGTTCTGCATGCTCTAAATATCCCACACTGGTTAGAGGTATTCAAGTGTAGGGTTCTCTCTGTCTACTAAGCTGGAAGCTCTTTGATGTGCTGCTCTGATTTTTACCGCCTCCAAGACCTTATGTGATTGGTTCACAACACAGGCAAGTGTAGGAAGCTCTGCTGTTTGCATCAAGTAGAGGAGGGTTGGTCCTTGGCTGTACTCCGACTTCAGAGTGTGGCCGTAGGTGGGTTACCTTACCTCTCAGAACCTGTTTCTTTATCATAAAATGAGGGTATTCATTGTGCCAGCTGTGATGATATATGTACAAGACTAAACTAAGTATTAGAAATATAGTGAGCACTCAGTTAGACTCTTAGGCTAGTTTGTGCCAAAAATCACCTCTGTCCCACTCAGTCAAGAGTCTCTGACTCTAAAACCACATCCAAGAGGATCTATTGTCTCACAGAGGCTGAGGGGCAAGGCCCAAGCCACTTGGACACAGGTCACTGTCTTCCCTCCATGTTCAATGGAGGGATCAGGCAATAGCAGTAACATGTGCCTCCTCCTTTGTGGCTGTGGGCTTAGCTCTACAGGAGATGCCCAAAATGGTCTCTTGAGCAGCTTCTTTGGGCTGCCTCCGAACTCTGCTCATCTGAAAGTGGTGATACAGGATGCAGCTTGGCTTGGGGTATCATGAGGCCTACATGACAGTTCTGCTGGAATTTGGTGCAGGTTGTCTCAGCGAGGCCAGACTTGCACAGACAGCATGGGAGGAGCTCAGGAAGCAGTGGGAAACCAGTCAGCACCAAACTACCAAGAATCAGTGAGCACATTTGGAGAGACACTTAGTTCCTGCAAACAGGATGCTGGCCAGCAAAGGGAGACTGTGTATAAGGTGACAACTTTCTCTGCCTATGAATGAAATGCAGTTCTTTTGTCCATGCCCAGTGAAAGGGCCTACATAGAACTCTGGTGAGGTTAGCCATGCTTGTGCCTGCTTCCCTGCCCATGGCAGGCTGTGTACCACTAAAGCCATGGGCCAGGGATCTCTTCTCAGTGACTGCACTGTGTGCCAGTACTGTGTGCCATGGGACTCCACCATCTTACAAATGACCAACCCACTAACCTAAGTGAATAGCAGTGTGCCTAACATAACAACTGGCATTGTATAAGGTCCTGCCACATGTTGGGCACTGTGCTTTCTTCACTTACTATTACAGGCTATAAAATAGGTACTTTTGTTATTCCCAGCAAGTAGATGAAAGGCTAAATGACCTGCCCCAGCTCACACATCAGTGAAGGCAGGGTCCAGATTTCCATGTTGACCTCACTGGGTTTAAGGTTCTTGACTCTCAGTGCCAGAATGCTTTCCCCAGGAAGAAGGACCATTGCCTCTGAGGTGACCTGGTGCCAAACTAATAATAGTGAGTCTTCGTGTGATACAGGGAAGGATGCAATCTCAATGGCTAACACTCATCACAGATTCCCTGTGCCAGTACCTGGGAATAATATCTTCCATGAGACTGGGGAAGAGAGAAGTCCTGAATGGGGGAGGCAACAGCAATCTCTACCACGTTATGCCCCCATGGGTGGGCATTCGGGCAACTCCACTGTTTCACTAATATAAACAACAGTGCTGTGAAATGCTCAGATTTACCTTGGGGTCCATATGCTTGTATTTGTGGAAGAAATTCACCTAGAAATAGAACTGCTGGATTGCTGGGCACATACACTCAGAAAGTCAATTGACATTACCAAAGTGCTTTTCCAAAGAGCTCAACCAATTTATGTCCCTGCCTTCTCTGTGCTCTGGCCCAACTAGATGTTAGGGCCAGACTTTCAATTTTGGCCAGTTTGACTGATGTCTTAGTCATCTTGATTAGTAGTTCCCTGATTATAAAAATGTGTATTTTTCAGATGTTTATTGATCAATTTATTTTGTCTCCTGAGAATTGTCTACTTATAACCCTTGCCTTTTTCCTGCCTTTAAAAATTATTGCCTGATAATTATATTGTAACATTCTTCTCCCAACCCTCCACTTATTTGTAACTCTACTCATGATGATACTCATGAGCACTTTTTTTTTTGTAATATCCAGGCTTTTAGTTAATGACTCAGATCTGACCATCTTCTTTCTGGTTTGGGAGATTTGTGTCTTGCTTTTTCCCCTGAGTTTTGTGTATTTCCTTCCCACTGTGAGTTATAAAGTAGTCTATTATTTTCTTTTAATTCTTTACACAGTCTTTATATTTGGCTTCTATCTCCATCTGGATTTATTTTTGAATAGGTTGTAATGTTGATATTCTTATTTATTTTATTAAAAATAGCATTCTATTGTCTCCACCTGAATTTTCCCCGTTTAGTGAGATGTTTCTTTTATTATATACTAAATGCCTGTACATGCTTCTGTTTATTCTTTCCATTAATTGCTTTCCCTGTTCTAACACACATACTAAACTATTCTAAAGATGGTAGCCTTATAGTATGTTTCAATATAATAAACCAATGAATATTATAATATATATTCAATATAATAAACCAATGAATATAAAATAATGAGTATTATTCATTGTCAAAAATGTTTTTTCTTGTTCTTCTCCTTTTCCTCCTCTTCCTTTTCTCCCTCTTCTCCTTTTCCTCCTGCTGCTCCTGCTCCTTCTCCTTCTCTTTCTTCTTCCCTTCTTCTCCTCCTCCCTATATTTCTCTTCTCACTCCTCCTTTTTCCCCTCCTCTTCATCTTTCTTCTTCCTTGCCTCCATCTCCTCCTCCTCATCCTCTTTCTCCTCTTATTCCTTATTTTGTTCTCCTCCTTCTCATTTCTTTCTCTCTTCTTCTCCTTCCTCTCCTACTTCTCCTTTCTCTTTCATTATTCCCATTATTATTTTGCCCAGTCCTGTTTTTTTTCTTCAAGATGAACTTTGAAATCAGTCTGCACTTTCATTAAAAACTCCTATCAAATTGGCATTGAGATTGCTTTAAATACATTGGGGAAGACCTTCATCTTTATGAAATACATCTCTCCATTCGAGAGCATAACACTCAAGTCTTTTTTTGTACTTTTATGCCCTTCAGCAAAGTTTTATTATGTCTTCTTACTGGTATTACATGAATATTTTATCCTGGACATTTTATGGGTTTTCTGGCTGTTGTGAATGGGTACATTTTCCATTATATTTTCAAGCAGGTAATGAGTTTTGTTAACAGACAACTTTAATGGTGGAGCACTGTGCTTCCCATCACAGAAGGAATCAGACACTGGCCAGCCAGGTAGTGACTAGAAAGCCTTTGCTACCAGGGACACATGACCTCTAAGTCTTCTTCCTATTAAAATAATGACAGTGACTATCTATGCAGCATCATAATCAGGACTTTATTTGGAATGGCCTATAACTTTATGGAAATAATACTTACCTATCTCTTTTTGTTCCCTTGACCTTGAATTACTGTCTTTGGAAGCTGAGCCATTTCTGTATGTTTGGAAAATGGCAGCACATGTCTCTTTTAGAACTGCATGAGACAGTGTCTGGAATATATTCTCTGTATTTCCAGGGAGAATTAGATAAATAATTCATGGAAATTTAGCCCATAGTCTTTTCCTAACTGTTACCTTGATGTAATTTTGTTATACAACCTCTTTAAAAAATCATGACAACTGAAAAAATAAAATACTGTCATCTCATAGGGGCTCCAAATCATTTGTGGGGAACTGAGAAGATGCAGAACTTCCATGGACACCACTGTCATTGGGGGTGAGGGGTGGGGGTGGGGGTAAAGTGAGGAACTAGAGCTGCTGGTTATGCAGAAGCCTTGGAGCCTGATATCAGTGGCCACTGATTCCTGTCTCCTGCATGTAGTGGGAGCTTATCCAATCTGGTACAGATGATTATCTTCTCTTAAGATAGCCTAGAAGACCCTTGCCTTCCCTGGTCAAAGGTTACCATTTGAGAGGTCACAGTAGACTGTGAAATGTGTGCTAAGGGTGGTTCTAGGGAGCAAAATGTCTTACTTATGAGACTTTCACCATTCATGTGACTTTTCTCTGATGGGCCTTGGCCTGGGGACTGTGAACCACATTACAAAATGCATCAGTTTCCTTGTTTTGGATTCCCATCCACATTTTCACCTTTGTGAAGGAATCCTAAAGCTCTGGGCTGTGTCAGTTCATGTTGGATAACCGGATAGCTTGGGATGGTTCTGAATTTGAGGTTGCATCAGTTAGAAATGACAAGTTGTTCTATGGGAGACCATGCCCATGGAAGGTGAAGAGTCTATCCTTTTGTTGTACGTAGGACTAAAGTGACTTAAGAACTCTTTGACTGACTTAAACCATTGCCTCTGGTGATAGCAAATACTTCAGTGCATGTTCTACCAGCTGTGGCTTAGTGTATAAATCTTTCAGCCAAAGACTTGTGGGGATCTCTAGGAGACTATGTGGGTTAAAGATGCCATGAATGGGGCCTTGAAATGTACAAGCTGTGTGGCATGGGAGCCCTAAATGCAGGTCTTGAAGATCCCACAGCTGAGCTGTGCTTGGACCCACAGAATTCCTAGGAAGGAAGATCTGCTTCCTGCTTCAGATGGCCTTCAAGTCAACTGCTTTGAACAGTGTATTTTATTCATTGTACAGGTTTGCACTTGGTCATTCTTTCTCTTCTAGAAGGTGAAGGGACAAACATATTCCTGGTAACTTTACCAGACATTCCTATATGTATGCTGAACATGCTAAGGCATGCTAAATTCCCAACATATATTCTGCCATTTGATTCCCCCATGAGTGTGAAGAGGGCAGTGTCCCTTCCAAGCCTGTAACATAAAGCCTGGCCCTCTCCAGACCCAGGAAGAGCATCTCTACCAACTTTGTCTGACTAGTGGCTTGTGTGACCATGGGCAATGCAGACTTGGTTAGGAATTCAAGTAAAATTTTCATACCATAGTCTCATGTACAGGATAAAACACGCTGTAGGGTCTTCAATGTGGGTTGATCAGTCAGTGATTAGAGAATCAATGAATGAATCAGCTCAAAAAGTGTAAGTTCCCAGTGTAAGGTCACACTTAAGCAAAACAAGCACTAAGCCTTTGTTGGTTTTCTCTTGGTGTGTCTGGTGCATTTTCTACTACTCCAAGAGGCCTCTGAGTAGTCAGAACTAGAAAAGAGGTCTTAAAGGTCTGTCCTTGACATGGCATATCTCTGGGATATTTGCAGAGGAAAGTCATGACCAGTGTCTTGGACCTCACTTTGGGCCACAAATGGAAGATTCAATTTTCTATCTCTTCTCCATACAGATAGTGATGGGAGATTGACAGCAAGCACTTTCCACTTGAGATCTACTGCCTCTCTGGGGCAAGGGCTTCTGTAGTCTTCCAAAGTTTCTATAGCTCTGTAGAAATCTAGACACTCTGGCTTCAGCTCAGAATAGGTAGAGGGGCTGTTTCTTTTCCCAGAAAACAATACCTACTCCTTTTCTCCCAGACAATTAGCTCCATCAAAGTAAGAGAAACATGGAGTACTTTTCTAAAAATATTGGTGTTTGGTAAAATTTGTAATGTTAGATTCTTTGATGCTCCTGAAATCCCTCTCAGCAGGGTCCCTCCTTGTTTTGACTAGTCATTTCTTCTTGTTACTAACTGTTATGATTAGAAGAATTGCCTGAGTACAGGCCCAGTGTTTCCAAGACCCTAATGAGCACATGTGCAGACTTGCTCAGCATTGTCCTGGAACCACAGAGGCTCCATTTCTACAGGGAAACTACTGAAATGGTTTAGGAACAAGATATTCCTGCCTCCATGAGAACCTTACCACTCCCCGCAGCTCTGCATCGTACCTGCACCTTATACCCTTAGATGCCTCCACCATGGGGGTAAAAGTTATTAAGGGTGACCTTTGCAACTGGCCAGGTCTGTACTCAAATCTTGGTTCCACCACTCACCAGCCATGAGACAAATTATTTACTATCTCTTGACTATAGTTTCCTCATATGTAAAATGGGAATAATAGTACCTAATTTGTAAGATATTAGGAAGGTGATAATTCAATAAGTAATGTACCAAAATGCCCAAGGTAGTCCTTTGCATGTAGGATTTCACATTAAAACATAATTCAGAATTCAATACTGAAATCCACTGCAATGGAAATCAAAGCCACATCTTTTTCTTTTAGCTGTTCCTTGTAGTAATCTATTCCAGGCAAATGACCGACATTAATCTCTCACTCAGTGGAATGAAGCAAATGAGTTCTACTAAATCTAAGCCTTGTTCTTCTTATGTCCAAGCAGATGGCATAGGTATCTGTCCACAGGAAGCCTGTGTAACTGGAGGTCACTTCAACTGTCTCCAAAGGTAGTAAAGGACTGTTCTTGGGCAGATTGGAATAATAGGACTGTTAGAAAAGTAAAACAATATGTTTTTTTTCTCAGATTTTTAACATCCTCTCCTTTTTGCCCTGTAGGAACTTCTTATGTTTCGAGAAAATAAATCAGGGTGACTTGGCTTGGAATGGGATAAATGCCACTCAGCTGTTTAGCCCCTGCTGTCTAAGGTCCCAAATACAACTCCCTCTTTCAAAGCACATCTTAGACTTTGGCCACCATCATCTTCACATTGAACAAAACATGGTTTTAAATGTCAGATGCTAATTACCCACAACTTGTAGGAAATCCTTGATCTATTTTTTTTTTTCTGGAGATCCCAAGTCTCTCTGGGCTTCCACTATGAAGTAGAGAATGACTCAGCAATCTGTCCATTGCAGTGCCTCTACTTTCCACACAGTCCCTGGTTTTCTGATATGGCATCCAAAAACTACCTCACCATATCCCTCTTCCTACACCCCTCCCCCCCCAGCAAGACCTAACAACCCCTGCTGACATCAACTCCTGTTACAGTGGTGTTATTGGTGGCTAGCACAGAATCTTTAGAAGTTGCTTTAATGCCAAAGTTAGTGGAGGGAATGGGGAGCATAATTTCATGACTCTCTCCAAGATCCTGAACCCACACAGTCTACTACATCATAAAACTTAGCCCTAGGACAATGGCCATTCTTGTTCACCCTCTCTCAAGAATACCACTTTCTACAGGGATGGATGGAAGAGGAATTAATGTCTCAAGAAGGGGAGAGAGAGAGAGAACTGACCTTAGTTAGGCTGCTAAGTGTTATTGCCACACACAGCAGGTAGAAATAATAAAAAAGATTTTTGTTTTGATACTGTTTTTAAATAGTCAGTTCCCAAAGAAGAAACCACAACTAACATGATGCTGGCTGCATTTTTATTTAATAATTCTACTCCACTTCTATTAGTTTCAAATTTTTTCTCTTCTGACTTATATGACCTTCTAAACCACTGTTTTTAGCCCTGGTGTGCTCCATTTAAGAGAAAGGTTTCTGTATATTTTGCCCTCACAGAAGATCTTTTCAAATCTCAACACAAATTCCCCTTTCTTTGTTTGCCTCTGCTGCCAACTCCTATCTATCCAGAAAATTTGAAAGCCTTTACCCCCTTTTCCAGGAAGACTTTCCATCACTTGGACATGGTCCCTTTAAATCATCACAGTGAGCAATGGGTAAAGAGATGTGTTGATAAAACTATCATTTTTGATAACTAATTCTGAAATACCCCACCCATGCCATCCACGTTTTTCTGACTGTTTACACCACACTATTTCTACCATCTTTGTTGCTAATGTCATTCTACTCACCTCCCCTATCTCCTTTTAACCCTCAGTCCATATTGAAATGTGCAGTAATTTTTCAAACTATAATCTTAACTTCTCAGTCATGTAAACAGTACCTTTTTGAATTTTCTTGACTCACAATGTTCATTAATCTTGTGAGATTCCTGGCTCATTCTTAGGACTTATCTCACCTGATTTTTCCAATAGGAAGATTGAGTATAGAATACAGTTTGCTTTCACAATAAAGGAGGAGCTTCCTTGCCCACAGGTGGAGGGAGGAGAAGCAAGATCAGATACTGATAGGTCAAAGTTAGACAATGTTTTTGGAAGGTGAGAAAGCAGATTCACAGCTGTCCCTGTGTGCACAGAGGTCATGAGACCAAGAGGTAAAAAGAATTGGATCCATTTGGAGACACAGCCCTTGCCCATGGTTAAGGTTCTGTAATTCCTTTGGTGTGTTTATAAGGGCTAGATGACCTTGAGGATATAAACTGAGGCAAACAGACTCCCAGGGGCTTTTCTCAATTGGAGTATAACTCCAATCTTATATGCAAGAGCCCCAGAAAATCTCTTAACATTTTGTTCTTCATTGTTGCTACTTTCCCTCTAACTCTGTAACTCTTTTGTCAGTGCCACTCACTTTGATCCTTAATTGTATGTACCCACAATTTTCAGTACTCCATGGATGTGGAGTCTTGCCTGATCACTCCTTTAACCCAGGTCCCCTAACATCATGGGCTGTAACCTCCATATCTTCATTGCTTTCACAGAACAGTTCTGACATGGGGTCTTCATTTAAAGAATGAATGGATTAATTAGATCAGTCTTAATTAGATGAGTGAATCAGAATTCTTGATCATCCAATAATGACAATACAACTAATAACAGCACTGGCACTATGTTCCTCATGCATTAGCCACACAGCAAAACTCCAGAGTGTACTTTTTCGTTAAATCATCAGCATTGCCAGATGACAAAACCAAGGCTTAGAAGTTCCCCTTCTCAAGGTTTACCAACAAAAGAATATTTTTAAATGGTTGCTGTGAACATTTAAGGGCTTCATTGGTTGGTTTGGGGGACTACAAACCCTCAGAATATCTGAAAAACTATGTGTGCTCAAGCACTTCTCATTTTTGTCTGAGCAAAGGCTTTGTTGCTTCCACCAGACTATCTAAAGGATCTTGCACAATGGGAAGGCCTTTCATCTTGGCTTAGTGGATATGGGGGTGGGAATCTCCCAGGAGTACATCACTGCACCATGGTCACCCTCACCAGCTCCCCATGGGTAGGAATTCAAAGACTCTGACACTGACTTCAAAGCACAATGCACAGGTAGTGCCTGCATGGCAGCTCAGATCAGCCTGAAACTCACATATAAATTCTGAGACCAGGAGGTTGGCCTTATTAAGATTCCTGATAAAGGATTTGGCTTTCAGGGCTTATCTGACTTCAGTTTATTTTCCCTTCGATTATTCAGGAATGCCCTTATTTCCAGCTTAATGCCTACCAATACGTTCCTCCAATTTCTCCCACCACCCTGTATCTCTATGTTTAAAAAAAAAAATCTTCTGGCCCATATCACATTAAGAAATGGGAAATTCTATCTCAGTATGGCAACACTTGGACAAGCCCTGTGACTCTAGAAGGATCTCTAGTATTTAACTCTTTGAGGTTCCCATGCCAACCATGCTCCTTGCAGTTTGAGCCAATCTCTCAGGCACCCTTTGGGAGATTCTAGAGCCCCAATCCCATTACCCAGGACCCACCATGCCCCTCCCATCCAAATGAGAATCACAGCTCAGCTATTTTCCCATCCTTTAAAAGGACTGAGTTCCCTTAGCCCTTTTAACAGGATGCTTTCATCAGTAGTAACCGTGGCAACAGATCAGAGAGGCTTCAAAAAGCCTGTCTGTATGTAATTAAGAAAAACGAGTATGTGGACACTAGAGCAGGGAGCTTAGACAAGGAGGCCGTGGCTCTGAGCCCTGCCACTCTACTTCCTGAGGGCTTTTGCCCATGAAGAAGCCTGATTTTCTTCTCCTTCTGGCCTCCTTCTCTATTTCCCCATTTTAATGTTTTGTTCAGTTGTCTCAATTGACCTTCTTCCTGGGCATGTTATTGGAAACCCTGGTTCTGAAAAAATACTCTCTGCAGGGTTAGGGTCTCAGCCCCAGGGGAGATTTCTTCAGAGACAAGACTGTTCTAGACAGACTCCCCATTAGGGCATGACTTGTAGGACTTGCAGGAATGTACCCTTATCGTCAGGACAATGGAGCACAGACCTGGGTTCCTCATTGTTTGTGGCCCAGACTTTGGGTGCTCAGCTAGGTGCACTTTTATATCAGAGTACTGATTCTTATATGAGATAATCTCGTTTATCTTCCTATTTCCTGCTTTCCTGTCAATTTTCTCTCACCAGACTATAAGCTCTACATGAGTACCAACTTGTCTCTCTTGCTTTTGCCCATGTCCTGAGAGTCTAAAGCAGTGCAGGGACTGTTTGTCAACAGAGTGAACGACAGAGTAAATTAATAATGAATGGGATCCCAGTGGTTTGTGGCTCAGACTCAGACCACCTCCACAAATATGCATTTTGAGCCCAGGCACCAGGCTGGACTCTGAGATAACAGGACATACACCTGTGAGGAGGCAGGAGAGGGGCGCATAGCAGGGCAGGCTCAGGCTCTCCTAGCTCTCTGGGTTCCCTCTTCAGGGGAAGACAGCGCTGTCTATTCTTGCTCCTTTGTCTGCATAATGGATTGATGCAGTCCTGGGCTCAACAATCATGGCCTCTGTAGGCCCTGCTCATGTCCCACTGATGTGTTTGCTCTGAAGTGTACCCATGGGTGGGCAGGGGCAGTGGTTGCTGCATATGGAAGCTTTTTCTACATAAATGTGAAAAATCCTCCTAGAAACCCACCAGTGGGGAGCAAATGAAAAAAAAATAGGAACAACCTTGACTTGTAGGGTTGCCCTAGGTGCCAAGGACACTATTCGATTAGGGAAATTCTCTCCAAACCAGCTCCTCACTTGCCACTTTTATCTCACCTAAACCTCTACCACTCAGGGTCACCAGAGGTGGATCCTCACTGCCTTGCAGCTGCTTCATTCCTCAGCCCCCCATCAGCGTACCTTGTGCTAGAGAGGGGTATACACCCATGACCTAAGCCATGCACACTAAGCAGAGGTCAAAAACCAGGTGAAGGGGGCCTCACCTGACAAAGTTCTGAACTTGACAATCAAACCACTGGGCCCTGCCTGCTGGGAGTCCTCAGCCTAGTGAGGACAACACAGAGGAAAGACCATCAAATGTCATGATGGAATCAGGATCAAGGTACCTAGAAATGGATTTATGGATATCCAGAAGGGAAGTGAATGATTGCAAGAACAGAAAAACTTCCTAGTTGAATTGGGTAGTTGGTCTTGAAGAATAAGAGGAGTTTGTCAAGGAGATAAGGAGAAAAAAAATTCCAGACAGGGGAAAACACTGTGCAGAGACTTGGAGGCAAGGGAGATCTTAGGACACACAGGAAATCACAGGACTCTTCCTACTGGCTATAATACAAGGGGTGAAGAGGCCAGAGATGAACTTAAGAGCAGCATGACCACATGAAAAGATATGGGAAGGAAGATCTATTTTCGGATAATTGGAGTTTGAACAAAGAAATGCTATAATCCCATGTATATTTTCAAACTCACACTCTGGCAGAAGAAAATGGATGGAAGAAATGTAAAATAATTTTGGAGAATTCCTTAGAAGGATTTTTCAATAGACCAGGAAAACTGATGAGGCTCGGCATGCTGAGGCAGTGGGGATGTAGAGGTAGGGAAAGATCCAAGAAAAGGAGATGGAGCTCACAGCCACTGTGCATGTGACACCCAGGGCCTGTGGCGATGCCATAGAGTGTCAGAGAAGGTAAGGACCAAATTTTGTAGTGGATCTGAGAAGTAAGTGGACAAAGGAAAAGCAGGTATGGTGGAGGAGTGTGGAAGTCACCAGGCTGCAGCTGGCTGAGCACAGAGAGAGGAGAGATAGCAAGATGACTCCATGCTGGAGAAACTTAGCTCGAGAGTGAAAAAGACTCACTGTATAATATAGGGAGATGCCAAGTGACAGTGTTTGGGTTTACAAATGGCAAAGCTTTATGCAAGCTGAAGTGAAGAAGCTGGAGTCAGGAGGGAGAGTGAAATTAAAGGCCAAGGGTGAGGGGAGATCATTGAAGGGGGTGGTGGTCTCCAGAAGGAGGATGGAATGGGTAGTCACTCTCCCAGACAGAACTTGTCTCCCCTCCACCATGGCTGCTTTCTTGGTGAGTGTGTCCGGTGTTCCAAGGAGGCAAAAAGACATTGCTGAAAGATTTACCCTATGCCTAGCATAGAGCAAGCACTCGGTAAATACATTTGTTATGAGTAAGAGAAACAGTGGCCTGTGGCTGAAGCTGGGCTGTCTGCTCATTAGACAGGCAGGCAACCATGATGTGGCCGACTGGGAGCTGATGGTCTGAGTCACTTCAGTCTGAGCAAATACACATGTCCCAGACAGGCGCTGAGTATACAGATGGTAATGAATAGTGTGGTGTGAGATGAGGCCAGCCCAGCCCACTCAGAACCTGATCAGGGCAGTGCAGACTGCCTTCCCAGTACTAGTTGTGTGCTGGTTTGAAAAGAGATGGATGTTTATCCCTGGGCAACAGGGTGGGGAATTCTTGAATGCTATTTGCAAGACTTCAGTAAAGATGCTCCATGAAGCCTACCTTGTCCCAAGTATGCATGAAAGTTGTGCTTTAGCTCAGGTCTAATGGACTTTATATAGTACAGTACTGATTTTCTTTCATGTTTTAATAGAATCCAATTTAATATTTGCTTTCTGCTCTAGCTGCTTGCTGTTGACTGATTCAACACAGAATCCTTCCCTGGTGCCCCCCGACCTTGTTGTTATTCCCTCATTTTGTGTGTTGGCATTTGATTCCTGTCTCCAGCATGAACCACTTTACACATGTCTTCGTTCTGCTGGCGACAGTCACGTGCATGAATTCTGAATGCATTACTATCCGGAGCGGCTGCTCCAGCAGACCCACCACGTGGAAGGGAGGTAGCTGGGCAGGGTTCATTTCTACCAGCAGAGCTCAGCTTGGGAACCTCAGGCAGGGATCTGTTCTTTTCTTGGGCAGGAGATTTCCTGACTCAATCTCAAATTTCCCAGCACTACAGCCATTAATTCGGTAATATTTTGCCCTCCTACCAGGTACCAAGCTTTCTGTTTTTGAAACAAGACATATCTACCTTTGCCAAACTGTGAATAGCAGTCACAGACAGAACTATTCAGTGGGAAGAGCCTGTCCTTCTTGATTCTCAGTGAGTCTGACAGATTTTTAGAAGAGAGAGTCTGTTCAAATCTCTTGTTATCCATGAACAGGTCTGACCACTAGCCTTTGGAGTGTCCATCAGTATAAGATTAGAGCTGGAGACAGCTTTTCCTTTAGTAAGAAAAGGTAACTGATTTCACTGGACAGCACACACACATAAAGTTGAGAACACGAGCTTTGGAATCAGGCAATTATAGGTAGCCACAATTACCAGCTCCTATTGACCATTTAGTTTTCATTTCTCTTTTCATAAAATTGAATTAATAATTGCATCTACCTAGTAGGGGTCTTAGGGAGATTAAATGCATGTAAAGCAGTTAGCAGTGTTTGCAACAAGCTCTACTGTGGTGTTCTCATTCCATGGACTCAAAGTGGTGGTTGCACCTAACTTTGCTTTTTATCTATAGGCCCCCAAGCTGGCACAACGTGAACATTCATCTCTCTAGGTGTGCTGGCAGCCTGTCTTACATGGAAACACTCCTACCCCGTGCACAAGCCACACAGACACCAAGCTGTGTGATACATGTATTGGGTGTCAGGGTATGTTGGGTTTTTTGACAGGCCATTAGTGTCCCTTGACCTTAAGTTCTATAAGGAAAAGACAAGAAATCCAGTAAGTGTCCAATATTCATGCATAGTATTGACCTGAAAACTGGTTGAAAGATGCAGCCTGGTCCTAAAACAAAAAACATTAAACTGATCTATATGTCTTCTCCCTTGGAACATATGAAAGAAAGCCCCAGGGAGGATGATTGGCAGACCTTTTGGATAATGTGGTCATCTCTGGCACCATTATTTCTTAGGATAGATTGGTACATGGAGATTTGGGGCAGAGGGAAGGGAAGGGATGCGTGCATGTCATGAGGGTGGGCACACGCCAAAGACAGATTAAGAGAGACCACACAAAGAAGCCTCTGCCCAGCATCATCAGCCGCCTTTTTTTGTCTCCCTACAGGTGTCCCATCAGGTCCCCGCAATGTCATCTCCATTGTCAATGAGACATCCATCATTCTGGAGTGGAACCCACCCCGGGAGACAGGTGGAAGGGATGATGTGACTTACAACATCATCTGTAAGAAGTGTCGGGCGGACCGCAGGAGCTGCTCTCGCTGCGACGACAATGTGGAGTTTGTGCCCAGGCAGCTGGGCCTGACTGAGTGCCGTGTCTCCATCAGCAGCCTGTGGGCCCACACCCCCTATACCTTCGACATCCAGGCTGTTAATGGGGTCTCTAGCAAGAGCCCATTCCCCCCACAGCACGTCTCCGTCAACATCACCACAAACCAAGCTGGTAAGTCTAGAGGCATCTGTGCTCTTTTATCTGTCCATTGGGGACTCTTTGGTCAGCTCCGTGTAAGAACAGAGCTAGCCACCACCACCCTGTTCATCTTCCCTCAGTCTTCCTCCCAGGAAGGAAGGTGTCAGGCAGTAGACACTTTGGCCATGGAAAAAAGGGGTATAGTATATCTCCTCTAAGGGTTAACTGAATTTTGAGGGATTTTCTGGTGCCCAGCACAAAAACACAGATATATATTCAAAGCACAATGGGACCCACTATTCTATATCCAACTGGAGCTTAGCATGAGCCCTCGAAAAGATGGATGGACAGACAGATTGACAGATAGATGGGTGGATGGCTGGGTAGGCAGACAGATAGACAGACAGATGGACAGGCAGATGAACAGAGCAATAGATAGGTGGGTGGGTAGATAGATGTGTTGAAGGGTGGAAGTACCACATGATCTTGAGAATACCACTGCTGCCTTAATAGAAAACCCAAAAAGAGAGACTTCCCAGAAATCCTGAGGTAAAGTCAGTTGCCTTCATAGATTATTTTTCAATTAAACCCATGTAATTCAAGAGTGCATTCTCCTTTATTGCTTGCTCAGATGAATGTTGCACTGTTATAGAGACCTCAGATAGTTAGCAATAGATCACTGCTGATAGCTCATACATCCCTGTGGCATACACAGCTCAGCACACATTTTCTTCTCTTCATTTCTCTAGCTCTTGCTCTTCTGACCTTTTTTCGTTATTACTTTTCACACCTCTTGCAACAATCCATTTCTCTTTATATTCATTTAGCCAGTCCATTCCTGTACTCACACATTTAGTTATCTAGTCACTCATTATTAAGAGACAGTAATTTAGCATCTACTGTGTACAGAGCCAGGGGTGAGGCATGGTGAGGGACACACTGATATCTGGGTACCATTGCTCCTCCTATAGGATCCACTGAGTGAGGAGTTTACAGGACACACAGTTTACCCTTTGTGTAAAAAGTACAAAGCTTCAAGTGATGTGTTCTAAGCATCTCGTGCTGTCATGTGCAGCAAATGTGAGAAGAGTTAGAGAGAAATGACACTCTCTCCCCGAGGGTGGTGATGGGAGACTCGGTGAGGAAATGAACCTCCTGTCTATAGGCTGGGCACCCTAAGCAGTGGGCCATGATTCCATTTGCAATGATGGATTTTCTCCATCAACAAATTGTAAAAGGATGCGTAATTCATGGACTAGCATCTCTCTGTGTTCTCTCCCCCTCCACGTAGCTTACCTTTCTTGACCTCTCCTTTCCCATTCCATCCTTTTCCACTTCACCTCTCCATCCTGAGGCTCATTCTGTGTCATTTAAAATCAGGCATCTTTGATGGCAGATGATTCTTGGGTTTAAGCTGTCAGAACTGAGGAGAAAAAAAGGTGTTGTAGGAGAGCATGGCTGTCCAGATGGCTGCGTTGTGGCTGTGAGCGTGTGTGTGTTCATGTGTGCATGTTTGTATGTAAGTGTACGGTCACGTGTTTACATGCATACGTGCATGGTGAGAAAATAAGAGCGTAAGTGTAGAAGCCTCCAGCTGGTGACCACAGCCCGGTGCCATGGAGACAAAGGTTGTGACAGTCTGTCTTGCCCAAAGAAAAGGGAATGGTAATTTCTGCATTATGTTGAGCATGTAACATGGGCAGCCTTTGTTAGCAGTATTTTCCTTGGAGGATTTAAGGCAGAAAACTGGCTGAAATATTTTAGTGTCCCAGCTTCTGGGAATAATAATCCTGCCAGGCTGTCATGTTATGCTGGGCTTGGCTGTCTTTTCTCTCTCTCTAAGCATGTGCGAACAAACCTGCCACTTACATGGTTTTGCTTTGATTTCAGCCCCTCCCTTCCCTTCCCCTGCTATTCCGAACCTGCCCATCTGCTTGTCTTGCCATCTGCACCTTCCCAAGCTGCAGTGGTGTCTAGGGACCAGGGCCCCTGCACAGGACTCTGCAGTCCCAAACTTCAAAATATTTAATTTTATCCTAACTCATTTGTTCCTCCATGAAGACATTTCTCATGCCCTTTGTTCCCCTTGGTTGGACTCGTTATCCTTAATCTTCCCTGATTTTGAAGTCCCAGCCCCAGTCTCACCCAAGATATGGTTTCTCTTTGGGAACTCTGAAATTTTGATGTCAGATGATGTCTCCTGCTGATGTTAATCAACAGGAGAAGGATGCCAACACATCTAGGTGGCATACGGTATTAGTAATAGGTATTATAAAACAGATGTGATGATGACCAGTGGTGTCTACTCTCTGAGTCATGAGGCTCTGATGAACATGGTGCTATCACACTGTTTTGGTGGGTCTACATGTGAATGCAAATGATTTTCAACTAACAGTAATCTATTTTTTAGAAGAGGGGATCTTTCAAAATAAATATCTGAACTTGTACTTCTGCACAATTCAGAAACATGTTCTTAAGCTACATATTTTATAAAAGATGAGTGATTAAATAACAGGTGCAATAAAAGCCTTAATGACTCAGATCTATTAAGGGATGAGATGGACTGGTTCATGTATCACCACTGACGCTTGTCATGTCCGACCCCTCCCCAGAGCATCTCTGTGCTCTTCTACCTTATGTGAGACCAGGTCAACCTCCCCACTCTGCCCTCATGGTGTGGTGTGGTGTTATCCCTGTCAGTACTGAGGCCCAGTCTGCCTACTTTAGACCACCATCGTGTAGATAGAGGGCAAGGAATTTGGCCAAAAGAAGTCCTGGAATCAACCACAAAGTCAACTAATAAGTGTTTGTTGAGTGCCTATTTTGTGTCTGGACTTGCCTAACCTGAAGTAGCTGGGCACCAAGTGACTAAGGACTAGGTGAGTGATAGTTGTGCTATGTAACACCTCAAGTTTGTGCCCCTTTTGAGCTCACAAATTATTTTGGAATGTATGGACTTTTTTGAGCCCCATAATTACTCTGTGACATGAACAGTATTGTTTCCCATTTTCCAGATAAGAAAGAAGTTTAAAGGGGTTTTGAGAACCTAGAATTAGAGGAAAATCAACAGAATGTGACCTCTCTATTTCTGCCTATTTCCTGCCCTAAAACTGGACAGTCTCCCTGTCTTCTCTCTCATGCATTGCTCTAAGCATGGAGGGGTTATCCAGAGCCAACAAATGCCATCCTACTAAAGGAGGAGAGCTCAATGGGCAGCCCCAGTTACCCTTCCATAAATTTCTCTATGACACTGAACCAAAGATGCCCCTTGCCTCTGTATTGAGATGGATGCCTGTTTGTTGGGGGGATGGAGGAATACAAGTTGTCCCAAAGTGAATTGGATCCTGACAGTAGATGTTTGGTAGATGAAAGAGGGGTTTGGGAAAATTTGCTGCTGAGTAGTTTAAGCCCAATACTCTTAAACATCAGACTTGCTGTCTCCTGGGAGGCTGCCTGCTGCTCTGGGCTGGTCCTCCTCTGCTAGGAGCTGCACCCACATCTGTGACTGAGCAGACATAAGATTGTCACACTCTTCTTTCTCTGGGCTGCCCAGATGTGCCACACTGATGCTGCATCAGGCTGCTCACATGAGCCCTGCCCAGTATAGCAGGCAACTCACAGTAGCTGAATTAGGTGTCCAACAAAAGGAGCCTCAGTGCATAAGAAAATGCCATCTATAAACTCTACTTGACCCCAAAGCCTGTGGTGTAAGAGGAGGTTGTGGAATCATCTTTGGGCCCAATCAGCACACAATAGATACAGTTCTTTCCTGGGAGGCGAGTATGCCCAAGGGAATATTGAGGGTGTGTTGAGTCCTGAGATGCAGTGTTTCCATCCCCTTTGTGACAGCCCCAGTCATGAACAGTGTCATGGCCACTCGAGGACCTTGCCTTAAATGGAGACTATGAAGACTGGACTGTCACCCAGCCTATGGACAGTGGCAAGGAACTACCATTTTTGAATACCGCCAATGTACTTTGGCCATTTGGGGCCAAGATGAGGTGGGTCCAATAAAGAAATGAGAATCAATGCTTTTGTAATTTGCTCACACCTCACAGTGACAAAGGGTGTTTCAGGGTTACAGACTCAGGTTTGTGGTCGTTTTATCCTCAGACTGATCAAAAATCGCATTATGGTGAGCTGTGTAAGTTGTAAGCTCTTTCTAAGCTATTGCCACATAGCTGGGCCACTTTAGCTGTCAAAAAAATGTCCATCATCTTCGGCCAGGGTTTGTCATGAATTATGCAAGCTCGGATTTACGTGAGGTCTTCAGGGATGCAGGCTTGCACTGAATACAACTGCCTTAAGTTTAAAATAGATCACATCAGGTGGAACTCTCCCTGTTCCAGTAGCCAAGTGCTCTGGAAAGAGGTTGTTATCAGCACTCGCTCCTGCAGTCACTCTCTGGCACCTGGCTCCAGATTCAGACTGATGACCGGATCATCTAGCTGTCAGAGAGAATTAGAGTGAATGACAAACTTTACTTCTCTTTTCTGCTAACTAGACTCAGAGTGTCAGAGTTGGGGAAGGGACCTCAGAGGAAAGCTTGCAAAAAAAATAAGACAAATCACACCAGCACATCTCTGAAATCAACTAGTAAAAACATAAAATCAAGGCAGTAAATTTGGAACCTTTTAAGTCAGAGAGATCAAATTCAGAGGCCGGTGATGAAGCAGAGCAAAGCGGGGCTGGGTGTGAAGCTTTAGGGAGTGTAGGACCACAGGAAAGCAGGGCAGCCCCTCTTCAGCTCCAGTGAGTGGTGCCAGAACCAGTGCTGCCAGGTCTTATAAGCTGAAAATCCAGACGACTAATTAGAAAAATGTAAAGTATTTGAGAAGGAATAAATCCAATTCTGGATTTGGTTAGTTGGTGTGGTTTGCAGCCTCTGATGCAGAGCCTAATCTGATTTGCCCAGGCCTGAACAGTGGACATGCTGGAAAGTTTCTGTCTGGTTCCATGTGGGCAGTCACCTTCCTGGCCTCATGGTGGCAGAGGTGCAGCAGGGCAGTTCTGGAGTTTCTGCCTCTCTCTGCTCCCCGTGTGACTCAGGCAAGTTCATGGAACTACCACCCTCTCTTCTTTCTGCTCTGCAAAATGGAAGCAATAACACCTGCTTGCTAGTGCTGCTGTGACAAGCAAATGAGACAGAGGCTAGAAAGTCACTTTCTAAACAATGCTGGGGCCAGAAGATGAGTGTCATTTCTGAGGAATGTGCCAGATAGCAATTTGCTGGACTTTTCCTTCCTAGAATGTTTGCTTCCAAGGGCTCTCAGTTTCTTTGTTTGGAACTGATGTCATCCACATGAGATAAATGACAGATATTGGTTTGTCTATTTTTGGAGGAAGAAGTGGGCACTGGAAGAGACAGCTGTGAAGTGAGTTAGAGATGTGGGCACAAGTGGAGCCAGCACCTGTGTTCATGGCACAAGGCTGGTCCTGCTACTCAGAGTAGCCCTCCAGTCTGCTCATCATATGTTTGGAGAAGCAACACTTTCCCCCTTCCTTTCATGATGCCAGCGGCAGTATTTCTCCCTGACATTTATATTACACACAGTTCATGTGTGGCCTGCTGTGTTGATTGCATGAGGAATTCTAACACATTCACTGTGCGCACAACACAGACACAATCCATTACTTAATTTTGCTTAAAAAATAACATACTACTTCTCTTAATAGTCACAAGTGCCTATAATTTGTCCATTTTAGGACATTTTTGAAGTTCCCAGACAATTAAAGTCACTTAGAGACACTACTTTTCCTAAAAAAGAATTACCTAGCCCACCAATTCCTCAGAATACATCACCTAATTTGCATTATTCCTTGGTTAAATATAGTATTTGCATGCATAAAGAATAATCTTTGAATATGAAAAGGAATTTTATGATATTGCAATATATTGAGCTCTTTGGAGGAAAGATATTATGTAAATCTCAAAATTAAATATTAAAACAATATTACACTGCTGCCTGTAAAAATTTAGAGTGGTAAGATCCATATGCTAAAACTAGTTCATTTTTAAGGGTTGGTCTCATTGGAAATTAACAGACAAAATTTGCTACAGAGCAGAGAAAAGATTGAGTCAGAACTTTAAAAAGACTTGAATAACTTTTAAGAAAACTTTCATTGAAGCTAATAAAGAAATTTTTTTAAAGAAAACTTGAGTACATGAAATTTTCACTACTCTTAATTCAATTTCATTGCTTTCTTCTCATTGTTAATTTGAAGAAGCTTGTTTTTATTGTTTCTTAAACTCTGGCATTGAGAAAAAAATTTTGAATGACCTCAGGAAAGGTTCTGGCCATTTGTAAATAGCAGTCTATTGTCTGTTGAGCTGAGTCTTGGCTTCTACCCCTGACAGCCCTGGGGTTCTCCACCAGATGGCGAGCTCTGTGGAAAATATTTGCTCACTACCCCAGCTTCACGAGGAGGGGCCCACACAGCACTGGGCACAGAAAGCCCTGATAAATATTTGCCAGCTTCCTTTCATCGCTATACACGAGTAAGCGTATTAATGTTGGGATGTGTGGTGACCAGAATATGTCCTACTGGTCTACCAGTGGCCCAGTGCTCCCTGCAGGTCAGCCAGGGTACCAGGTACTTTCCAGATCTAGAAGGAAAACTTAAGGGAAGATCTTAAGTGGATGCTACAAGCCCACATCTGCTCCTAAGAAGGCAGTAAGGATAACCACAGCCAAAGGGTGTTGCTTAGTAATTTCCACTTTGGAAGTATGTTTGTTCACTCAGTAGTTTTGTGACTGTTTTCCCTTGGCTAACTTGGTGCCTGCTTCTAGGGACTTCCATTCATTTACTTACTGAGCAAATAATTATTAAGGTCTTCTATGTGTCCTGCACTGATGCAGGCACCAGGACACAGGAGCGAACAAGGTAAACAAAACTCCGAGCCTGTGGAGTGCCCCTTCCAGTCCACAGCATTCCCTGAGACTGGGGTCAGAGGTCCAGGAAAGTCACAAGTGAACAAGTGTCTAGGCGGTAAGCCCTGTGCCAGGCGCTTGGAACCACAACCTGCTAGGTGCCAATGCTTACTTTCCAAAGGTAGGATGTACTTCGGTCCGCGGTGCTCATATGTAGCAGTGTAGATTTTATTATTTACTAACTGGCCAATTGCAACTTCTCACAGACAGCTATCGCCTGCTGGGTCACATGGTGGTGGCTATAGGAATTCTGCACAGTGGCCAGTGACGCTGCTAACAGCTCAAGATCAGCCAGGAACATATTGCTACAAGGATAGCTAGAGGGTTCCCATGGAATGTGGGTGATTCATTTTACCCCATCTAGGTCAGTACTGCAAGTACATGGCATACTGTGTGAAAATGGGTCTGCTGGCAATGAGATTGTTCAAAGTGCAAATAAGATAACCATCCTTGAAGAGGAAACTTCTGGTTGGATTATAAGCTATTTGTGGTTCATCTGGAGACCCTGGTAAAGCAGAGGGTAGGAGGGAAGCCTGGTGATGTGACTGCTCCACAGTCCTCTGGCAAACAGCAGCCCTATGAGCCAACTATAATCTGGAGAGCATGCCCCGGCTCCCCCTTATTGGTCATAGTCCATCAGGATCTAGTGAGGTACCTGAAATAACTGCATTCAATAAATGCCCATTAAATGAATTAACAAATTAGTGAGTAAAGGGGTGAATGAATGCCGAAGTTGTTCTTAAACTGATAGCACCAGCACGTGGCACAGCTCTCGCTGCCTCTTCGTTCCTCACGTGTCTTTGGGTGGGCTGCTGTGAACAGAGTAAAACACCTACATTGTCCTATGTCAGTGACATCTGATGCCTCCCTCCAGAACAGGGCCTTGTGGCCAGGCTCTGCCAGGACTCAGACTGTCCCTGTCCCTGGGCTGGACCCAGCTGCCTGATCACGCGCGGTGGGGTGCCGGGATGGCATTCAAGCACTGTTGTCTGTCCACCTGCACGCCAGCTCTGCGCCTATCATTTTCACAGCGCCATCCATGTTAAACAGGCAGGAGCACCAGGGGTTTTTGAATGCAGCAATTAACAAAACAGTAATCAAGCTAAGTGTTTAATTTCAGAAAATTAACATCTTCTCTGAGCGGATGTGAAAGATGAGGGAAAAAGGCACGCTAAATGCTCTGGGTAAATAAAGGCAACTCTGACCACAAATATTTCCCAGAGCAAGGAAGACTCTTTGCCCACCCCCCAGGCTCAGGGATCAGTTTTCTTCTGGGAGTGAGCTGCAGGACAACAGTAGCTATAGAATTGGGCCACCGACTTTAAATGTATGTGTTTTTCTTTTCTTTCTTCTTTTTTTTTTTTTTTTAAAGGAGCAGAACAATGCTTTATCTAGCCAGAAAAACTCAGAGGAACACAAACCCATTCATGACCTCTGTGAGCCATTTATGGTCCATTCACAGCCCATAGAAAATCCTGTGTATGTTTTGTCCTTGTGACACATACCCTGAACTATACCAGCTACAAGGATGCAAAAAAGAGTCTTCGATTGTGCGTTAATCTTTCAGGATTCATAGGCCATATTTCTTCTAGTAGAACAAGGGCTCCCAAGGGAAAATGCCAGGCCTTACTCCTCCTGTACTTCACCATGGTGTGTTCTTTTTTGGGGGTGTCCTGTCTGGTCTTACATCATGTTCACACTCTGGTGGTTCCTCATAAACCAGTGGGGTTGATACTTGTTTGCAGGAACAGTTTGCATGTGGTCTGGTTGTTGGTTAACCTGATGGCCTGGAAGGGAGAGGTTCCAGGACAGAGGACTGGGAGGGCAGTGAAGGTGACCTTGCAGGAGGGACTCAGGGAGGCTTGAGCATAGTTAATAGCTTCGAGAATAGTTAATAGCTCCGAGACTTAGTGACAAAGTGTCCCAGCTAACCAGAATGGCGTGGCTCTCAGGGGTGGTGATGAGTCCAGTGCAACCTGAGGGAGCACAAAGGAACTGTTTTCTTCCAAGGGCAGAAGTCCTCAGTGGGAGTGGAAATCTGGCCTAATGTGCATCTTTCCTCAGGGGTGTCTTACAAACAGCAGACATGGAGAACAAAGAAACCAAAGCAGGAGAATGAACTGTTGGTTTGCTAATAGGGAGAAAACATCCCAGGGGCTTCCAGAAATGTGCCAGGGACAGTGTCAAGGAGAGGTAGATTCCCTTTTGACCATGTGTGATGTGTAGAGACTTGGAGTACCCAAGTCAAGTTATTATTTATGCAGTTGGATAGTCAGACTCCTGTTTTCTCTGTGAGATGGGAAATGAGTTTGATTGCCGAGAATGAAGGAGTAGTGCTGGGGTTGAACTTTTGAGGAGAGGAGAAAAGGTTTGGCAGTGCCATTGAAAAGAATGGGAGTGGGTACTGACCAGAGAAATTGAAGATGCCCAGAAGGTATTGAGAGCTCATTTTGCGGTCAGTGGTCATGTATTTACAAAGCTGCCCATTTGTCCTGTCATGTGGCTCTCTCCTCAGTGCATGGCTGCTCCAGAGCAGACCCTGCAGAGATTGTGGATCCAGCTCCAATTGAGTTTTGCAGGCTGAGTCCTATGGAAGGAGAAAGGCGACTCATGCCTGAGGGGAAAAGGAGTCATGTCAATTATATTGTTGCTAAGTTGGATAATGAGGGATATAAATAAAGGAGAAGGCTGATGCACTGAGTGGAAAGTAAAGATGAGGCCAATGAGAATTGCAGGAAGCTCATCCAAGGAAGCCGTGAGAAAGCACAATACTTGAATTTGTGACTATGGAAACAGAACAACTTCTGGCACAATGAAGTCCAAGTAGAAATAGATAGACATGGAAGAGTTGTGGGATTTGGGCACTGAGATGCACTATTCAGTGGTGCATCCAGATCCTGTGGATCTGGAAGTCATCCACAGGAGGGCAGGGCTCAGGTAGAGAAGTGGAAGATGGAAGCCCTTGTCTTCAGTGAGTCATGCATCAGGGAGTAATGGTGATGGTGGGAGAGAGACTACGGTGACCCCACAACTTGGAGAGTGGAGGACTTGAATACCATTTTTACTAATGGTGCATAGTGGTATAGGAGAGGTGATGGCAGCAAAGACACAGCCCACTTCTTGACCCTAAGTAGGTCCAGGAGTAAAATCATCAACCCCATGCTTGAGAGGACTGAAGGGGTGAGGGGTCCCCAGGGAGAGCTGTGTGGAAGGAATGCTTTGGGAAGGGGTGGAGGGTCCTGGGAAAGAGGTGGAGGGAATTGGGAAGTTTACTGAACAGTTTAGAAGGCCCAAGACAGGGATGTGCTAGGTGCTAGAAGAGGAAGTCAGGGTCAAGGAGGAGGAGGTCAGAACTTTGTGGGGCTGATGGTGAAGGGAGGAACCCACAGGTGGGCACTGCAGGATGTGAACCTGCAGGAGGAGGGGCTCTGAGTCCTACGGCCAGGAAACTTAGACTCCAAGTCCAAGACTATGACAGTGTCTGTTTCCGCCAAGTTTTGGTGGCAGGCGTGTGCTCTGCTTTAAGCATGCTGGGTCTCGTTTGCCAGCTCCTGTGACCTGTCCATTGCTGGTGTATCTGGGTAACTGTCTTCTGTGATCAGACACTGCAAACCACAGCCATGGCTCTTGTCCCACTCCCACACCAGAAAGGCTGACAGGCCCTCAGGAGGGAGAGCTGAGCCATGTGCCCCAGCTGCCACTGGAGTCCTCTGCGACCTCCACAGACACCCCAGGGAGCCTGCCAGGGTCAGGCACTCTGACAGGTGCCCTATATACACCTCTCAGTGTTCCTCTGCCTTGCAGCCGCACTATACACCTTTGCTATCCTACCCCAAGTAATGGCTGTTGCCTGGTGCACTTCTGGTTACCCCAGCAGAGAGGAAGGGGGGATTGACCCAACAGGCAGAGGATCCCTAGTGTTGCAAGACTCTGGATGCCTCGTCCTGGCACAGGACTCCGCACACTCCCACTCTGTGGGGTCTCCTACTCCTTAGGGCCCCAGAGGGCAGTACCCATCCAGGAGTGAAGTCACCCTCACTGCCCCCCCCCATACTCGGCATTTTCAAGAGGCTTTGAGAATACTGGGGGCATGTGAGTGTCAGGGAAGGGGAAGAAGGGCAGGGGATGGGCTGTTCCCAGCTCTGCGTCAGCCTGCTGGGGACTTATGGAGTCACTTCCCCCTCTTGCCCTCTGTGCTCTTACCCATAAATTGTAAAAGTTGACAGAAACTGAATAACCTTGGGTATCCTTCTGAAGTTTAATGTTATGATTTCCAACACATTGTTTTCAGAATCCCCTGGAAGGCTTCTTAAAGCTCAGATTACTGTCCTCACTCCCCCCATTTCTGCTTCAGCAGGGTGGGGCTCAAGTGTGTGCTTCTCTTACCAGTTCCCAGGTCATGCTGATCCAGCAGCCCATTTGGAGAACTAACAGGTGGATGATCTCAATAAAGAAACCCGCCTCCCGTAAACCACATCTGAGAGTAAGCCCCACCCCAACTTGGAACCAAACCTGTATTGATGGACGAACGAAGAAGGCACCTATCTGAGGTGTGGGACTGACTCGGCCCCCCAGTCCAGGAGCATACACTTTCTCCCTCATTTCTGCTTCCTTCAGCCCATGACCAGATTCAGTCGATAGTCCACAAAAGCACTCACCAAAGAAAGTCCTCTGTCCCCAGATGACTGCAAGGTTTCTGGGGGTGTCAAGGTCATCTCAAGGCATAGCCTGGAGCAAAAGCAAAGAAACCAATGTCCACAATAAGGGAAAACAATTAGAAAAATAATTAATTCTGCTTTTGTATTCATACCCAGTCTCCAAGCTAATTGCTTATTTGTTTAATCTACTTTGACCAGAAGTGTTACCACACCAAAAATATTTAATGAGTCAGGCTTCCTAATGTAAAATTCAAGCATATTTGTGCAATTAAATGAGTTTTCATCAACAAAGGGAGAACCTGTTATCTAAACAGTACCTACTCGACAAAGTTATTTTCTAGAATAGAAGTGTCAGAGGAAACACAGTTCACCTTGCACTGTTCATCATTTGCACAGTTCATCATTGTGCAAATTGCTCTTCTTTGGCATCAGAACTAGTGTGGCCCTGCTCTTCTTTGGCATCAGAACTAGTGTGGCCCTAATGTCCTTAGCTGGCAGTTAAACAGACTTTGGTTTTCCTCTGAGGATGCTGTTTCATACATGGAAAATGAAACCCTTCCATCCCTACTTTTCACATCTCCTCACCCACACCCTGGAGGAACTCACACAATCTAATCTGAGGCCCCAAGGGGACTTCTGAGGCTGCCAGCATCTTTGGATCTCCCTGTGACCCTGGAAGAGTCTGGGATGGGGAGGTAGGGCTCTGGGACTCCCACTTCTGAGTCACGCTTCATGCTTCAAGGAAAATTTTATTTAGAGAAAGGATTCCACAGTTCATAAAAAGAGAAATCAGAAAAACCACTAACCTGATGGTGACATTTCAGCTGAAACATCCCAGTGAGAAAGGTGTGGCCTGTCTCTGGAGTCCCTGCCTCTGTGGCAAGTAGGGGCACTCCTGTCCCCAGCCCTCCAGGTCGCCTCTCTCAGCTCCCCCAGGTGGCAGTGGCAGAATCACAGCCCAACCCCCGCTACTTTCTCCTTTAAAACAACTATCCACATTGGGTGCAAGACACATTTCTAACACCTTTTATTTCTGATGTCTTTAGGGAAGAGTCCAGAATTATTCCAGGAAGGGCAAACTTTCACTGAATGTCTGTTATGTGCTGGCACAGTAAAAAAAAGGAAAAAAAAAAAAAAGATTTCTGCCCTAAAGAGTTTTATTCCAGTGATGGAGAGCAGAGATGAGTCCTTGGAAAGTTAGATCAGAGAGTACTGTGTCCCCAGGTGGTGATTACAGTCCACTGAGAGTTATTAAAAATAAGGGCTTCGAGTTAGGAGGACATGTCACAGGAAAACCATCTTTCTTCTGGAGCATTTATCACACCAACCTCTGGGGAACCCCACTGTTAGCCCTCTCCTTTTTCAAGTCCATACTTACCCATTGCCTTTACCCTGACACGGTTGACATGTTTATTTATCTTCTCAAAGATATTTATCAAATAAATACCCAAGGCTGCCACTGTATGGTGTTTTCCACATTTACCTTAGAGAACTGTACCCAAGGATTGGTTTACATATCAAACAGTGGTGGACCCAGATGGAGATATTGGGGTGGTTGCCAAGTCCCCTGAGTGGGCTAACTGGGAAGTTGTAGCATAGCAATATTTGAAAGACTCATAACTTAAGGATTAATCTTCCAGTTACACAGTTGAAGAATTTGAGGTCCAAACAGGTTACATAAATTGAACCCAAAATCATAGTCAGCAGATGACAGAGCCTGAGTGAGAACCCACTTCTCTGTAGCATCTGTGGGGCCCTAACCAGAGCCCCTCATTATCTCTGCTGAGCCCTACTGTCTTGGGCAAGGGCCCCAGGCTCCTTCTTTTTCCTTACCCTACTTTGCTTTCCTAAGTGGTTCTGTGGTTCTGTGGTATAGATTGCATCCTTGGCTAGTCCCAGGCTGATTTGGATAGAAAATGCTCTTTTAAAAAAAAATAGAAGAAAGAAGCTAGCAATACCATACGATCCCAAAGATCCACATAGAACCTTGTGTATGAGTGTTCTTAGCAGCATAATTCATTATAGCTAAAATGTGGAAACAATCCAGATAGCCATCCTCAGTCGGATATTTGTCTTAGAATTAGCAATGCCCAGGATGGTAGATGTGGTCACTAAGCTCCGGTTGCACACTGTTCAGGGTGGGCATCCCTGTCACTACTAGGGGTCATTGTGAGGACCTCGACCTGTGAACCACATGGAAGAGATGGAGGACAGCTCCTGACCCTGCCCAATGTGAGTCACTGTGAGGGAAGTAGATGGGCTTCCGGTTCTATGGACCTGCTTGGAAAGGCCTCATCCTCCTAACTGCAGAGGCCATTTATCTTTCAGGAAACTTGCTAGGGCTATTACCTGAGATGAGGTTGGGGGGACTCAGGTGTGACATGCACCCCACCTTCCATGGCAGGAGAAAGATGGCCTCAGAACAAGTCTGTCCTGGTGTGATTTACAGGGCCAGGAGAGCCCAGTCGCAAGTTACGAAAGAACTCACAAGTGACATGGGATGAACGTTGGCCCAAGCTGGTCACAGGTCACCACCAATGACATAGGGAATGAAGAGGTAACAAGTACGCCTTAGGTGAGATTTATTTAACTCTGAAATCTAAGTTACATATTTTTATAAGCACTTCCAACATTTTACTCCAATAGATTCCACTTAGTTTTGAATGTGTATTGTGCTATTATTTTCCTTAATAATATGTGTAAACATTTTTGATGTTTTAAATAAAATAATTTAACATAGTAAATTGTTATAGCATTTATTATATCCCAAAGTGGATTATGGTTAAAACTGCTGAGAAAATTGTTTTGACACAAAAATCAATTAAGGTTTTAGGAGATAATTTTTAATAAGCAAAGATAATGCATTAGAACTTAGTAATTGTCCTAGGGCAAAAGCATCAACTCATTACTCACATTTTGAAATTTGAGATGCTTAATTGTTGAGGGAGAATGCCCTTACTGAATAAAGAAAATAAAATAAGAAGAAACCTTTAAAAAATACTGAGTATGTGACTCAATTAAAAGGTCAAGTAATGTCATAAGCTAATATTGCACGGTCAAGTGAACCTGAGAAGGAACAGCGAGGCTTCTCCAGGGTCCAGATTCTGGGATAGATTCATTTCTGGGTTCTCAGAACCAGCCTGAGTTTCACAAGATTTCAGGCCCCACAATCTCCTTTGGAGACCTGCTTATAAGCGGAGGGCCAGCTGGTGGTTGTCCAGGCTTCATTCCCTATGTCATTGGCGGTGACCTGTGACCAGCTTGGGTCAACGTGCATCCCATGTCACCTGTGAGTTCTTTTGTAACTTGCGACTGGGCTCTCCTGTCCCTGTAATTTATCCACATCTCATTTGTCAGTTCAGGCAAGAACATTCTGTACACTTTCTCAGCTGTATGTGATATATTATCTTGGATCTGTCTGCTTCAAAAACAATTTGGGAGTAAGAGCTCCCCAAAGTCTTCCTTGACAAAAACAGACAAAGGACTCATTCAGCCTGCTCCTGTGTTTTCTCCATCCTTGAACCCCTTGACCCATGAAGGGACAGCCCCTACTGCTTCTGACACTTTTAAAGGGTCTCGTATTATTGGCCATAGATGGTTGTGGTTCTGATTCTCTTCAAACTTGAGCAGATTTTCCCTAGGTGCCCACCGGGACACTTTTCATTACTTTCACACTCTCATCTGTAGCCCAGAACCTGTTGGGTCAGCTTCTTTATTTTGCTGAGAAGCGGAAGGTACTTTTCATTGGGATTTTTGATCACTCCTCTGTAGGGCAGATACACCTTTCCTGAGCCTTCAGAACCTTCTTTCCAAGTAGTCTCCAAATTAATTTTTTCTTTCATTGTTTCTGAAGAAAGATCTGTATTTGTTTCTTTGCTAAACTTTAATGATTTTGTGAACTCTATTTGCATTCCCCTCTCTCTGTAGAATGTTTAATGTCATAAAAGTATTCCATGTGCTTACGAGGGAGAGACTTTAAGAAACGTTCCATGAAACTATTCCTACATTTGAGGAGGCAGGTTAATGGAATAAAAGTCCACTGGGCAGGATCTGGTGTTGAAACCAGTGTATTTGGGGGTCACGGGAGCTGCTTGCTAGAATAAATCTTCACATCCCTCCTTAATCTGCTAGATGTTGGTGCTTGAGTGAATAGCTGGACTCATTTTTATTTTCTGTTTTCTTTGTCTTCATAGCATATAAATCACCAGATCTGGTAGAGGCCATGTTTATTCCTAGAGAAGGAAAAAAAACCCAAATTTGTTACTGCAGGTGATCTCCACTGGCAGAGTGCAAACTAAAAGTTGCCCCTGATTTTCAGGGGGGAGAAGCAATACTATTTTACCTTCTCCTATGTGCTAAGTCCCATATCAATTAAAATGTAGCCATTAAGAGTGACCTGTGCCAGGATAAATAGCCTGCCCCTGCACTTATGACCATGACTTCATTGTCATAAAGCTGAGAAATGCAGGGAATGGAGACTGTTAGCTTCCAGCAGCTTCTCCAGGGTCTGCGTGGTCTGCTGGGAAGTCATTGCCACCTGTGTAACAGAGGCATTTCTCTGGGTAGATTTTGGGTAACTGTTGTGTCTGCACCACCCTGCCCTGTGATTGTCTCTACCATCTGGCTCCAACTGGATTTCAGGACAGGGTGTGACTTTCTCACTTGTCCTATCCTGGTGATTAGAGCAGGGCCTGGCATCATGTTTGGCAAAGATATTGAATTTGTAGTAATAGCTTCTCAGGGATTAGAAGCAAAGAAAAGAACCAAGCCCATCACAATTCTCAGGCAGAAACACAACATAGGATGATTCAGCTCTTAAGGTAGAAGGATCCTGAAAATCTGTGTGGCTCAGACATATTAACAGCATGTAAGTTATGTTCCTACACAGTCTGAAGAGCAGCCCGAGCTGCACAGTGGGCGGGTGGGAAAGCAAGGTTCTTGGGAGCTGCTCACAACCTGTCTGGTGGGCCCACTGGGGTGCCCCAGTGATCTGGAGTGACTGGAAAACAGCCTCACTGCCTGTGAACTGCCTCACCCTCATCCGAGCTCCGCACAATGCACATGACATCTTGGGAAAGGGGATCATGAGCTTCCACACCATTGCCTGGCCAGCCTGTTCCTAAATCTGCCCTAAGTTCTTTTTTTTTTTCATCTCTCATGACTTAGTGGCAGCTTTCCATCCATTCGGGCCCACCCCAGGAATGCTCGTCACCACTTGATTTCTAGGATGTCACGCTCTCCTGATTCTCCCTCCACCTTGTTGCTTTTCTTTCTCAGACCCCTTTGCTGTTTTCCCTCATGTTTTAAATCTTAGGATAGATACTCTTTTCTACTCTTTTTCTTGGAAATCTCTGTCAGTTCTGCTCTTTCCAATGTCCTTGAAACACTGATGACTCCAAACTTTTATCTCCAGTCTGGACTCTGCTCCATCTATTTGCCTACTCTGCACCTACTCCTGGATATCCCAGATCTACCAAGGCCCAAGTGGAGCACTGGCTCTTTTCCCAGCTACTCCCTGTTTCTTCTCTGATCTCAGTGGTTGATGACAGTCCCTGTTTTCTAGTTCCCGGCTCAGAAATCTTGGAGTCAATTTGACTCCTCTGTTTCTTCTACATCTCACACCCGTTGAGCTAGTCTAAATTATTCAGAACTACTTCACCACCTGCACTGCTCCCAGCCTGGCCCAAGAAAGGTGATCTTGAAGCTGGATTATTGCAACACTGCTAGGATAGATTTTCTGCTTTTGCAGGGTCCCCTGCATTCTATTTGCAAGGCAACATAACTGTTAACATAAAAATCAGATTCTAGCACTCCCCTGTTGCCACCCCTCCCTGGCTCCCCATTTAAATCAGGGAGAAAACCAGCGTCCTTTGTGTCCCTGAGGACCTTGCCACCTGTGCCCTCATCTCTTCTCCGGTTCCACTTACTCTTGCTGTTCCCCTGAAATGCCAGGCTGCTCTCCAGTCAGAACCTTTGCCCTGGCTGTTCCTTCTCACTGCTCTTGTCCAAGTAGGAGAATGGTGCCTTCCCCCCTCTCACTCAGTGTTGTGCTCCTGCATCTACTTCTCAGGGCAGGCCTCCCTGACTACATGATTCCCATGCACCTTCTCCTGACCAGCCTTCTCTACTTTGGCCGGATGTTTACCTGCACATTTTCTCCATTGTACTTAATATTTTGAACATGTCTTGTGATTGATCTGTTTGTGATCAAGCTAATTCTAGTCTCTGAACCTCTCCACTCTAAGCTTCATGATCTAATCTCTCCACTCTAAGTCCATTCTGGTATCTCGCAAACCTAAAATGGTGAGTGGCATATGGCAAATGCTTAATAAATATTTGTTGAATTAATTCACTACTTAATTAATGAACCTGGTTATAGCACTAAGCTATAATAATATTAAAGACGATAAGGTGCATTCGATAGTTGAATCAGTATCAAAAATCATTTCAACTTACTAGATTAATAGGCCAAATTTAACACCACAATGGTAAAGTGATACATTTAAATCCCTGTAGTCAAAATCAAAAGTCAAGTCCACAGACAAAAGATGAGGAGTTTACCAGGGGAGAACCTAAAGGTTATTTTGGACTGTGATTTCAGAATCAAACAGCAGGGACATGCTTTTGATCCAAAAGCTAGTGGTCACATGAATAGATGTATAGTACACACATCATAGTCGATATTGGTTTAACTCAAATCTTTGCTGCTCAAATA
The DNA here is from genome assembly GCA_019455555.1 of Galemys pyrenaicus. NCBI lineage: Eukaryota > Metazoa > Chordata > Mammalia > Eulipotyphla > Talpidae > Galemys > Galemys pyrenaicus. Next base: position 1,401,335 of record JAGFMF010011876.1, read on the forward strand.
GCAGTGAGAGAATTGGGTTCAACCCTGGGTCTCACACCTTAGGAAGGATTTAGAAAACATGAACCCTGTCTGGAAAGGAGCCACCTCAGGTGGCAGCATGTCTTAGAGAAATGTTTATAATATAGAGCCATTCTTTTCAGTGGGAAAAACTCAGGGGAGACCTAACTAGTTTCTTTAGCTATTTGACAAGCCATTCTGTGGAAGAGGGAGCATTCTATATTACTTCAGTGAGCAGAACTGAGACCAGTGGGAAGAAGACAAATCTCAGAGAAAGATGAGGAAGACACACTTGGTGAGAGTTACTCACATATGGAACAGCTCCCAGAGGCAGTGAGTCTCCCATCCCAGGGCACATAGCAGAGCAGGGCAAAGAACACTTGGCAGGGATATTGTATGGAGATCAAAACTGCATTCATTCAAGTACTCATGAAGTAGACACCAAGATTAGATGTGCCATAAAGTTGACTGGGAAATTGAGGTGGAAGCCAGTGGAGGCTGGCAGAGTCCTCAGACTACAGTGACAGTCTCATCTCTCTGAATGAAGAGGGAAGGAAGTAGGAATGGGATAGGAACAGTCTTAGGCTGCCAGAAGCACTGGGTCAGTCCAGTGAGAAGGCTGGGTCTGAGCTAGAGTTTCCCATCAGAGGCATCAGGAATGGCCTTGCCATAGCCTCCTCACCACTCTCGGTCATTGACTGTGAGGCCCTTGAGACATGGGACTCTATGTGATGGTAGTGACAGACTGCAGCTGGGGCCACTTGTCACTCAATGTGCTCAGCATTTTTATGGCCACCATGCAAACCATGTAAGTCCCACTGGACAATGAGGCTAAGTGCTCATCAAAACACTTCTCATGTCATGCTCTCTATGGCTCCCATGATTGTGAGTATTCTCAGAACAAGGGCTATGCATCCTCATGCCTGCCCAGGGCATGTAGTAGGTGCTCCCTGAGAATCCAGGGCATGGTGGAGAATACAGCTGCCCCCATGACCCTGTAGCCATACTCTGTAATTTCAGGTCTTGGAGGGAAATCTGTTAACTTAAAGCAAGGATAGTAAATGTCAGTCAGCCACAGTCCCCAGGGACACCCTTGTAAAGTGGAGTTCGTGTGAGGAAACGACCTTCATCACTGCAGAAGTGCCAGGACTAAAAGGAACAGCCCCTGAGCAGAGTGCGACTGAAGCCTCATCCATTACCTGCCTCTCCCCCTAGAAAGACAACCCTCATTTATTATTTCCAGACTGTTTTCATTTAACTTACACTGTGTGAAAAATATTGAATTGGAAAATAAATAATATTATTTCCAAAGAGATTTTGGAAGCACTTCACAGATTTTGGAATTGTTGTTTCCAAATGTTTGGTTTGTGTATCATTTCTTCATTCATATTTGTGAGCTCTTTATTGAAAATGTCCTCATTTGGAAAGCTGTGACAGAAGTCAGGAAGAACTGTGTTGTTGTTCTGTGTTCATGTCTTTTTGAGAGATGCTTCCTTTCTTCCTTTTGAAGCAAAGCAAATTCTTACATGCGTTTTCTGAGAAAGATGTTCGCTAGAATGTCCCTTTCTAGTGCACATAATTCTGCACTGACCAATTCTACTCTGCCACTATTATCCCTCAGCCCCAGGTTTTTTCTCTCTGATAACTCAGCCTATTACTGCAAGAATGTGATTCCTTGAACACCTTTTTCTCAAAAAATGTCCCTTGCTCCATGGAAGCCAGGATTTGCCCAGTTGTCATGGCCTCCCTAGTTGTCTCCAGCTTTTCTGGACCACACTGTTTTCCAGTGAATCCATGTTCTGTTTTGGTCAAATCTTTCTCCTCCTTGCCTATGAAAACACCATGTCCATTCTAGCCTCTGCCCTCACACATGTCCCCCTGTCGTTAATCATCACTTTTTTCTTAGTCTTTTAGCCCAACTCCATTCATTGTGCAAAATGCACAGGCCATTGTTCAAATGCAGTTCAACTGATAACCAAAAAATGATGGTGTTAAAACCCAGTGAATTTTTCTCCCTACTTATCTCTGAAAGATGGCAATTCTCATGTAACCAGGATTCTGCTCATGTGCCTGTCTCTTCTTCTCTCTACAGCTCCTTCTACTGTTCCCATCATGCACCAGGTCAGTGCAACCATGCGGAGCATCACCTTGTCTTGGCCACAGCCAGAGCAGCCCAATGGCATCATCCTGGATTATGAGATCCGGTACTATGAGAAGGTGAGCCAGCTCTGTCTGTGGGCTTGGAGGAAGTTCCAAAGGAGGTAGAAATCTGATGATGGAGGCCAGAGGCTTCCTGGAAGAGTTCCTCAGACAAAACCCTCCAAAGTCCAGGCACTGTACCAACTCAAGAGAGGGTTGGTATGGGAAGGACCCATCCCAGACTCCCAGTCGTCTCTTTGCTAGACTAATGCAGGTGCTACAGAAATGCCAGGTGTCCCTGAATTTTCAGAAGATGTTGTGGTTTTGTAGAGCAGTGTTTACAATGATTTTGATCATGTACCTCCAAAAAATAAATTTGTTTATTTTTAGGTTGAATTCATGTGCTAATGTACTAATATATTTATAGAGGTTAAAAGTACTTAAATGGATAGCACCTGTACCCCTATGTTCATTGCAGCACTATTTGTAATTGGTAAGACCTGGAAACAACCCAAATGCCCAAAAGTAGAGGACTGGATCAAGAAGATGTGGTACATATACACGATGGAATATTATTCAGCAATCAAAAATGAGAAACTAGGGCCATTTATAGAAACATGGATGGAACTAGAAGGAATTATACTCAGTGAAACAATCAGAAGACAAGAGAAAAATATCGGATGGATTCACTATTAGGAGGACTATGAAAGGGCAACAACAACAACAACAAAGAAGAATAAGCTCAAGGGAATGGGCAATTATAACCAAAAGCAAACAAAAAACTCAATAAGACCAAAAAGCCAAGATATACCAAAGGGACCATGGGGAGGAGGGAAAGGAGGGTAGGGCAAAGATGGGGATGAGGGCAGAAAGAGCACAAGGGACTGAGGTGATGGTACACGGGTGGAATGGTGGTGGGTACTCCCTGGGGACTACAAATGATGTCAAATATAATTAATAATAAAACAAACCAAAAAAAAGTACTTAAATGGTGGGGCCTTCCTAGTGGTGCAGGGCTTAAAGTCTCAGCACTATCAAGCTATCACCAACCACTGTGACATGAGTTCAATCCCTGGGGATCCGACATGGTGCAGCAGACCTCTCCTGTCTCGCCTGCTGCTTCCCTCAGCAACGTATTTCAGTCAGTCCACCTATTCTTCTCCCCACTCTGTCTCTGCTGAATCCTCTCACCCCCTTGCACCTCAACCTACACCCCACTTCTTGTGTGCATAAATAAAATAAAATAAATCTTTTAAAAAATACTTAAATGGAAATGTTTAACAATGAGAGAAAAATTAATAGAAATAGAAATTTGTGTTTATCTTCCTGACTGCTCTTCATCAGCTGCTGCTGGGGGCTAGCTCATGGCATGTGCTACCATGAAAAAGGAATTAGGGCTCTGCAGATTAGGTCCCTGATCTACCTATGGAATGTAACATTTGCAAAATTCCAGAAAATACAGCACTTTTTATACTGGCCCAACACATTATTTGTAGAAAACCAGGTTTGTTCAATTATTTGTTCTGCAAGTATTTATTGAGTGTTTGTTATTTGGCATGTGTTAGTCTAGTACGTATGTATTAGTGATCAAGGGGCTTACTTTCCAGCAGGCGGAGACTATGAACATTAAAATAAGGAAATCATATAATATGTAAAAAAAAAATGAGTCATGCAAAGAAAAAACAGTTCAGGGTGAATGAGATCAGAAGGGTCAGGTTTGGAGGAGGAGCAGGTGGCATTGTTAAATAAGATGGTAAAGGCCAGTGATAACCAGAGAATATTAGTTCTAAGACCTAGAGCAGATGAAGTTGCTATATAGTGGATATCTTGGAGAGAGAGGCAACAGACTGAAAATCCCAGAGGCAATATCATGACTGGTGATTTAAGGAACAGGAAGAAGGCAGCATAACCAGAGTGATACAAACAGTGGGAAAATTGTAGAACATGAGAGGTAATCAAGGAAAGTGATATGTTGGACCTTAAGAACTTAAGCTTTCCCACTGAGTGACATGAGGATCCATAACAAGTTTAGGACCAGCAAGCAGACAAGACCTGACTTACGTTTTGAAAGAATCATTCAGGCTTTTCATGGAAAGTAGGCCTACTAGATTATAATCCTCTAAAACAAGGATGATGGAGGAATGGAGGGATCAGGAAATAAGGGATCAGGAAAAAAATAACAATAATAATCATTTTTTTTTAAATTAGCAGTCAACTATAAATCAGAGACATTCTGCAGGGGAGGAAGAGGCAGAGATCAAAACAGGGAGGGAAGAGCGCAAGGAACTCTGGTGATAGGTGCACAGGAGAATTGGTGGTGGGAATTTTATGGGGACCACACCTGAGAAGAGAAAGGATGCATTGTACAAAAATAAACAGTGATGTAAAATACATATATCTATTTAAAAAAATAAAACAAAGATGATGGTGGCTTGAATCAGAGTGGAGGCAAAGGGCTGGGCAAACCAGTGGATTTCCTGATATTTGAAGTAAAGACAGAGTTAAGAGGATTTCCAACAGGTTAGATTTCAGATGTTGGGGGTGAGAGGGGAGATTTGGTCTGACCCACCAGAGGGCATGTAACCACCACTGGTTGAGAGAAGGATCCGTGTGGGTAAAGTATGTTTGGAGTGAGTGAAGAGACAGCGGTTCAGCTCTAAGTCTAAATGCTCCTGAGATAGCCCAGTGAGCATGCAGCGTGAGCAGCTGAGTGCACATGTAGGGAGCTCAGGAGAGAGGGCTGGGGTGGTGATGTCCATTTGGAAGTTGTCAGTATGTAGGGGGTATGGAAGCCTTGATCCTGGGTGGGGTCTTCCAGTAACTAAGAAGATAGAGGCTGGAGTCGGCAACCCTCCAAGTGTAGGCTATGTTGAAAGTGGAACCTGACTGCATGGGAAGCTGGAGTCTTGTGCCTTGCTTAACTAACCACTCAAGTTGCTGCGGTGAGGTGACTTTACCCAGTCCAGGTCACAGCTTTTACATTTGTAAAATGGTAGCGGATTAGCTTTCTGAAAGTGGAAAGTCCGTTGGAACACCAGTATAGTCTTGAGAACATATCCCCTTCAGCCATTAGACCCAAATTTGTAAGGAAAGTGAGGATTTAGGTATTGTTCTATTCTATTTAGAGGATATTGGGTTTTACAATAGTTGACTCAGATAATTCATTGAATAGGTGGTAATTCAAACCATCTGGGATCATAAACACCATTATATCCTATCAGTTTTAATTTGAGGGCCTTTATTTGCTAGCTGCCTTTTTTATGTCAGGTAATAAATTGTTAACTCTCAAACCAATATGGTTTCAGGCCAATGTTTCAGACCAATATGGTTTCCTTATTCCTTTTGTTTTAAAATTTTTATTTATATATTTTTATATCTTTGTTCATTTTTGCATAATGTTTGATTTCACTCTCAGGTGTTGTCTCCATAAAATGTCCACTACCAATTCACCTGTGAACCATCACCATAGACTCTTGTGCTCTTTCCTCCTGTTTTGATCCCTCTCCCTTCCCTTTCCCTACTAAATGTCTCCAATTTATACTTTGCCTCCTAGTTTTGCTAATTTGACCGTCCTCCATGTGGCTTCTGATGTGGGTCATTCTAATTGGTGTAAGGTATTATTACCTCATTGCAGTTTTGATTTGCATTTCCCTGATTATAAGGGATGTTGAATATTTTTTATGTGCCTATTGGCCATTTGCATTTCCTCTTTGGAGAACTGTCTTAACTGTTCCACTCATTTTTTTGACTGGATTCTTTATTTCATTATTGTTGAGTTGTACAAGCTTTTTATAGGCCTCTGTGATCAGTCCCTTATCAGTTTGGTGGAGTGCAACTACTTTTTCCCAACCAGTGGGATGTCTGTTTGTCTTGGGAATTGTCTCTTTTGTTGTACAGAAGCTTTTTAGTTTGATGTAGTCCCAGCTCTTCTTTTTAAAATTTATTTATTTAATTAATTATATTTGACATCATTTGTAGTCCCCAGGGAGTACCCACCACCATTCCACCCGTGTACCATCACCTCAGTCCCTTGTGCTCTTTCTGCCCTCATCCCCATCTTTGCCCTACCCTCCTTTCCCTCCTCCCCATGGTCCCTTTGGTATATCTTGGCTTTTTGGTCTTATTGAGTTTTTTGTTTGCTTTTGGTTATAATTGCCCATTCCCTTGAGCTTATTCTTCTTTGTTGTTGTTGTTGTTGCCCTTTCATAGTCCTCCTAATAGTGAATCCATCCGATATTTTTCTCTTGTCTTCTGATTGTTTCACTGAGTATAATTCCTTCTAGTTCCATCCATGTTTCTATAAATGGCCCTAGTTTCTCATTTTTGATTGCTGAATAATATTCCATCGTGTATATGTACCACATCTTCTTGATCCAGTCCTCTACTTTTGGGCATTTGGGTTGTTTCCAGGTCTTACCAATTACAAATAGTGCTGCAATGAACATAGGGGTACAGGCGCTCTTTTGGATTGGTGTTTTTGTGTCCTTTGGGTAGATTCCTAAGAGTGGGATTGCCAGATCATATGGTAGTTCCATCTCTAGTAGACTGAGGAACCTCCATACAGTCTTCCATAGTGGTTGGATTAGCTTGCATTCCCACCAGCAGTGTACTAGGGTTCCAGCTCTTTCTTTTTCTTCATTTTCTTTGTTTTAGGGGATAGATGTTTGTGAGACATCTTTGTCATGCAGTATTTTACCTCTATTTTCTCCTATATATTGTATGATTTCAGGTCTTACATTCAGGTATTTTATCCATTTGAGTTGATCTTTGTGTATGGTGTGAGGTAGTGGTCTAGTTTTATCCTTTTGCATGGAAGTGTCCAGTTTTCCCAGCACCATTCATTGAAGAGACTGTCTTTGTTTCAGTGCATATACTTTGCTCCTTTGTCATAGATTAGTTGCCCATATATGTGTGACTTTTTGTCTGGGCTTGGTTCCATTGAATTGGTTCCATTGAGGATCAGTTTGTTTGGACCAGATGATCACATGGTCTCATTTCATCACCCAAGTAGACTGAACAGCTCAATGAAGTATCATGTATGACCAGTGGACGGTGTATGCCTGATAGCGGTCTCCAGCAAGGTTCCACATGAACTTGAGATTTGTAACTCATCCTATCCCCTCACCCAACTACATGAACTTGAGATTCGTAACTCATCTTAGAAAAAGAATAACAATTTCTCACTAGTGTGCTCCTATTGGGCACCAGGGCTTCATAAACTTTGTCTGCTTTCTCCTTCACAAGCCAGTATGGCAAATATTAATATCACTGCTATGGGTAAAGGACCAATACCCAAAGAAGTTTCAAAACCAAACAGAACTTGCCTACTGTCACAACTAGGAAACAAGCCCATAGTCTTTGCCCTGAAGCAAGTAGCTGTGTTGAGAAGGGACTACATAAGTAAGAGAACTCCTGCTTTCCTTGGCTGCTGTGCCAACAGCCCTAATGACAGACAAGATAGAAACTATCCTGACATGCCCCAGGGCGCCTTGCTCCTCAAGTCACACTAAAGTTCCTCCACTGATTTTCCTTTTACATGCAAACCCCCTCTATTGAAGAATTGTAATTAACCTCAACTTCTGATGCTATGAAGGAAGCTTATCCTCCCATCTCAGGCATGTTCTCAGTAATTTGCACTAATTATTAGCAGATACACATGCACATGTACTGCCTGAAGCAGTGCTGCACCTCAGTGAAGCACATTATTGTCCCCTCTCCAGAGGATGGAGTGCTTTCCCCGGGAACACCGACGATCCTCTGCCAAAGCATCGATTGCCTTTCAGTACAGTGCTATAAACCCCTCTTTCCCTTACATGCTGTCCTATAAAATTCTTTACATTGCCTTCAACATTTCCAATATGTCTAAAGAAAAGCTATTTTCCAGTGAGGATATTTTAAAATAATAACCATGGTGATAATAATTCATCATATATTGAGTACCTATTAAGTTCCAGATATAGTACTCACAGATACAGTAGCTCTGATCCTTGGGAGAAATAAAAGAAAGATACTTGACCGTCAGGTAAAATCACTTTACAGATGATGGAAATAAGCTACAGAAGGTTAAATGATTTACTCTGACCACATAGCTGTAGTGAGGAAGTCACAGAACCAGGACTATAGATATTTTTCATTTTATTTCAATGAATGAACCTCCTGAACTCATGTAGAACTGGATGCAATCATCTTCCCAATCATGGTGAGGACCTCAAAATTAGCTTAGCCCCTAAAATAAGAGATTGTATCTTAATTTTAAATATAAATGCTTATAACCAATGTGACCTGCCTCCCTGCTCCATGAGACATGGAATGCTGGTATTTAGAAGACACAAACACAAATCAAATTACCCCCAGTAGATGTCTTAGATTCAACTCAAAGGAACAAAAGACACTCTTCCTCCACCCTGTGCTGCTTCTAAGCCAAGAGTAGGTGAACCTGCTCTGTGAAGGACAAGACAGTAAATATTTTAGCTCTTGGGCCATTTAGTCTCTACCCCAACTTCTCAGCTCTGCCTTGGCAGCTGCAGGACAGTCGTAAGTATATGTGAATAGATAGGCGTGGCTGGGTCCAATCTGTTTCTTTACAAAAATGGATAACTGGCCATTAACTGTAGTTTTCTAATCTCTGAAAACCCTCCCTGGGTCTCCTGCTCCAGTTCACCCTCTCAGTTCATGCTTGGGACACCTTTCAATTTCGGCACCATGAATAGAATCAATGAGGCTTTCACCTACTCCAACAGCTCATTAATAGAGAGCTCACATGCCGTTGAGCTGGTGACATTCTCAGAGTCTCTTCCATGTTCATCTCCTTCTCCATTTTAATATGTTACCATTCATCATTCTCTCTTGTTTACTGTCTTGTAGCACTTTTCACTCCTGGTGTCAGCGCTTGTAGGCAAACCATGGGAGGAGCATCTACATCTGCTCTCGGCTGTCTTAATGATTAAGTGTTTAGATATTTACTTGCTCTTAATATTAACTGTCTGGGCTAGAACGGGCTGGGATAGGCCTTGGGAATTTCAACCCTTCAAATTTTAGGATCATTTTCTCATATAGAAATTCTTTCAAACCTTTCAGCAATATCTGCTCCATCGATTGGTTGAAATAGCTGGACTGAAGTGTGTTGTTTCTTCATTCATTTAGCAGGAAGTCATTGAGCACCCAGGGGTGCAAGCTTTGTGCTACATGTTGAGAATAGAGAAATATAGGAAGGGCTGGTCTCTGCTTTCCAGAGATAGAGTCATAGACTCTGTCTCCTACATGCTTATAAAATAATTCATAATTCTCATAATTGACTAAAAACAAAACAAAACAACAAAAAACCTTGTGCATCGCTCTGACTCATTTGCTTGAAGTTGATTAATGGTTTTATGGGGAACAAGCACTAGTATTCATTTTAATCACTGGACTTCTCAAGAATGTGTGGACTATAAAGTTATTTTGGGTAAATGTTTGGTCCTTGCAATCCAGATGACACATTTTTCAGTAACAGAGCTTCTGTTTTTTTCAGCAGAGCACACATCCATCAGGCTCTTGTCAAACCAGAGGTCAGACAGTCACCTAGATTTTTGTAACAATGAAATTTTGTCCTGATTTGCAAGGTGATGAGGTGATTTTCAAAGGTTAGGTATCATACCTCCAGTGTGTCAAGACAGACGTGACTAAAGGTCTCCATGTCATTCTTCTGGAGTAGATGGCCTTCTTGTACCGAATTCCTGACTGAAAATCGGGGTGGCGGTGATCTACCTTCCTTTCAAGTAGATCAAATGATGACAGGGCAGAGCCTCCAGGCAGTGTCCCCCAGCAAATAGCTATCCCTTTCATTAGGGTGCACATGGGCTTCTTGTGCATTAGGGTGCACAAGAGCATCAACTCTTGTTCAAGCTCTCCTCCAATCTGAAATCCCTTAAACTGCTTCCACATTATTCATGTCTACCCTCTGTCTCTCCCCCTCTTACCCCTGTTCCAGATTTGCCCAGTTACTTACAGGATCCTGAATTCCTTTCGGCCTGACTTTTGCACGTTTTGTTCTACTCTCATGGGATATTCTATTCAGTTTTCAATCTCCACTTTTGTCCATGTATGTGGTTACTTCGTTCATTTTTTGTGACTCAACTCATGTTACCCTTTTTCTGAGCCCCTCACATTCTTCCTTATCAGAAGGGGCTGTCTAACGCTCAGTCCCCTGAACTGCCCTTGGCCAAGTTACTCAGTCAACATTGCTGTCATCTGGCCCATCCCACATGATTTTGCATCCCTGAGAGGAGAGACCTTCTCTTGCTACCTGCAGCCCACATGTGGCATAGCACATGGGAGTATGTCTAAACATGATTACCTGACCAAATGAATGAATGGGTACATATCAGGTCTTCTGTGCCTTTGCAAAGTAGGCATGTGCCTATTTTCAGGCTGGTAACATCTTATCATTGTACTGTGTTCTTCTGTATCTTTCAACTACCCAAGTTTCTTCTGGCCTGTAACTGAGGATGTGCCTTACACATCTCTTGTCATCAGCTTCCCCCTCATTTGTCACCATAGCTCTTGAATGTTGAACCATTGTACCTAGAACTGCCATAGTACCCCAGATTTGCACATAGGACATGGGATCCCCTCTAATTGACACAAGAGCTTCATTTTGGACATCCCCATTATGCTTTAAGATTCATGGCATGGACAGGGGCAGACCCAGATGCTACACTTTTATTCCTGTACACTTGGGGATAACTCATAATCTCCATGATGTTCATGTGGCTCTGGGCCAGGCTGGTGTATATGAGGATGCTGAGGGTGAGGTATAATAATGAAGGATAGCAATGAGGAAAGTCCAGCAATTAGAGTACTGAAGGAAGTCTTCCTAAAGGAAGAGGTCTTAGTTTAAGTAGCCCTGGAAAGAGACATTTCAGTCTAGAAGAATAGCCTAAACAAAGGCCCAGTGGTGATGGGTATGGTCCCTTTAGGGGCAGCTAAGTGATGATTCAGGAGGATTGAGAGACTTCATTGTGAAGAGGCTATAAACCTAAATTTAGGAGTTTGATCTTTATTTGATAATAGTTTTAGGGTACATAGAGATAACTTTTTAGAAAAGAAAGGTGGGGGCCTCCCCTGGTGGCACAGTGGGTTAAGCATCACACTATGAAGCAAACCGTAGCCACTGCAGCACGAGTTCGATCCCTGCTGCCAGCCAGGGAGGGGACCCACATGGCATGGCAGACCTCTCCTGCTGTGCCCGCTGCTCCCCTCAGCAGTGTACTTCTGTTGATCTGCCTGTTCTGCTCCCCGCTCTCTGTGGTGAATCCTCTCACCCTCCACACACCTCTGGCTGTACCCCAGTGCTTGTATGCATAAATAAATGAATCTTTAAAAAAAAAAAAGAAAAGAAAGGTGGATGCATTAGGGTGGGAAGAAGGAGTGACAGAAAAGATGGGTAGTTACAAAGAAGTCCAGGCACAAACCAAATGTCTGGCTATAGGAAGAAGCAAGAGCACTTTCATAGCACTATGGCTGAAAGAGTAAGCAGGATGAGAAACACAAGCAATGTCTGTGTACACCAGAGAACACATGTGTGCAGGCCACAGGAATGGGGTGGAAGGTACTGGAAAGCGTGACAGAGGGGTGGAGGGGCTGACTCTTATGTGGGTGGGAGGGTAAGGGCATAGGAGCTGCTTCTCTAGGGACATGGGCCATGCCCTCCTAGAAGCTGGATAAGGGTGAAGCTGGATGTTGGGGACCCAGACAGTCACACGGGCCAAGGAGAAAGCAGAATCAGGTGTGGGAGGAAATCCAGAGTAGACACAAAGCCTTTATCTAAAGACCTGAGTGACCTTAAGGAGTGATCCAGAACCCCCATTGTGAGAACTCACTAGGGAGATCTTGGGTAAGGACAGACAAAATCAGGGCTTAACAGAAGCTTGACAGATTATTGCTCTGTTGTTTCTGCTGAGGTCAGAGACTTCACGGGATTTTGCAAAACTGGGTGTGCTTTGTAATTCTACTTCTGAACCCTGGAGAGGGAAGTAGAAAATGACTATGAACCCTCAGCCAGGTCTTGAGAACTCAGCCATTTGGTCAGATCCCTTCAAAGTATAGAATCCCCTTGGCTCAGAGCTGATTTTCCCTTGATCCAGGCCAGTCTGTCCCTATTCAGCGTGATCAGCTGTGGCTGCAGGACCTAGAACTAATGGGCTGGGCACCTCAGGGTGGGGAGGATTGGGCTACAGCACTCAGGATATGCTGGTGATCTCTTCCCCTTGCTTTTTCAGGAACACAATGAGTTCAACTCCTCCATGGCCAGGAGCCAGACCAACACAGCGCGGATCGATGGCCTGCGACCAGGCATGGTGTATGTGGTACAGGTGCGCGCCCGCACAGTGGCTGGCTACGGCAAGTTCAGTGGCAAGATGTGCTTCCAGACGCTGACAGATGGTAAGAGGGGGACTGGTGACCTGGGCACTAGGCCAAAAGTCAAAGCAGGAGAGGAAGCCCACCTGCAGCCAAAATGGCAATCTCTGACTGTCCTTGAAATTCCCTTGGAAGGATTTGGCCCCAGTTGTTTCTCATAGACTTGCCCAATTCACCAGGCAAGTCATTGGTCTGAAATCTTGCTGTTTCTCTTCCAGCATCTAGTGGACTTGCCTTGGAATGGTCTCTGGGGTGCATATGTGGAGGTCAGCAGGTGTGGTTATCCAGTGCACAGCAGAGAAACCACATGACTCTCAAGAGCAAGGTGCCCTCATGGCTCTGTGTCAGGGCCTAGAGGGTCCTGTTGCTTGACCCTCACTCCTACTCACTTCTGTTTTTGGTGGCTGGGAACTGAGCTCATAGCCTAATGGCATGAGCCAAAGTCTCCAGGAAGGACATGGGGAGATGAAATTTGGAGTGAGGCAGTCCTTGCCCCCAGCCTCTCAGAATATATGAAGTAGCTTCATATGAGACCCCTAAGAAGGTCCCGCTCAGATGTCTCCAGAGGCCATTGTTTTCTAAGCTGTCCCCCAAAACAAAAGGTCTGTCACTAAGCCAAGCCAAGGTCTTCCACCTTTGGACTTCATTAATTTCCTGTTATAACAATCTTCTTCCTGTCCTCTGAGATCACGCCCTTTAGTAGTTATGAAAATCCAATTTCTCTGTAGCCTGAGCTTCGGGCATGGCTATGTTTGTCTAGTCATTAGCCTTTTTGCCACAGTATATGAATTTATTCATCTATATCTACTACCCACCTATCTATTTATATGTATTTATTCATTTATGAGCTGTTTCCTGATAGTTCTCCAAATGTCAGTCTTTTTCCAACCTCCCAAATGGACAGTCTTCATTTTTTCCTTGATCATGCCTTCACATAAAATTTTATTTTAGGCCAGCACCTTCTGACTAGCACTTGATAGGGCTTGAGACTTTATATTGACTCATGTTTTTTTTTCAATGATTTTAAAATTCATTAGGATCATTTGAAAATCAGAGGATTTCAGATAAAATCATAATATTTATTTTCTTGTGAAAAATTGCAAGCACAGTTGAAGTCAGGGACATTCCAGTATGAAGACCTGTCCTGGAGTTGAGGTTGCTGCCCCCATGAGGTGCCTGATAATAGTTTTAGGGTACATAGAGATAACTTTTTAGAAAAGAAAGGTGGATGCATTAGGGTGGGAAGAAGGAGTGACAGAAAAGATGGGTAGTTACAAAGAAGTCCAGGCACAAACCAAATGTCTGGCTATAGGAAGAAGCAAGAGCACTTTCATAGCACTATGGCTGAAAGAGTAAGCAGGATGAGAAACACAAGCAATGTCTGTGTACACCAGAGAACACATGTGTGCAGGCCACAGGAATGGGGTGGAAGGTACTGGAAAGCGTGACAGAGGGGTGGAGGGGCTGACTCTTATGTGGGTGGGAGGGTAAGGGCATAGGAGCTGCTTCTCTAGGGACATGGGCCATGCCCTCCTAGAAGCTGGATGTTGGGGACCCAGGTTGGTACCTGGCAGCTTTCATGGGAGCAATCTGGCCCTTGTGGGATTGGGATTTGTAGTCTGTTTTGAGTTGATTTCAGGTGAATTTTCACCGTGTTTTGAGAATGGTGAGACACGGTGAAAAGGTGAAGCAGTTTATTCGGATTTATAATGCTGGTGGTTTGGAAAGAATGCAGACTATCTTCTTTCCCTTAAAACTCTGCACCCCTCTTTGCACCTCACTTACCATCTAGATTTATGGGCACTTTGGCATCAGGAGGTACACAGGATTAAAAGCCCAAAACTCAAAATGCTCTGAGCACTGGTCTCCTGACAATTCTGCTAGACAAATCAAGAAGTAACAGATTTCTCCCAAGAAGGCTATTCCTTTTACATTTGGCAGTTAAGTTTTGTAAACCCAAGAGGGGCTAGATGTAAGAAGTTTCTGGTAAGAGGCCAAATTCAGGCGTATTTATCTTAATGACTGAGGCTCACACATTGGTTGTAATTATGTTTATGGAAGCTTCAGGACTTGGTAGCACAAGTCTGAAGACTGATCAGTGATGGGGTCACTGGGGGAAGGTCCTGTGGGATCCCACCCAGGGTCAAGGAACTTGCTCAGGGAAGGTGAATTTCACAGAGGCAGCTCCCCTGTTATCTCAGCTGCCCTTAACTGCAGCGTGCTATCCTTTAACTGCCTAATTTAAAATTTTTTATTATTTAAAAAATTAATTAATTTGGTTTTTGCATCATTGTTAATGATTGGACAGGATTTGATGTCTCACCTCAGGTGGAGTCCCCATAATTCTCCTGCCACTGTGGCACCCAGGATCCTTCTCCACTGTCCCTTGTGCTCATCACTCCCCTGCCTTATGCCTTCTGGCCGCTGTCCTGCTATATGCCTCAGATCTGTGGTTACTAGCAAGTTGTATCTTTTTTCTGACCCTTTGTCTCATTTCTTTTTAACCTTTTATAAAGCAGTGTGCCAAACAAACACGCCTGGTGATTCTTGTGTTTCCCAGTGTTTGGATGGTCCCTTTCAAGTGAGTGGAGAAAGAGACTTTAAAAGAATAGATGTTGTGCTTAAATCTTCCCACTCTGGAAACCAATTTTAAAAACTGAAGTTCACATTGTTTTATGAAATTTTTAAAGACATTGTTTGGGACTCCTCACAGTGGTTCCTTGTGTTTTTTTTCTTTTTCCAAATTAAATTATTTTTGAACACATGTTACACAAAGCTCTTGGCTGAGGGCAACTGAAACCCTACCTTTTTATTCTTTAATTGATTTCTAAGGAGTAGGAGGCTTCAAGAAGGACGTGATTATCTTTAGAAGTCTCTTGCTACACCCACAGAGTTGAAAGGTGATTCCCAAACATTGGAGAACATAAGATTAGCCTAGATTTTGGGAAAACATGGGAATACCCTACTCTTCACCCAGAGCCCTTGATTCAGTGAGTCTGAGTGTTACAGGCAACCCTAATATAAAATGGGTTTCCCTGACTGGGTCCTCACCCGCGCGCAGAAGACTTTTATAATAAGTCCCAACTTCAGGCACACGTGACAAAAGTTATTAAAGGGTTTTTATTTTATAAAAGAAGGGGAATAAAGTAGTAATAACACCAAGGGAAAGAGAGGGATACAAATCCGTAAATATCCTACCAGATTTTCCAAGCTGGAACCCAATGGCACATTGAGAGCTGACTCTGAATCAAGGGAGATGGCTCCAAAGGAAGAGAGAAGCCCAAGGTTCACCTCTCGGTTTTCTAGCCAGCTTGGCTGCTTAACTTCACCTTCAGGTCCCAGTGACCCACTCTTTGATAATCATATTATCGGATTTGTGGTTCTGGAACACTAGTGGTCTGGAGTGGGGATTGGAGTCCATAAACCCATATATGTAATCCATTCAGGACTACCCTTCCCCCTAACATGAGGAGAGTCACAGAGGTTGTCACTTTTTACAGTCGGACCAGATGACCAGGGTCCCAGGGCTGGAGACCCTCACTTCAAGAAGTAGTCATAAGGGTTGCCAGATACAATACCAGATAGTTGGTTAAAGTTGAGTTTCAGATAATGAATAATGTTTTAGCCTATCTCACACAAAATATTTGGAGAATGCCATAACTAAAACATTATTCACTTTTTATTTGAAACTCAGATTTAACTGTCTCTCCCATATTTTTATTTGCTACAGCTGGCAACCCTAACTGTAAAAATAATATATATATGTATGCATATATAAATTGACCTGTGTATTCACCATCCTGAACATTAGATAATAGTCCCCTAACTCCAAGTAAAATAATAACTGTAATAATAGTAATAGCCAACTGGGCCAAATGATTTGTAAGGATTAAGAAAAAGAGAATTAGAATTCATAGCATTCATGATAAATCAGACACTAGGAAATGCTGTCATGATTTTATTTTAAAAAGAACATATACGGGCCTCCCTGGTGGCGCAGTGGGTTAAGCAACACACTATGAAGCAAACCGCAGCCACTGCAGCACAAGTTCGATCCCTGCTGCTGGCCAGGGAGGGGACCCACATGGCATAGCAGACCTCTCCTGCTGTGCCCGCTGCTCCCCTCAGCAGTGTGCTTCCGTTGATCTGCCTGTTCTACTCCCCGCTCTCTGTGGTGAATCCTCTCACCCTCCACACACTTCTGGCTTGTACTCCAGTACTTACATGCATAAATAAATAAAATCTTAAAAAAAAAAAGAACATATACATGATGGAATACTATTCAGCAATCAAAAAGATAAACTAGACTCATTCATAGGAACATGGATGGAACTGGAAGGGATTATGCTCAGCAAAATAAGTCAGAAGGCAAAAGATACCAGATGGTTCCTCCCCTAGGAGGAATGTAAGGGAACCAAATAAGGATAAAGGAAAAGAATAAGAACAATAATATTATTAATAATAATAACACAACAAAAACAAAAAGACAAGGACAAATTGGGGACACTTGGTGGGAGGAGGTAGGGAGAGTGTTGAGGGCAGATAAGAGCATGAGGGACTGAGGTGATGGTGCACTGGTGAAATGGTGATGGGGAATACATGGGGATTACAATTGATGTCAAATATATGTAAATTAAAAATTTATAAATGAAAAAAATAAAAATAATTTGTTTTCAACAGACAAGGAGTCAGAGAGACTGAATCCTGTGACCAAGGCCACAAGGTTTGCCCGTGGTAGAGCCAGACTCTGGACAAGCTCTGTCCACTTCCATGACCTCTGGGCTTCCTGTTCCCCGTGTACTACATCATGGTTCTAGCTCTCTGCAGAAGCCTTGATCCTATTTTATTGAGTAAGAGGCTCAGAGCACTAGGCCATTTCTCAGGCGTTTCTTTATCCTTCACAGCACCTGGTGCAGTGCTGGCTGGTTGCAGATACTCTGTAAATTGCTGCCCAATCAATCTGTGGGCTCTGCTGTGTTTCAACAATTTTGTGTTTTAGATGATCCTTCAGCAGTGGACTTCATCCTCCACTTCCCAATGGACTTACCCTTCACTTGCCTGACAATCCTTTGAGAGACCTTCCGAATGAGGGGAGATAGATTGGAGTCACCTCTGTTCCAAGGAATGAACGTAGCTCTTAGCACTAGGAGTCTATATGATGTTTAGTTTTTATTGTTGTTGATCACTGTATGTGTATACTTACTGTTTTTATCATTCTTGATCAGTGTATTGGTATAGGTTGGTGTCATGCATTGCAAGCGAAGGGCACAGAGGAAGGATTCTAATACCTCTTTCTCACCTAGATGATTACAAGTCCGAGCTGAGGGAGCAGCTGCCTCTGATTGCTGGCTCTGCGGCAGCTGGGGTCGTGTTCGTGGTGTCCTTGGTGGCCATCTCTATTGTCTGCAGCAGGTAAGGGCTCCACTCTTTAGACCCAAGAAGCCTCTCTCCACCTTCAGGCCCCTCTCAGACCATACAGAGTGAACTAGGCTGACCTATCAGAGATATGCTGTCAAGCACAATCACCAGTCCATCTCGGGCAGCCTTAAATTCTCTAGGTTATTTATTTCCTCTGTGCCTAGAATAAAATCCACTCTAAGAGCTGGGCAAGGCTGTCAGTAAATAGCATCCACCCTCAAACCTCATTTCAGCCAGACTTTTAGCCCCCCACAGATACAACAGCTTTTCCCAGGGACAGTTACCCAATGGCATTTGACCCACTGGAGCATCACCCCCTTGTACAGCTTGTACAGCCAAAACCCTTGGCAGGCAGGTCTGAGAGGTAACAAGGAGGAAAAGAGACCTGAGTTCCAAAAAAGGGGCTGGTCCTAAAGGCCTTGTGAATTTTTAACCCTGTTTCTGCTGTCCTGTGGATTCAGCCCAGGCTCTGTCATGCCCTGTCCTTAGCCCTCCTAGACCTCTGTCGTGCACCCAGCATGCTAACAGGTATGACAGGGCCCTCTGCTCCAAACCCTCATGCGGACCCATGCCCTGCCTGGCCTCTGAAAGACCTTGGCTTGAAAGTAAACCTAACCTCTGGTAGAGCCAGAGGCTGACTTTACGGGAGTTATACCCTAAAGTGAGACTCCCCAGTCCCAAGAGACGCCTGGGCAGAGAGCCCTAGAGCCTCATCTGAGCGAGATCCTCTTGCTTGTGTCCACAGGAAAAGGGCTTACAGCAAAGAGGCTGTGTACAGTGATAAGCTCCAGCACTACAGCACCGGCCGAGGTGAGTAGAAAGTAGACTATTCCTGTCCCCTAACCACTGACACAGTAGAGCAGGTAAGTGCTTAAAGCCAGACTGGATGGTCCCAGGCAGACCCTTTCCAGGCCCAGGTGCCATAGTGCCCACCTCTCTATGCAGGTCCCCAGGGACTGAGACCTGCCCGTCTACCATCTGCCCATTGGGGTCACTCATGGCACACCTGGCAGAGAGATAATCTTTTGCAGTGATAAGCCTTTATAGGCCAGGGAATGCAGTGGGAAGATTGGGTTTAGCAAGTCAATGAATCCTGAAATCAGACTCAGTGGGAAAAGATGGAGGGTTCTCTATTAACATCTTCTGCCTTATCTTATCCAACTGAGCGGCTGGGGAATGTGTTAACCAAATTCACTGATAAGCCAGAGAACATGAATGTAGGGAATTAAAAAGATAGCAGAGCCCAAGAGGCCAAAGTGTTGGGATATCTCCCAAGTGTTTTCTTTTAAGAAGTACCTTTAAAAGTTTTTCTCACTCATTATCCTACTCTCTTTTTTCAAATATACATATATAATAGTTTTATGGCTAAGTTTCTTTCCCATCAATGAGCAGCATAAAATCTTTTAAAAAAATGTATCTTTTATCGTGTAATTACGGCATTGCAGTGTCTGAAAAAGGTCCCATTAGGTCAGCTCAGCCCCCTCCCTGCCTGCAGAAAGCAATCAGCTTAGATCTAGGAGCACACATGTTCTGTTTCTAAATAACTCCATCTGAATTCCACAGATGCCCTCCAAAATCTGTCCCAGCACTTTCGCTCTGCCACAGGCTGCCTTTGTAAGCCTCATCTCACCTAAGATGAGAGCCCCCTTCTTCCTGATCATCCGCAGGGAACATGGAAAGCAGGTCCATACACATGCTGAGCCTGCCTTCCGCGGGGCAGAGTGCCTTCTGGGAATACAGAGGGACTCAAAGGCAAAAGTTCTCAGGGAGCAAACTCCTTCCTTGGCACGCCCCAGACACAGAGCAGGGCCAGGACTCTCGCTAACACCTTTCCTGTGAAGGATCACGCGCTCAGCATGGCCCGTCTATGACTGGGCTACGGAGGCCATTCTGTGGATGCAGCTTTTTCCTGGGGCTTTTAACGCAAGACCAACCACCTGCCCAGGTTTTGTAGAAAACCAAGCCCCTACCAGAGGGGCTGCTTCCCCAGACTGTCATACCTAGGGCTGTGGCGCTGGACTGGCTCACAGGTACTGAGGCACTCCCTCTGTGCTCCACAGTCAGCAGCATAAATCGGGGGTTAGGGGTTAGGAACCATTTCTAAAATCACAGGCATAGTTCCAGTAGCACTCATGGATTCCCCCCATTTGTTTCCCCTCAAGCCCAGCCTCTGCCTCTATTTTAATTAAATGTCACTGGTTTCAGAGGGGAAACACCTATGTGTTCTCTTTTTCTAATTCCTGGCTCTTTACCCTACTACAAAATCTACAGAAGCTTTACTTCGTTAACCTGTACATTAACTCTCCGGGTAGAGCTTGCTTCTCCAGCTGGAAAACAAAGATTTTGATTGTATCTATGATTCTCAAGTGATGTGTCCCCTCCAGGGGGCATTAGAATTACCTGCAGGGCTCTCTCCATCTCCCTGCCTCTCTGCTGCTGCCTCAGGCCTCAGGCATCACCCCTCTCCCTGTTGTGGGCTGACTCCCCACCATGTTGAGGGCCACTGTAAAACCCAGTGCAGATTTGGCATCCTGTGAACACATTGGATAAAATATTTGGAGGCCACCATATCAGCCTGAAGCCAAGGATGCAAAACTGGGTTCAGAAGGAAAAATCCCACTTTAAAGACTAGAGAATGGGGTGCTTTAGGAAAAAGTCCCCTTTTTTAAAGGCATGAGAGCTAAGTATATTTTTCACCCCTTGAATGAGGTACAGAAGGTTCCCAACATCAAGTTCAAATGCAGTTTGGTGCTCTTCTAACCACTTCAGCCTGAGGTCTGGCCACTCTGCTGGTCAGCTGGTTGGCTCTACCAGGCCACAGCATAGGCCTTTTCCAGAGTACTCACAGTTTTCTTCTGGGGGACTCTCTCACCACCACAGAGACAAAAGGAAGCTTCCTTCGTTTCCAGTGTCCATAGACTAAAACAATACCCCTTCTGCAGTAACGGTGGCCTTGCTACAACCAGTGGGGACAGTTGAGGACACAGGTTGACAAGCTTCCCAGTTGCCATCCCTGAGACTCAGGTGAACACAGATTTCTTAGTGGACCAGAATTTACTTCCTCGGCTGCCTCAGATGTCTGTCTTCTTTTTTGAAGTTTGACTTTTATAAATGTCTTTTCCCTCTATTCTTAAGTATTCTCTTTGTATCCAGTCCCTGACACCTAACTCCTCTTTTACCCAGGTTCTCTAAATTCATAGTCTCATGCACTGAATTGCATTAGTGCCTTTTCTCCCGTGGACATCTGTCACTCCGGTTACGGCTATTACTGTTGCAAAATCACAGTCAAGGGAGCACAGAGCTGGGGAAAGGCTCAGCACACATATAACAGAAGAAGGAACGTTGGTCCTGATGGAGGATGGGCCTGGCCCAACACAGGCTCTAGAGGGATGATTAGTTACAGACAGCTTCCCCTGAGCCATGTGCTGGGAACTTTATTCTGGTAGCTCATTGCAACTCATCTAACCCTGACAACCACTCTAGGAGGTAGATGTGAATCTAGGAAAGTTAGGACACTTATTCAGGTCATGAGGCAAAGGTGGACTACATGTCCTTGATGTCGGGCAGCAGATACCACACTTTTTCCAGATTGCAGGGCCTCAAGGTGCCTAGTGGTCAGGGGCAGGTGAGAATGGAACAAGGATTAATCCCAGATATCTTGGTTGGTGGTTGGTTGGCCCTACCTGTGGGTAGGGCCTGTGGGTCTCACTGAAGGAGGCAGAAAGGTTGATGATGCCTCTTCTGAGTGAGTGCATAGAACTCTACAAGCACCTCACTGTGGGGTGTGGGCAGTAACCTGGAACTCCTGCCATGGGGGCAGATAGATAAACCTGCAGCATCTTTTCATCAGTGTCTAACTTCTCTTACCTGTAGGCAGAACGCAAGGCACCAAAACTGAAGGAGATGTCACAGAAATGTTTGCAAATCGAATGTCTCTTCTAGCCCATCATGACCTGGCAGATTTGGTCAATTTGAGAATGCAGTACCCTCTCTGGGGTACTGGTTTCTGCCCCACCCCTATCCCGGAGCACAGTGAGCAGGCACATAACGGGTCATCTGGATTTGGTGAAGGAGAGTAGAGGAAGGTGGGGCGGAGAGTTCAGCTGTGCTGGCTATGGTGCTGGATGCTGGGAGGAAGAGCCTGGGAACCCACGCTTCATGTTCAAGGATGATTGGGTGGGAGTACAGGTTTCCAGCATCCAGGCAGACAAATCGCATTGTTTGTGGTTTCTGAGCACCAGTTCTCAGGTGACTTTGGTTGATAGAAATTTTTCTAGACAGAATGACTCAGGTAGGCCAGAGTAGGCTTAGGAATCTAGAAAAGTTCCAGTTAATTCTACATTTGGGACATACTAGGTATTTCTTTGGCTTTGGTAACTACTCATTTGACACAGGTTGACACCTCACTAATTTGGAGGTTGGGTGAGGTGGATAGGGGTGGGGAGAGAGGAAGTCAGAGACTTGGAAGGGACTGGGACATTCAGAAAGGAACCTTAATAGAATCATCTCTATGTCCTTGGCAACTGCAGGGAGAATCACAGAGCTACTATTATGAAACTTTGAGAAAAAACAAATGGGGTATGTGCCCAAAGACCAGACTGGCAAACTAATTTTTACAAAGGGCAAGAGGGCAGAGCGCTGAGATTACAGAGCAGGAGGGTGAGCTTGATCCCTGCAAAATCCTTAAAGCAACTGAAGCAGTTTCTTCTGGACATTAAAACCAAAATCATATCAATGGAAACCGACACAGTATTATTAAGAAAAAAATATTATTGGGGCCTAATCTCATTTACGAGGGTCACACGTTTAATAAATTTGAGAGGAACTGCAGCTGTAGTGAACTTTTATTTTGGCAAAAATAGTGGACTGATCTCTTAAGAGAGCATGCTAAGGTGGAAATGCAGCTTGTCTTCACACCAAAGAAAGCAGGTTAGTGACTCTGTCAGCCAGGAAGGAAGTCGCTAGCTTTATTCAGTCCTTGTCTAATTCAATTTTTTATTTGTTTGATTGTTTTTTAAATTCATAAGTCGGATGCAAACCTCGGGATGCTTATCAAGTTTGTAGGTAACAGTTGGAGAGCATAACTAACACCATAGAAGACAGAATCAAAATTCAAAACTGCACAACAGCTTTGAATGCTAATTTGAAATCTGCAAGATGAAATGTTACAGGGATAAATCTAGATTCTAGTGTTTAGGTTAAAACAAAAATAATACAGTTTAAAAAAAAAAAGGAGGAGACCTGGCATGCTCTGCATTTGTATGGGAATATTTAATGACTGATAGATGCTGATAAAGGCCAAACACTGCTACTGATGCAGCATAATATTACCAGTAACATCCAATTTTGAGCACTTACTGTGTTAAGCACTTTACCTACATTAACAAATAAAATTTTCAATCTATCCTATGAGACATATTTTTGTATCTGAATAAAGAAAGCCTCAGAGAGGGCAAGTAACTCCCAAGTCTTGGAATTAGTGATTTGCAGATTTTTCGATCAGATCTGTTTGATTCTGTGGTCCCAACTGAAGCTCAGATGAGAGGAGGTGAGACACAGACATGCTGTCCTCTGTGCTGATAAAAACACATCCAGAGTGATTGTGGTTCTGGGGATCCCTTTTCAGAAAGGACATTGCCAGCAAAGCACCTGTCCACAGAGGATCAGCCTGCCTGGGCAGGTGTCAAGTTCTCGTCTCTTATAGAAAAGACTTAGAAACACCAATCTGGTGCTAAGAAATGCAGTCAAGGACATCATCAAGCATAACACCATTATGCACAGGAGCAGATAAGGTGATATTGTGGGTCAGGATCTAAAGCACAGAGTGAAAGATCAGAGTATATTCAGTATAAGGACATCCCCTACCATCCCGTCTGCCAAACTGGAGTTGTCCAGCACAGAGGCAGGCTGCCTTATGGGGTGGTGAGCTCTCTGTCCTTGGGAGCATTCAAGCAGAGACTAGGTACCTAGTGCCAAAAGTCCATACCCAGCTTTCTTAACTGGTTGGTTGGTGTTTCAGAACTGTAGAGGATAGAGCTTCCAGCCCCCTGGAAATCACCTTGGGCACCAGGTGAAAGTCAAATGTACCTGGAGGAAGGAGACTGACCATGGAAAGTGCGGCTGCCTTTTCTGTTGGTAACAGGAGCATTAGTTACTGAGCCTGAGTAAATGAGGGCCATACAGAGAGGAGGAAAGGCCCCCAGGTGCAGAAGGTAGCAGTTTTCAGTGGGTGCTTATTAAATGTCAAATAAATTTAATGAGCTAGTTTCACTGGTGGCTCTGCTGCTGGCTTGAAGCCAGAGCCTTTAGAAACCATGTTAACTCCTTTAACCCCAAGCTTGTTGATGGTTGCCCTGGGTTTCCAGCAGAGCTTCAGTGGGCCTTGCCTGGAAGGACTTGCCTGTCCTGATCACTGAGCTCCATGAAATAGCAAGGTCATTTTCCTGGAAAACTTGTCTCAATAGCAAAGAACTTTTCCTTCTGGAGATGCATAACAGACAATGACTGTGGTGTTAAGACCAAATCTTGAAGACATGATGAAGTCCTCAGTCAAATAGTGGAAAGAAGAGCCTCCTCAGATCCACTGCTTTTTATTCAGTCTTATACCTTTTGAGGCAACCTTCTCAAATTCTTCCTAGAGCTCTGGTAGGCACCGATGGCCTCTACTCTTTCTTGGAATAAACAACCACCTAGTGTCCTGGTCTCAACCCCTAGGAGCAGGTAGACCAAACTGTTTCTAGTGGCCATCAACCTTTCCTGGTGGGTTTCCTCCGAGCAACTAGCAGGTCTTAAGCCCTTCATATTAACTGCCCCACAACCATCCTTGTGGCTACCAGATCCACAACTTCAGAACCAGTTTTCCAGCTGTTTCCAATGTGAGTTTTCCCACTGACTTTTATGTATTTGCATATTTCATCTGTGTTCTGTGTCTGGAAACCCATGTGCAAATTTCCCTGACAGTAGACCTTCTTTCCCAAAGCTCTCTACCTGGTTTATAGGACCGTGATTCTAGAACTCTTGGCATAGATTTGAATTCTTTTTGTCCCTCCTTAATTCCCATCTTTAATTACTCACCAAATGCTATTATCAATATTCCATGAAATTTCTCTTGCCTCTTCTCATTATAGTTTTCTGTTTAAAAACTTTGTTATCTTACACCTAATTACTGTGATAAGCTCAAAGCTGTTTTCTCAACCTCCAGCCCCACCCTTGTAACCATGCATATGAATGCTACAGCCTACTAGGAAAATGAAATCCCCAATGCCTTGTTGTGGGGCAACCAGGTGCAGTATGGGCAGGCAGGGGGGCTCGAAAGCTCAAGAAGCAACGGAGCCTCCCAGCCCCCAGCAATTTTTTTATATTTATATATGTATTTTTTGCATCATTGTTCCTCTCAGGTATAATCCCCATAGAATTTCTACCACCAAGTCATCAGTGAACCATCACCATAGTCTCTTCTGTTCTCCCTTCCCCTGTTGTTCCCTTCCCCTTCGACTCCCCTGCTGAATGTCTCCAATTAACCTTTTGCCTGCTACTTTTTTCATTTTTTTTCCTGATCCCTTGTTTCATTCCCTTATATTCCTCTTCTAAGTGAAGCCATCTGATATTTTTTTCTTTTCCTTCTGACTTATTTCACTGAGCATAATCCCTGCAAGCTCCATCCATATTGCTCTAAATGACAGAATTTATCTTTTTTGACTGCTGAATAGTATTCCAGTGTGTGTGTGTGTACATATACACACCACATCTTTTTTTAATCCAGTCAGTTTTGGGGCATTTAGGTTGTTTCCATATCCTAGCTAACAAAAGAGGTGAAAGACCTATACAAAGAAAATTATAAAACATTGTTAAAGGAAATAAAAGAAGACACCAAGAAATGGAAGGACTTCCCAGCAAACCTTTGTGCTCTTTCTCTGGGCTCTCACATGTTCTCTTGTGGCTTTGCCTGTTCTGTAGTCATTCATTGCGTAGCTCTCTTCCCATAGCCGCCCTTTTATCCCCTCCCTGTTAGGCTCAGGTGTGCACACTTGCACATGCACACAGATCCATGCTCATGTGTCCACAATCAGGCACACATACCCCACATCCATGCACCTTCTCTGTTAACAAGATCAAAACTGAAGATGATAGCCACAGAGGTCAATGGCCTAAAATGTTTGCTCAACTTCGTTTTCCCTACACTTGTCCTTGGTACATCCTTTGCTGGCTGATGGACAGCAGTCAGCTCTGTCCTATGGCTTCAATCCTAATGTCTCTGTGTGGTAGTCAGTGCTCTTCCATGCTAGTGCACCAGTGTTTTTCCCACCATATCAAGCTGGTCCCTCTCTCTCCTGCAGTGGTAGGCCCCTCTCTGAGCTGTGCCCCATGACCTTCTCCTTCTGCAATGCAGGGCAGCCATGCCACTAGTCCTCCTAGGATCCCATCCTCCAATACTAGCATCCATCATACTCTGCCTTTTCTGGTTTCTGCAGCACTATCAGGTGTTGCCAGACATAGTGCTGTACTCTCAGCACTGTTCCCCAGTTATTGCATATCTCAATCACCTGCAGAACTTCACAGACTTTCTTTTTCCTAGCAATTCCAGTCTAGCTTAGTGCTGATTGGGTATGTAGTCTAGTGCTGAGAAAAATAAGGAGTGATCAAGCACTGAGGGAAAGGATTGGATGGAGTCCCCTTTAGGGACTGGGCTTAATAGACAACATTCCTCTTGTGCTTGGATTTCTAGGTCAAATTTAGGTGAGAATGAAGATGACAAAATCCAGCTGGGGTCCAGGATAGGAACTAAAATGATGCCCACCCCTTCTTGTGGCTCTACCAAATATGTTGGGACACAGGAGATGAGTGACTGGAAATAACCTAATGTACTACCTCGGCGGGACACTGAGTGGGCTTCTAGGAATTGCCCACCTGCATGAAGGTGTGGGTCTCTTCCTGGGCCCCCTAATCCTCCTAGGTAGTTGTGCTCTCCATGGACCCCACAAGATGTCCCTGGTACCAATTTTATACTTTCTCTTTTTTTAAAGATTTTTATTTATTTATGCATACAAGAGCTTGGGTACAGGCCAGATACGTGGGGGTGGTGGTGAGAGGATTCACCAAAGACAGAGTGGGGAACAGAACAGGAAGATTGACTGAAATACACTGCTGAAGGGAGCAACAGGTACAGCAGGAGACATTTGCTGTGCCATGTGGATCCCCTCCCTGGCCAGTGATTGAACTTACACTGCAGTGGCTGAGGAAGCCCCACAGTGTGGCACTCAACCCCTTGCAACACCAAGGAGGCCCCCAATTTTACTTTCTGAACACATGAAAGGTATGAAGCATTCCTTCTTCTTTAGCTTTGAGTCCCCAAATGACAACTACTGTTTTAGAGCTGGCCCTTTCCTAGTCCACTTCTGCTGTGCCTTGAGAACCTTACACTTGTAAATGGAGCCAGCTGACTTTTTAGATACACCCCACACATCTGCCAGCACCCCCAGAATTTGTCCCAGTATCTTCACTTTTGAGAACACCCTTGATTTACTGATGTAGGTTCACTGACAATGGCTAGGAATTTCTTCTCCTTCAAGGACTGCTCCATCCCATGCAAGAAGGCTCTGGATAGTGGCTTCATGATGTCTCCCCAAATCTGATGCACTTTAGGCCTTGTCTCGTGTTTAAGATTTGGTAAATTTCTTAGGATTGTGATCATTTGAAGCTTACACATTCCAGGCTATGACCCTATCCATAACATAAACAGATTTAAAGATCAAAGAACTAATACATCTGCAAATTAGATCTTTAATAGAAATTAGTAAACTAGAAAATGGTAAAATTGAAGATTTTTTTCCTCTCTGGAGGCGGCACTAACAATCAGAATTTTACATCCATAAAATCACTTTTGTGCTATGCATGGAATCTATGTAGGTATGTAAAGATAGGTATATAACATTTGTCAAAAATAATGGAAAAGTATATAAAGTATTGTAAATATAGAATATTAACAATGATAATGTGAAGCATTGTGCAGAACATTCTAAAATGCCCTGCATTAGAGAGCTATATTACATCCCCTAGTATCATTACTGCCACTAATAATATTTCCCCAACACTCACAATCTGAGAACATTTCCTGAGCCCTGTCTCCAAATGTTTGGCTGTGCCTGACTCTGCAGCTGACTTGATTCCTGTTCACTGTCTGGTGATTCATTGCACTAAATACCATTTTCCTGATAATTAAAAACTGCTCACTGGCAAGTGGGAGCAGGAACAGGCTGATGCAGGATTTATGCAGAAACACAAAATGAGCCAAAAGACAAATGCCCGGCTCTGCCTAGCTGAAGATTTTTTTTTTTTCTCATAATCTCCTAGGACTTGAGAAAGACTGGCCGTGACGTGGGAGAGTCTGGAGAGATGTGTCATTGCGCGGTGTGGTGGATGCAGGGAGAGCTATTATGTGCACAAGCTTGACCAATCACTTCTGATCTAGGACTTAGGGACCCCCAACCCCAAAAGAGAGGACCTATTTCCTAGACCCATCCTTTCAGAGTCTTGTCAGGAAAAACAATGAGTTTGAGCCATACGTGAGACTTCTGATTTCAGTGTCCCTTCCTCAGTGTGACAATGTCATCATCAATTCCGGGGGAAACAAGAACTGACTCCTGCCGTTGCATAGGCACAGGACTTCGAAACTGACATCGCTCCAGTTCCCCTGGCTTCTTGGAAAGATTTCGGTGACAATCAAAGCCCCAGGCCCCAGAAGAGCAGCCCTGACACACATGTGCACACACACACACATGCATGAGTGGGTGTGCTCTGTGATTTCTATGAGCTAGCAAACTAGCAAACCTCTCTACTCACTGACAAGTGAATAAACTGCACTTGTCAAAGTATGAACTTTCTCCCATTCAGATGCACTTAGTTGCATATTACTGACCTAAAAAATCCTGGCACCATCAAGAGATGAGCCATTCCCTTCTGGGAAAAGCTCCTTCTCCGAACTGATTGGGGCCAGTACCTATAAAGCTCATTAACTCAGAATCCTTTCTCATTCATCCTTATATATGTCTTTACTTGCAAGTCATTCATTACAGTACATTCTAGATTGTTTAATTAGTTTCCATGGAAGAGTTCCTGTAGGACAGCTTAGCGTACATCGTTTAAAAACCCTTGATCTAAAATAACAAGGTAGTTATTTTTAAAATAACTAATATAAGCCTAAGTAGCTTATATCCCCCACTGCCTAACCCACCCCACTTCTTCTTCCTACCCCTCCATATACTTCCTAGAAAAATTTACTGATGATAATAATCATGAGTATGTCTGTTCATGAGCCCTCCTCGTACATCAAGCATTGTGCTAGATATGTCACTTGCAGTATGGTCTCAATACACTGCCACCTGGAGGGAGGGGATATCTCCTCCATTGGCTAAGGAGAAAATTGTTATCAGAGAGGTATGTGGACTTGCTGCCTCATGTCAGGCTAGTACTTGGCTTTGGGATTCTGATCTGACCTCTGGGCCCTTGCAGTTGGGCTCTCAATCTCCTCTCATCTCGGAGGAATTCACAAGTTGTTAGCAAAGTTATTAACACTGACCTGTTATTCTTTCTGCATTTTGAGAGGCTCTGCAGTGGCCTTCTCTCTGGCCCTCACCCCTACAAAAGCACACTGGCCAAATTCTGCCTGTAGCATCAGCATTTCTTCACCTAAAAACTCTGGCCATAGAGCAGGTCCAACAGTTCCCAACCTATGACTAATGGGAATCCTTGTGGTGAGACCACAGCTCCCTCCACCCTAGAATGGGCCAGCTCTGACACATGTGGTTACCAACACTGGCTGCCAAGGGTCTTAAACCAGCTTCAGTTACCTACAGTAGTAAGTGGCTAGAAAGCACACATTTTCTAGGCTGTTCCTTCCCCACTCACCTACAGGTACTTCTTCAGGATTGACTTCCAGATAGGCTACTGGCTTTGGGGAAACCCAGAGTAAAACTCACTTTGTGAGACACCTTCAATCTACTCTCAATCATTGTTATTCTTGCTTTCCATACCAAGTGTCTCTTTCTCATTCTCTTTCCACATCCCACAGGGATTAAACATTCTTCACAAAGGTGGCAATCTCTCTATTGGCTTTGTCCAAATTTCAGTCACCAGATTCCAAAGTCAGAGTTGTTATCTCCAAGTTTCTAAGGAATATTCCAGGAAGCTATTGTCTATCCTAAAACAAATCATCTAGCAATCTAGGACTGATTTTATTCAATGGCTAGAAAGAGCTCATCTTTCAGGAAAGCCATTCTTTGGGCAAAACCCATTCTTTTCTTGGATATACTTTACTACTTCCAATTCTTGCCTGCATTTTCTGGTGACATTAATTTGGGGGAGGTGCAGAGTCACTCAAAGGTTTTTGGAAGTCAAAACTAGATCATGCATGAAGGGCTGGGAGTCATCAATGGGAAACATGTGCTGAGAGGCCAGTCCTCAGGAACTTGAGGTCAGTCTTGTGCTCCTGAGGTGGGCACCAGCTCTGACACCGTTACAGGCTGTCTGCTCCTGGACCTGCCTCTTCCAGGAAGTTGGCAGTGGCTGAGACAGCAGCAAGCAAGGAGAGCTGCTCTTTTCAAGGATATAGCATGATGGTAGACTCTGTGCCTTAGATTTTGAAGCCCTTGGCAGCCCACAACACCACCTTGAAAACAACTTCTGTACTCTGCCTAATGACACATCTAACATGCTGAAAAATTACCTGTGAATGAATCCATTTGTTTCTTGGGTCCCATTTACTTCTTTGTCCCTTCTCTTCCACTTTTTAAATGTACGTTTTTTCTGCAATGACGATTCTGTATTTTGTCCCCATGCACACCTATTTATCTTGCACTGTAAACGTCAGTGACAAAGTCTATATTCCTTTATGTATTTCTTGTTCACCATTTTATTCGTTTTTCATACTTCAGTGTGTCTAAAGGCACACTTTTATTCCACCTCATTTTTTTTCTATGTAGATTTACTCTTTTCTCTATCAGTGTTTTCCCTTTCATTTTCTCTTCTGATATACTGTCTTGCCACTTCCATTTTGAGGTTTTTCTGATAGAAATTTCTTCCTGCATCCCTCCCTCCATCCCTCCGTCCCTCCGTCCCTCCCTCCGTCCCTCCGTCCCTCCCTCCGTCCCTCCCTCCGTCCCTCCGTCCCTCCCTCCGTCCCTCCCTCCGTCCCTCCGTCCCTCCCTCCCTCCCTCCCTCCCTCCCTCCC
>JAGFMF010011876.1:1432561-1452427 GCA_019455555.1 Galemys pyrenaicus
TCCTTCCTTCCTTCCTTCCTTCCTTCCTTCCTTCCTTCCTTCCTTCCTTCCTTCCTTCCTTCCTTCCTTCCTTCCTTCCTTCCTTCCTTCCTTCCCCCCTCTATTTCTTTCTTTCCACTGCCATCCTTCTTCCAGGCCTGGACACAGCCGTCAGTTATAACCTTAACAGTGGCCTCCATTCAGGAAAGTTGTCAAGTTGATAAATATTGATATCTACCCTGCCATTTTACCACCACTTTCTGCTAATGCATTTGGTTGGCATCAATCAGCTTCTTTGCCTTCTGTGAGCACCCAGTTTAGGAACTGGTCCTGATCTGTCACTTATAAGTAATCTCTTCCACATTTCAACAAGAGCTCAGAAAGAAAAGAAAATATGGAGGAGAGATAGAGGACAGAGAAACATGCTAGTGCAGCTCCTAGGGAAGGGAGATGGGGAGACCCAGAAAGACAAACAGAGGAAGCCTGATAGGTAGCAGCGACCACCCAGCCTCATTGCTGGGGACATCAACCAATACGTAATGTCCTTCCTGTCCTCTTTGGGATGTTAACCCTGCTTATCTCCTCCAATAAGGCTCCCCAGGAATGAAGATCTACATTGATCCCTTCACTTACGAGGATCCCAACGAAGCTGTCCGGGAGTTTGCCAAGGAGATTGATGTGTCTTTTGTGAAAATTGAAGAGGTCATCGGAGCAGGTATGGCCCTCCCCTCCCCTTGTTTCTGTTCTCTTGGTGTCCAAACAGCTTCTGTCCCCTGCACTGGGTCTTTTCTCTTAACATGAAAAGTCATCCCAAATGAAAGAGCTTCTACCATCTTTTCCCCAGGAGATGAGTGCGAAACATCTACGTTGTGTATCTAGGTTTCTTCTGGGGACCTTGATTATGGTGACCAATTTTGTCTGGTGTTGCCGAGAAGTCAGATGTAGTTTTCAAAGATTCAGAAATAGCTCTGGAAATGGACCAAACTCAAATAAGAAGAGAGACCTAGGGTGCCCAACTGAGAACATCTTAAAAGAAATATAAAGTTTTAGATGTTGACCTAGTATCTCATGCACTAGCAATATCTCTGTTATTCTGGGTCAGTATTTCTTCCCCTAATTTAGTTTTACTTTATCTGCATACGTGCATTTGGAGATAGGCCATGATGAATTAAAGAGGGGTCACTGTTTCCAGAAGAAAACTCACCCTTAGCCATAATTTTTTACAAAAGATCGTTGATATAGATGGAACACGAGACACATTGCATGCCTAAGAAATATGTGTGCTCTTAATTCATCCTCCTGCTTTGGAATAGAAACCCAGTCCAGCGGAGAACTAACTGAGACTAAGATGTTCCTAGGGAATTCCACATCTAGATGCACATCTAGAATGTGAATCTTCCTTAAACGGATCAGTAGTTTAATTAATGTAGTACTAGTCATATTTTTATCAATGTAAATGAGTAAAATAACCCCAGAATAAAACTACTTTGTAAGTAAAATCATTATTGCCTCCTCTACTGCCTCTTTTGAACTTCTTAAAAGATGTGTTTGTGTTGTGTTTCCTTACCTACTTTTCTTCTCCAACAGTCTTTGTCTTTTCTTCTTTAATTATTGGCCATTGTTCAAGGTCTCTTCATTCATCTGCTGTAGTCTTCTTTTAGCGCCTATGTCTAGAAGTGCTTCATTCATATATTTGAAGAGCTGTGGACTTTACCTCTTCCAGTAATAATTTAGCTCAATAAAATATGTCTGGTCAAACTCTTATAGTTACTTCATATATTATCTTTAGGAGGGAAGTCACCATCCTTCCATTCACTGCCTCTCTTAATGCACAGGGAGTCAAAAAGCCATCTGTGAATTGAAAGTCACATTTAAAAGCTTGACCCATCAGGTCACACATTTTTTTGGGCCCTAGTTTGCCTCTTTAAAGAGCTCCAGCCTCGTGGCGTCACTGGGGTGGGTGCTGGTGCTCTCCCTACCAGGACATGCCATGCTCTTCCCAGCGCCCCTTCAGGAGTCACAGCCTACTAATCTGGTCCACATGAGTCTATACATATTTCCCATTGACTTCCATTAAGTGTGTCACTGAACCACAGCTTTCACTTCTGTGCAGATAATTTTCTCTTCCTCCTTAGACGCTGATATATTTAAGGACCATGGCTTGGAAGGCTGGATACCAGATAGACTAGATTACTCTTAGGAGCACAAATTTCTCCAGTAAACTTGGAAGAGTATTGCAGAGGCAGATTTTTAGTCCCACACCCCATTTTCCCAATTATTCATTGTTGTTGTGTCATTTAGTAATGGTGCTAGTGATTTCCACGTTGTTATTTATGTCATGTGCTACAGCTGTGTTTTCTGGACAACATTTCATTGCACTGAGTACACATCAGCTTCCCTTCTGCCTTTATCAGGGGAGGAGTAAAACAACCTTCTCACTTTATGACTCTGTCGGGGAGTTAGAATTTGGGGTGAGCTCACCAACTGCTGGATACTCATAAAGGGACAACCAATGGCCCTGCTCTATCCTTCACTTCCCATTTTTGTGTAGCCTTTGCAGAACCTGCTGTGTTTGTGCATTCTGCTCAGGGGAGACTCAGACCTCTCCATGGTTACATGGTTCTGGGAAAGGGTTCATTTATACATTAGCTGTTTATTAGATGCCCAGTAGCTTGGATAGAAACCTCTTCCTTGCAGCTGACCGCCCTGTAACAGACACCATCTCCTAGCCCTTCAGAATTCCAAAACCGAGACTTATACATATGAATTCACTATTGTAACTTGATGCAATTTTAACCAAGGACTGTCCTGACTGGAGTCAATCTTTCTCTAGTCTCCAGTTCTTTTTCTCCTTTGTCACTGCTCTTGCTTCTCCCACACCCCACCTCATTGACACCAAGTTTACTTTGTACTAAAAGGTCAGGTGAGAAAGTCAAGTTTAAGGTAAAAGAAAGAATTTTGTAAGGTAAGATGGATACAGTGTAATTGAAAGTATTTCTCTTAGCCACCTGGTTGATTTAGAGCAGGGGCAAAATTTGTTGCAAAATAGTAATGAAAAGGGAGAAAAATCAAAAGTCACTTAGAATCTTTCCCCACTCCCTTACTTTCTCCCCTCACCAAGCTATTATTGAATATTTGTTACATGCTGGATGGGGAGTTCCAAAGATGAACATGAGTTGCTCCCTCAGAGCTCTGACAGTCTTAGTGGGAAACAGGCCAATAATGTACTAACTATTTTACACCACATTCAGCACATTCACGTACACAGGATAAGACAGGGCTCAGCACTATGTTCTGGGAGCAGATGGGGGAATCAATAAGGTTTCATAAAGGAGATAACCTTTAGCCTGAGTTTTCAAGGATGAAACTAGCAGACAAAGGTAAGTTTTTATGAGATTCATTAGAAAATGAGGCAAAGAGAAAGTTAAATGACTCAAGGAGGGAGAAAAGCATGCCCTTCCAGCAATGTTGGGCCAGCGAGCTTGTTCTTGCTCCCATGATGAAATTGTTTATCTCTTTTCCAGGTTCACTTTGGTAGCTTGAGATCAGCTATGGTAGGACTATTGACTGCCCCCATCTGGGAATTAGCAGGTATCACACAACAGGGGTATTTGTTTCTCTATATTTTGGAGAGCTGTAGTTGAACACTTACCAGTTCACCCAATCTTTCCAGACTATGCAAAGTCATTTCAAAGAAGTTGTAGAGGAGCCTGCCTAAGTCTCCTGAGTCCAGAGCCAAATGAGAAAGTTACGTTTATTTCAGAAGGGATGAAGTTTAGAGTTCAAAAAGATTCTCATTCATTAAGCATTGATGCTGTGCCTGTGACTGGCAGATGCTGGAGAATGTCCTGGATGCCTAACAATCCCTACTTTGCAGGCTTATTGTCGAAGACCAATCACAATGCCACTCCATGAGAGCAGATAGGTGATTTAGAGCTAAAACACAGGGCCTAGAACACACATATCCCTGGAGGGGAGACAATGTAGAGGTTCAATAGCAAGAGAGGACCCGGGGCGGGGGTGCTGAAAGTGGGAACAGGGCATTGAGACTGTGAATGGTCCAACACTCAGTGTGGCACATCCTGGGAGCAAGGAGGAGAAAAGGTTGAAGGGTTGAGAAAAGGTTTTCTGATGGTAAATACCAGCATTGAGCCTGGATAATCAGGCTCAAGTCTACAGATCCAGAGGCTGAGTGGATTTCATCCTATAGAAAATGGTGAGCTCCAGTAGGTTTCTGAGTAGGGTGGGTGATAGCAACGAGAAGAGACAAGTCTGATAGACACCATGCTTACATTGGACTGGAAGGGGTGATGGGAAAGGGTGGGTCAAGATCTTGGAGGCATGGAAGCAAGTTATGAGATTTTGCTTAGAAACATGGAAAGGGTTTGAGATGACTGATGCTGGGATCAAAGGTGGTAGGAAGGCTGTATTTAAGTAACTAAGCTAATCTAAATGGGAATTACCCACACATGGCAAATGGAGTGACTGGTGGACTTGATTACTAGAGTTGATATGTCATGGTGGCCAGAAAATGATGAGCAGCAGGTTAAACCTCTTGAATGGAGAGGCTGCCTGACCAGGGTATTGGGAGTGATAGTTACATATTCAAGTGAAAGTCAAGAAAGTAAAATCTAAAAACTAAGAGTCTGAAGAATTGCATCAACTGTTGAGTTTAGAAGTTTCTTCTAAAGTTGTTAAGGAATGATGAAAAAAGGAATAGAATAATATGAGCATATGTGATATCATTGAAGAATACTGAATTACCATAACTCAGTAATGACTATGCAATTATTAGTTTAATATCCATCTTTCCTTGCCATACTCAAAGTCCCATGAAAGTGAAGATACATAAGCATGTTGCTAGACCTATGCCCAGTGTGGCACTGAGTATTCAATTAGGTATGTGTTGTGTATAGTTGAAAGAAAGTAGATCCTTAGGGGGAAAGCATAACAAAGACAAAATTTGGAAATTGGGTAGTTTGGGAAAATAGAGAGACTAGAAAGAGGTGGAATGAGGTCATAAGTAATTCAATGTCCTGCAAGTGGCCAGTGTAATGAAGGCGGGCCAGCACTTCTCTGCCCTGTGGACAGCAGGAATACTGAAGTCTCTTTATAGGCAGCAGGCCATCTGGTGTCTTTGTAGAATATCAACTTCTTTTAACCATGAAGCTGACTAATAGGAGTCATCTCATAGGTAAACTCCAATGCATTTGTTAAATCTGATCAGTTTGATCAGTAGACTCCCCTAGGACTGCTATGTGTGATTAAGCTCTACAAACTGAGTGAAATCCTGGATTGTGTAGTGTGCAACCTATATAACTATCTGCAGCAGGCCTGAACATGACTGTCAAGTGCATGAAAATGTAGGTAGAAGTGTCACCAAGAGGTGTCATCTAGGAGAAGACATGCCAATTGTATTTTAATTAACATATTCATCCTCCTCTGACTCCAGCAGCTGCCATTCAGCTTTCCCCAAATGGCTTACAGTGAGAAGAAGGAATCTTTCAGGGAGAGGTCTGGGTGGGGAGTGCAAAGAAGAGGGAATCAATTTATGATGTGTCTGCATGGGAACAGGGACAGCAAGGCCCAACACTTACTTTCCTTGCAGAGGAGCTTGGGTTTCTTGGGATGATTTGGTAGAAAGGCCACCCATCCATCTACCTCTCCTGAGATTATTCAAAGTAAGTATGTGCAGCATAGTAGCCACACCTAAAACCAATATTAGTTTTAGGGATCAGGTTTGGTTTCTAGAAGTGGAAATAAAATAGAGATCTTCAATAATTATAATGAAAATAACTGCCATGCATTGAATGCTCACTTTGTACCTTCTTTACAGACATTGTCTCTTTTACTCCAACATTCAAAGGAGAGTGTTCTAGGAGTTGTGCTACCAACTGAGTTAATGATAGAGAAAGAATTGAAACCCAAACATGACTTGTTAAGGTCTGGTGAATGATGTCCCTGGGCTACCTGCCACTTTGGTTACTGTTATAGAAAAGAACAACTAATTACATAAGGACATTGGTTCTGATGGTAAATTCTCTAGCAGCTTGTAATGCTGGGAGGCATGATATAGTCCTAGAATTCCATATGCCCAATTGGTGGTGCTGTAGAAACTATCTCACATTCCCTGGGGAGAGATATCTTCTAGAACACCCTGCTCTTCTTTTTGTATTATCTGTTATATGCCACAAGAAAGATATCAATAAAGACCAAGATATTTAGCTTGCTCATGTGTTGAAAATAAGGGTTAACATAGGTATGTGCCTAATTACCACAAAAAGCTATAAGGAAAGAAAAAACTGTGTTGCTCATGTGGATATTATATGTTGTGGACATCATGGCGATTAAGCACATTTTTTCTCATCTTCCAACTACAATAGCTTAGTAATGGGTACTTGGGGAACTCTGGAAAAATAAAACTGATCAATTAGTAATGTCTGTCCAGAGTACAGGGTCAGCAGGTAGTAGAATGCCTGCTGTGGTTTTACCTACCTTGCACAGGCTAGTGTGATTAAAACTTGCTTGAAATCACATTTTAAAACCTACTTTAAATTTAGTCTTTAAAATTTCCTATTCTAGTGGAAGCTTGAATTAGTAACTAGAAACTCTGGTTTCCTCCCCCTCTACCCCCAAGGCAGTTTATGACTTTAAAATGTTGCTAAAAAAAAAGAGTACAATTGTGTGTAGATTCCACTGCACATAGCCAACAGCTACTGCTTGAAATACCTGCTGGCAGGTTGGATGTTTCATTTTCAAAAATTGAAAAGTCTTTCCTTCTGATTTTATATAGAATAGTTGAAGCATTTAATGCTGCTGAACCACTTCTTCTCTTTTCCTCATTTTGTCAAGGAAGGAAGGAAAAGGAAGTGTCAAGGAACTGAACTGGAAGGGAAGAACTGTCTGGAAGAACAATCTTAGGAACTGGCTAAATTACCCTCAGCTGACAAGCTTGAGAGCAGTGGTTCTCAAACCTGAGCCAAGCCTCAGAGCATTTGGAGGCCTGTTAAAACCCAAATCACAGGCCCCACCTACAGAGCTTCTGATATAATGGCCTAGGTGGGGCTGTATAGTCCAACAAGCTGATGTCATAGGGCAGGAAGCACACTTTAGAACCCTGCTGAGAACCACTAGCTACCAAACCTGCCTGCCACTGAAGCAGGGTACTAGACAAAGGGAGGTTTGGCAATATGAGAAGATCCAAGGTCAGTTATAAAGCTGTGCCAATCAAAACCCAGTCAGACAAAAATTCAGCAGGCTGTAATTACTGCATAGAAAGAATCAATCTCATCCACTACCAAGTCATTTCCTATAAGCGAGTATTTTAAATATGTAATGCTTGATTTGCTGAGAATATTTCTTAGATACTATGATTTTTTAAAAAACCTGAAAATTCTGTGGCCACGGTTTGATGCTCATATACTAGGAAATTACTTATTTATTTAATATTGGTTTTCAATAGACATGATTTAGAGGTATGGGGTCATACCTACCACCACGGACCCATAGTCCTCCACTGTAGTCCATTGTGCCCCCTTCCCATGTTGCTCTTTCCTGGTCCTCCTCCTTCTGGTAGCCTCAATTCTATAGTCACATTTCTAGCATTTGTTACTGGTTTGTTTTTATCTGATCCTTTGGTTTCTCTATTATTCACTTATAAGTAACAACATTCATATTTGTCTTTCCCTTTCTGACTTATGTCACAGAGCATAACCCCCTCCAGTCCCAGCCATGTTGTCACAAATGGCAAGAGTTTATTTTTTGAGGGCCTTGCTCAAAAAGGAGTTTTGAGGGGCTACGTATCAGGGCTATCACCTCTATGGCCTGAGTTCAATTACTCCAGGAATCTAATCCACACAGGGTGCAAGAGAGCTCTCCTCCCTCACCTGATGCTCCCCTCAGCAGTGTATTTCAGTACATATCCTTGTTCTGCTCCTCACTCTGTCTCTGATGAATCCTCTCATCCTCTCTGGCCTTACACCCCAGTTCTTCCGTGCAGAAATAAAAAGAAAATTATTTTTAAAAATACTTTATCTTGAGGCCTCCCTGGTGGCACAGCGGGTTAAGCAACGCACTATGAAGCAAACCACAGCCACTGCAGCACAAGTTCGATCCCTGCTGCCGGCTAGGCTAGGGAGGGGACCCACATGGCGTGGCGGACCTCTCCTGCTGTGCCCACTGCTCCCTTCAGCAGTGTACTTCTGTTGATCTGCCTGTTCTGCAACCTGCTCTCTGTGGTGAATCCTCTCACCCCCGCCCCCCCCCACCCCTCTGGCCTGTACCCCAGTGCTTGTATGCATAAATAAATAAATCTTTAAAAGAAAAAATATCTTTTTTTTGTAGCTGATTAGTATTCCATTATGGTATGTTCCAAGTGGTATATAGATACCACATGTTCTTGATCCAGTCAATTGTCTTTGGGCATTTGGGTTATGTCTATAACTTGTAAATAGTGCTGAAATGAACACAGAAGTGCATGTATCCCTTTGAATTAAATTTTTTGTGTTCCTCAGGTAGATACCTAGGAGTGGAGTTGCTGAGTCATGTGGTAGATCTATTTTCAATGTCTTGAGAAATCTCCACACTCTTTTCTATAGAGACTGGACCAGTTTCCATTGCAAACAGTGCAAGAGTGTTCTTTTTTCTCCACATTCTCGCCAGCACTTGTTATTTCTGATGTTTTTTTTTTTTTTTATATAAGCCATTCTCACAGGTGTAAGGTTGTATCTCATTGTAGTTTTGACTTATATTTCCCTGCCTTTTTTCATGTTCCTGTTGGCTACCTGTATGTCTTCCTTGAAGAAATGCCTGTTTAGGTCTTCTGTCCTTTCTTTACCCAGGTTATTTGTTTTCTTTTCATTGAATTGTATGAGTTCTTTGTGGATTTGGATGTCAGCCCTTTATTGGATGTGTGCTGTGCGAGTATTTTCTCCCATTCAATAGAGTGTCCTTTTGTTTTAGTGATAGTCTATATCAAATTACAATGTTTCTGTGCAGGGAAATAAACTACCAACTAAAACAAAGGGAAGCCCTTTTGAGTTCTAATCATGGAAAAATCAAAGCACCTGAACTTCTGGCCCTAATTACAGGAAAGCTATAAAAAAATAGTTTCTGGAAAATAGTATAATAACCTGAAATTAAAGGGCACAGATAAAGTCGTCTTTCAGAAGGTAAGGGACACTAGGCCTTGATTTTCTGTTTATTCAAAATATTGGCAATATGTCCATTGACTCCCATTCCCTTTGTGGCTTTGCAGGTGCTGGGCGTGGGGGCAGGATTCCCACACCTTTGCAGCCTGGCATCCATGCAGGACACATTCATGACCAGATACATGACAGGGGCATTGCCCCCAGTTCATGACACAGAGCCTGCCCTGTCTTGGATCAACCTCCTTCACATCCCAGTAGGCTGCAGAAACATACTTTTCCTCATTTTTCTCCTCCTGTACTTACTCTCCCCATCAACTCCCTAACCCCCCCTCCCTATTCTTGATTTGTCTTTTTAAAAATCACTGCCATGGTTCCTCCAACTGTCTGTAGTTTGCAAAGCCCTGTCAGACTCAACACCCTCTTGGGAAGGTCAGAGAGTTGATCATTTCTCTGTGTTGTGTAGAGATGAAAGTGGGAGTCTAGGGAAGTGAAATGCATGCCCCCAGCACACTCTCTTGGGTGGGGGACTGTGGGGACCCAGAGCTTTGTCCTCTACTCCTCTTTGGGGTTGCCCCCAGCTGCACCTGGGTTATTCAATTACAGGGTGGAGCATGGCCTCTGATTGAGGACTGTGGATTAAGTGACTTCCTTTGTAGTTAGTGCTTGAAAACCTCTGGGCTTGGAGAGTATGAAATCATTTCTTTGCCACACAGGAAAGGAATTATTTTAACAGAATCACTATTCTTTTAAACCACTGCTTTCTAGTGATTGCAGAGCAGATTTCTGAGTGCAGTAACACAGCTGTGTGGTAACTATACAAAGCCCATCTCTTCCTATACAAGACGAATATTTTTTTTCAAACGTTAATATTTTAAAGCAGTGTAAGGTTTATGTCAAAATTAAATGGAAGAGTCAGAGATTTCCAGTGTACCCCTTGCCCCCTCATGCATAGCCTCTGCCATTGTCAACACACCCCAGCAGAGTGCTAGATTTGTTACAGTTGATGAACCTACATTGACAAGACATCACTATCACTCAAAAGCCATAGCTTATCTTAAGGTTCACTCTTGGTATTGTACACTCAGAATTTAGAAAAATGTACAATGACATGTGTCTGCCATTACATTTTCCTACAGAGAAATTTCACAGCCCTAAAATTCCTCTCAAAAGAATATGTTTTCATTGTATAATCTTTAAAAACTCTGAGGATACACTACAAAGGATGTGTTTTGAAGCTAAACTATTAGATACACTGCATTTGAAGACCAGTCAACCACAAAGATTAAAAATTAAATAACATTTATCAGAAAAGTAATGGGATCCATACAATTCAATGTTGACAGAACTTTTCAAAGCTGCCCCTTTACTGGTTTCTTCCTTCTTTCTTCTGTTCCATCTCTCCGCTCACATCTATAAAGCCCACACTCTAGGTCAGCGCCTGCAGTAAGAGGCATCCTGCATGTAAATACCGCTTTCCAAAGGACTCAAAGGTGTTAGATTAATTCCAGGTATTACAGAACCTTTGGCAGTTCGCTAATCTGTTTGAAATCTGCTCAGGTGGTTTAGACTCCTGGTTGTCACCCTTGGCTGCACGTCAGGACACCTGGGCAGCCAGACCTGGTTCACGGGTTTGTGACTGGTGCAGTCCCAGGTCTCTTCCCTGGAGTGTCACACTTAGCTATGTGCCCTGCTGTCACAGCCTGAAATTCTTAGTAATTCCTGCACAAGGAGTCCTGAATTTTCATTTTGTACCAGGCCCTGCAAATTATATAGTTGGTCACAGGGGAAAATTTTAAATAGGTCCGTGCCCAGGCAACACCCAGACCAGCTAATCAGAATTCCTGGAGGTGGGATCTTATACTTTGTGAAGTTCCCTGGATGATTACAGTAGACAGCCAACTTTAAGCATCACTGGTGTTGAACCCAAGTCCTCAACTGCGATGTTCAAGTATGAGTTGTGGGGACATCATATTCACTAGAACACTTTTCCAAACTCTGTATGCTGATGTGTAGAAATCGCTAAGTATTCTGATTCATGAATATTGTGATCCCGCCTGACTCCCAGGCAGGAACTTTCAATGAACATAATATCTGTCTATGAGATAGTCCCACTGAGTTTGCTGTTCCATAGACAGTGAGTTGCTGTGACAGGAACTGCATATCAGGTGTTAGACCTGCACTGTCGGGGCATGTTGGTCCCTGCATTGGCTTCACATCCCTCGGTTCTGTTTTCCAGTCCACTGCTAAGTGAGTGCAACTGAGAGAGCCTGGATGGCAGGAAAAGGCATGGGTATGGACAACATATGTGGTCCTGACTCACTGCTTTGACTTTCCTTTTTGGTAAAATTAACTTAAGAATACCCAACTCATGAGAGTGTTGTGAGAATTAAGTGATATAAGATATGTAAAGAACCTAACATAGTGCCTGGCACACAGTAGGTGATCAGTAGACGTTGCTATCCTATATCCTCCCAGAGGAAATACCAGCATACCTTTACCTTCTCCTCTACACTAAAAAAAGTAGACCTCATTATGACCACAATAAAGAACTACCAAGTGATATTCTTTATCAAATATGCAATTTGTATTATTCAGCTCTTTTTATTGAAAACTTTTGGGTCAGAGCATCAGAGGGATTGATTTTACTGTTTTATGTATATATACACATGCATGTATATACACATCTACACACATGCACACCTGGAGGCACATCCATATCTGTACTTACACATGTATGCATGTACATATTACTCGTATACATGTGTGCATATAACCAGACCCTACTGCTCAGTATTTTCTTTCAATTTTTCTCATTTGAACTCTAAAACTAATGCTTATTATAACTACCCAAACAAAATAGAAATAGTTTCATTTACTCATCTACACGTTACCTATCATAGTATAGTAAAACCATATTTTTCACCTTTCTAGTATAACCATATTTAAAAATAATATGAAGTTAAAAATAAGTTTGAGGGCCTCCCTGGTGGCGCAGCAGCTTGAGCACTGCACTATGAAGCATCCGCAGCCACTGCAGCACAAGTTCAATCCCTGACCAGGGAGGGGACCCACGTGGTGCAGCAGACCTCTCCTGCCTCGCCCACTGCTCCCCTCAGTAGTATATTTCAGTAGCTCTGCCTATTCTGCTCCTCACTCTTTCTCTAGTGATCCTCTCACCTCCCACTCCTCTGGCCTGTACCCCAGCTGTTGTATGCATAAATAAATAAACCTTTAAAAAGGTTTATTTGATATTAATTTTCCCCATCATCTGCTTTTTATACACACACAAATGCTCCACATGGGCACATACTACATATTACGTTTCATAACTTGCTCTTCTTTTCCCCACCTCTTAACAATACAACATGGACAGCTTTTGAAGTCAATGTGTTTCACTCATCTTTTAGTTTTCAGCAGCTCAAGGCTTTCTGCAGGATGGATGTGCCATTTTCTGGCCTTTCTCCTGGTGATGGTCATGTGGTATTTGGCTATAAAAGATACAGCAGTAAAATCTTTCATAAAAACTTAAATACAGGTACTCCTACTTCTTTTGAATACAAGAGGGTTGTCTCCAGTAATTTATATCCCAAGAACAAAAGCAAAAGTCAAACAAAAATAATAAATTTGGTAGTCCACCTTGCATTGGCATGCTCACCACGTACAAGGCACTACAGTGCCGCGCCCAAGCTACAGCCATAGAAGAGACTGGGCCTGACCCCCAGGAGTTCACCAAAGCAGCATGTGATTAAATGTCAAAAGCAATGTTACACATGATATATATCTTAATATTGTTAAAATCTTCCTAGTGGCATGGAAGTCAACCTCTACCCAAGCTCCAGCTTCTACCAGGTCCCATGACTGAAACAATTTTGCATGAAAGGTCCTTCCACGCAGTTTCCTCTCCACCTTTTTTGCAGCAGAAAACAAAAGAACCTCCCAGATAAATCACAGAAGTGCTAACATGCTTTTCTAATATGGCCAGTTTCCCCAACTTAAGAAAAATAAATTTATCTGATTGCTCACAGCTTGCTCCATCATTTTTTCTGGAAGCTGAAAGAAGAAGAGTAAGTTTTCCCAGCAGAAAGTCATGTTTCTCCTGTCAGGCTTTTGACACACGTTACAAGCTGCACTTAGGAGTAGCTACTAAACTGCTTTCCATGAAAAAAAATGGAAGTCT
Organism: Galemys pyrenaicus; assembly: GCA_019455555.1. Lineage (NCBI taxonomy): Eukaryota > Metazoa > Chordata > Mammalia > Eulipotyphla > Talpidae > Galemys > Galemys pyrenaicus. The sequence continues at coordinate 1,445,867 of JAGFMF010011876.1, forward strand.
CACAACTAAGTTAAACCTTAAAATAACTATTTGAAATTACATTTAATAGGAGTTGGCAGATTTTTTAAAACCAGCCATGAAATACTGTCACCAGGATTGTTTTTACTTTTGGTGATCTGACTGCAACCGTTTAAATACTGTAGCAGCCATGGAGGTGTGCAGCATGTTTGCTTGGAGAATCGCTTGCTGCTCAGCCTCCAGGAGCACAGGGAGCCAACATCCTCAGGCTGCATCACCTTCTTAAACGGCTTCTACTTTACAGCAGGGGCCTAGCCCCTCCCAGAAGCACTAACCAGTGACTGTGCTTGGCAGAATGGCAGCAGGGGGTGCTCTACTCTGAAGCTCCCCACTGGGTTGGATGAGACCTCTTGGGTCTGCATCGCATCGAGGGCTCTCCTGTCCATTGCTGCTTTCTCCTCCTTTTATCTCACACAGATAAATCTCTTCCCATCCCAACTGCTCAGTGTCTGCTTTCTGGGGACTCAATAAACACGAATATTTTCAAGGCAATGTAGTAATTAAACACTGTACATCTCATTCAAAGGACTGAAGTACCTATCAATACCTCTGAGCCCCCTGGACTTGCTTGTGACAGGCTCTACTAAAAGTGAATTATGATTCTAAGCGAAACTGACCATTTCACTTCAATTATTTAGCTAGGAAACAATAAAAAACCAAATGTGGGGAAAACCAAATGCATATATATTCTGAAATTCCATTTTAGTTACCCGAATTATTTCTGAGAACCGAGGTAAGGAATGCGTTTTAGTATTCCTTCTGTGTTTGCCAAGAACTGATTAGAGCCAACACATCATAGTTGCAATGAGAGAATACTATTTTCATTTCTGCCACTTTAATCACAATTCCACTTTGAGCCCCATTGTTCTTGATAAGCTGCCTCCCTTGTGGTTCCACAGATGGAGAAGAAAGAGGGTAATAATTGCATTCTTGTTGCAGGAGAGTTTGGAGAGGTGTACAAGGGGCGTTTGAAACTCCCAGGCAAGAGAGAAATCTACGTGGCCATTAAGACGCTGAAGGCTGGGTACTCAGAGAAGCAGCGGCGGGACTTTCTGAGTGAGGCGAGCATCATGGGCCAGTTTGACCACCCCAACATCATCCGCCTCGAGGGTGTAGTCACCAAGAGTCGTCCAGTCATGATCATCACTGAGTTCATGGAGAATGGCGCTTTGGATTCTTTCCTCAGGGTAAGAGCCACCTATGATGTTAATGCTTTGGGGATGCTGGACAAGGATGGCTGGGGAACTGGCCAAGTAATACCCTGCATTCAGGAATCACCTGATGCGATGAAGTGGGGTGGGTATTAGAGACACCAGTGAGGTGAACAGATTGTTCTTAAAGGAAAGAACAAAGCAGAATGTGTGGACTCCTCAGAAGGAGGATGGTATGGACTAGAGTTTCTATAAAGCTTGTTGGGTGAGTAAGAATGAATGAGAGTGGTGGGGTAAAACTTGGCCATTGGCATCTGCATGAATCGTGGAGAGTAAAGAGACATTCAACTGCTACGTGGCCCTGTGGACTCATGCAGATGCCAGTGGTCATCTCTGCTTTTTTCCAAGTACAGCCACCCTCCCAGCCAGCCCTCTTCATTTGCAGTTCAGAGATAAAACAGCTTGCCCTTTCCTTATGCCTGGGCCTTTCTGCCCTTGGAGCTGCTTTTCTGAGCAGGAAGGGAAACACTTGATCACAAGCATTCTCAAGTGATTTCTGAGGCTGAGGAAGAATTCTGATCCCCAACCAACCTGCTTTGGGGAGTTGGGAGAGGGCCCCTGAGGTTATGGCTGGGAGGTCTGTGAAAGGTTATTGTTAGAACATATCCACATGGAACCACAACAGAGTCATTTCATTTCTGAGGGAAGTCACAGCCACTGAGGAAAGGGGTGAGCTAGAAAGGTCATAAAGCAGACCTCCAGGGGAGGGGAGCCAACTGAGCACAGGCTTGGGGGGCAAAGCCTACCTCATACCCAACCTGGGGACAGCTGTGGACCCTGGAAGTAGAGGGTTTATGGCAGCCTGCCACAAAGACTGGGAGCAAGGTCTTCTGAGCAAGAGCTTCAGGGTACTACCAAGTAGCAGTCTGTGCACATCCCAAATCTACCCAGCAGTAGCTGTGGGTGCCACTAGAAGGACTGTTCATATTCAGTCATCAAAACATTTACAGTGGTGGACTATGTGTGATCTGCTGGTGGGTGCACTTTTGTGGCAATACCTGATGGGGCTACCCTAATGTTACCTCAATTTTAAAAATAAACCATTCATGGGGTAACTGCTGTAGTCACACCCTCTTTTGAGTACCAAGCCAACAGAGATGAAAGAGGTTGTGCTAATGCAACCCAAGACTTCCTGACTTATTACAATAGTGATTTATTTTGCTCATGAGTCTGCAATCTGGGCAGGGCCTGGCAGAGGATCTCTGCTCCTTGCAGTATCAGCGGAGGCAAATCAAGGGCTGAGGCCTGGCATCTGAAGGCTGACTCATCTATCTGTCAGTGACACTGGGTGTCACCTGACATCTCTTCCTGTGGCCTGATGGTGTTTTTTCACAGAAAACTGGATCCCAAGACAAGCATCCCAAGAGGAGAAGACAAAAGACTACATCAGTTTTATAACAGAGCCTCAAAAGTCACATGGCATCCTTCAGCATATGACAAGCCCACCCAGATTCAATTTGCTGTTCACACCTCACCCAGATTCAAAGGAAGGAAACAAGCCCCACGTTTTGATCAAAGATAACAACTTGATGTCTTCTTCTCCAGTAAGAGCTGGGGGATCCATTTTAGAGAGTTCAACCTGCCACAAAAGTCCTTGGCCCCAGACCTTAAAGCCCAGAACACTTAGTGATCATCTGCCTATGTTATACTGTTACATGCATGTACTACAGGGCAGTACAGAGCTGTCATAGGCCAAGAAGAGCTTAAATCTTCCTGGGAAAGCCAGGGAAGGCTTCAAAGAGAAGGATGGGTTTATTTGAGATTGGAGAATGAGGCATTTGCCAGATATGTGGGGGAACAAATAGATAGGTTGGACAGAGCAATGAAAAAGCATATTCAAATGTCAAAGTAAGCATGATGTGTTTGGTAATCTGTCAGCAGCTGTGTAGTAGCCTCAAAGCTCAGAAGCAGATCTTTGGGGCTGCAGGGTGGAAGGGGAGCTGGGAAACTCTGTAAGTGGCATTTGTACAGGCCTGAAGCTACCTCTACAGGATGAGTGTGCACTTTTTGCTGCCTCTGGGTGGGGATGGTGGGGAAACAATTATAGATTATTGGTTCTTGTACTTACTTGGCCTGATATGGCCTCCTTGAGGGTACAGGCTGTATATATGTAGAAACACTACTACATAGCCCAGTGAGCACCTGCTGTGTGCTAGTTGAATAAAAAGCACACATAGCTGTTCCTAGAACAAAAACACTCAGGGGTACAACAGAGATGTAGTAATTAGAGTGTATCTGGTCTCTTGTGTCCGTGACCAGACCTGTGGTGTCTGAGTGGGCTATAGACCACTCTTTCCTGGAGGAGTTGGTTCAAAATCAGAGATTTCATGAAGACAGTCAAAAGTGACTAGAAGGCAATGTTCGAAGGAAAACATATTTTCTGGAATCAGCCGCTAGTGCCTTTCATTTATTTCCTACAAGTCACCTGATGGTACTTCGCAGAAAGTTACAAGATGTTCTAAGGACATTGATCACGCTCTCCATGGAACATACAGAGGAACAGGGAGCATCATTCCCAGGAGCCTGCAGAAACCAAAACCTCACACCTTTGCTCAGTGTGGCACTGTTTCCATCTGGGGGCCAGGGATGGAGGCATGTTGGACACCAGTATTTTTCGTGATGATGAGACTGAGACGGTGGGAGAGAGGCTAGGGGCAAAATAGGAGAAAAAGAAAAGAGAAGAGAAAGGAGCAGCCAGAGTCACCAGTGCCAGGAGGAGAGGGGAAATGAAGCGTCTCTGACTCTTCACACAGTGTGGAGGCAGGTAATCTATAAATCTAATTTCAGCCTTACTACCAAACCCTGAAGCATAGCAACATTAATTGATGTATCTGCTGCTTGATAAAATCGAAAAGTAGGTCATCAGTTCAGTTCTGCAGAGTCCATCTTCTGGGAAGTAGAATAATTTTCGGATCACCATTCAAAGAAGAATGGAACAAGGTTAGTTCTCAGTTTATGCAATGGTTTCCTCACCTCCAACAGGGCATTCCCCACAATGCTCGGCCACACCTCCAGCTCTTTTCTGTGTTGGTGAGGCTGGGAGTACCACACTCTAAAGGCACCTTGGGTGTACTGCTCACGTCTACTCAGTGTCCCTTTCCCATGGCAGAATTTAAGATCGCCCACCCACCCGTGCCCCCATTCTGGAGTGATGGCAAACACCACTACTCCTTCACCTCATACCCATTTTAAAGAATGCCCATGCCGCAGATTAGGTAGCATGCAAGTTTGTAAGTAAATATTTCCTTCGTGGTGCTGAAATTCAGGAGATTCAATCTGGTGGTCCTTCTGTGATCTCAGGAAAAAGCCCAGAAGCCTCAGCAGTTTTACATGCCTGAGCCAAGGTTGACATGCTCCCCAAGGTCATTGTGCCTGAAGCTTGGACTTGCAGTTACTACTGCTTCATTCACAGATGGTCATAGCTAGAAAGCTCGTGGGAGTCACTGAGCAGTGTCAAATGGGACTTCTCTTCAGGGAAGCTCATTCATGGGCTGAGTTAGAGATCAGCAGCCCAGATGTCAGAAAGAGAACACAAGCTTGGTCCAGAGACTGGTTTCTGTTTTGGGCTCTGCTGGGAGTCAACCTGTGGTCTTGAACAAATCTGTTAACTCTGTTTCCCAGTCTATAAGCAAGAGACACTGAGCTGGATAATCTTTAAAGGTCTCTTTCAGTTTAAAAAAAAAAAAAACACAAAAACTATGATTCATTCGCTTCAAATAAATAAAATAATGGTTTCATTTCCTGAAGTGGATTTGTCAATGAAAGTTGAAATACCTAAATCCTTCCTGTCTAATAAAAGGGCCTGTCTAATAAGTGGCTTCAGTGAATTTGCAGGAAAGTAATTTCAGCATAAAGTACTTCATGAAGGGAAGAAAGTTTAAATCACTTCACCTGGGCCTGCTTTTCTTCTCTGTACTGTTATTACTGTGTGCTTATCATGGAGTCAGATCCTTCCCCAAAGTCACTAAGAACGATGTTTTTGTTTTTTTTCAGTCTTGTTTATCTTTGTATGCTGATGCTCATGTCTCTGACAGTTCTTGGGAAACATACAAGTAAACATTTCAGAAAATCTTAATATATTTAATCTTTAAATTTCACCAAGATTATGAATTCAGTGGGCAGTATCCTGTCTTATTGTGATATGTGATTCCCCTATAGGTGCTAAAGAAAATGTAATCTGTATATTCCAATGGAAAAGGCACTGGATAGGAGCTTAACAATTCAGTAAGAGTAGCATGTTTGTGGTACACGTCTGCACTTTCTATTTCTGTGACCATGGCAGACATCATTAATCAATCATGGCTCTTCTTCCTATGAAATTTTACAGCTGTCTTCTTCACACTGCACTGAGGCTGCTGTTACCAATTGATCAAAGATAGAATGTCAGTGGGGAAGCAATTTCCTCTTCTGGACTTAGATTCTTGTAATAAGTCAAAACCATACAGAGATTTTAGACTGATCACTTAAGCAATCTGGACTTTCTTTATCTTCTCTATAAAAACAGTGTACATTTTATGCCTTGCTTATTCCATAGGAATAAAATTTACTCTATGAAATAGGACTTAACACACAGATCCACAAAGAACTAACCTGACTAAACAAAAACAAAGAGAAAAACCCAGTCAAAAAATGGGCAAAAGAGCTAAAAAGGCTATTCTCCAAAGAGGAAATGCAAATGGCCAACAGGCATATGAAAAAATGCTCAACTTCTCTTGTCATCAGAGAAATGCAAATCAAAACCACTATGAGATACCACCTCACCCCAGTGAGAATGGCACATATCCAAAAAAGTAGCAACAACAAAGTTGGTGGGGATGTGGAGAAAAAGGAACTCTCTTACACTGCTGGTAGGAATGCAAGATGGTCCAACCATTATGGAAAGCAGGATGGCGGTTCCTCAATCTACTAAGAATGGAACTTCCATATGACCCAGCAATCCCACTCCTATCAATATACCCAAAAGACACAAATACACTGACTTAAAAGAATACCTGCACCCCTATGTTTATAGCAGCACTCTTTACAATAGGTAAGACCTGGAAACAACCTAAATGCCCAAAAACAGATGAGTGGATCGGGAAGCGTGGTACATACACACAATGGAATAGTACTCAGCAATCAAAAATGAAAAACTAGACGCATTCGTAGGAACATGGATGGAACTGAAAGGAATTATGCTCAGTGAAGTAAGTCAGAAGGCAAAAGAAAAATACCAGATGGTTCCCCCCTAGGAGGAATATAAGGGAACCAAATAAGGATCAAGGAAAGAAATAAGAACAACAATAATAATAATAACAACAAGAAAGAAACAAAAACCAAAAATGAAAAGACA